>OZ038485.1:18491938-18741938 GCA_964036315.1 Acanthosepion esculentum | reverse complement strand
CTATGGTCAGAAATGGCTTCATGACATGTTCCACTAATCATTTATATATATATATATATATATATATATATATATATATATATATATATATATATATATATATATATATATATAAAGAAGAAATCACACACATTTTACATAGATAAAGATCTTCGTAATGTATGAGCTGTACTTGTGAGTACAATGTATTTCTTTAACGCATGGGCTATTAGGAATCCCTTCAATAAGTCTGTCGGAAACTTTCAATCAATCCGCAGGCCCCAACTAAAACCCGATTTATTGATGCCCTCGTGTGCCACACTTTTCAGATTTCCACTTCAAGATCCTTGTATTTTTGTAGTTTTTTTAAAAATATATTCAAAGATACATGTCAATAAGAAAACACATTCTGTTTTTGTGACCTTTGATCTCGATATCTGGGCGATTGGCTTTGAATGTTGTCTGTGTGTATTGTAAAGTTCCATAAAATTTTTACAGTTTCTATGTCTGTAACCAGGATTGGGTGGTGTTCCTAACATTTTTTTTTCAGTTTGCTTTCCATAAAAGTTGCAGATTTTCCAATGCAGATTTTGGCCCACTCTCTCATGCCTAATTCTATATTCAGTGGGTGCCTATAGTGGGCAACCAGATACAAGATAGTCATTTGTTTCAAGATATTTATCACAGAATCTACATTTTGGGTTAACACAATTTTTCATTATGTGTGCTTGGTAATTTTTAGTTAGGAAGCATTGGTATAGAAATCTCAAAAATGTGGCACATGGGAACATCAACAATCCCTGTTGTAGTTGGAGCCTTAGGATTGGTTGGAAAAGATTGCACTAGACTAATTGAAGGGATCTCTGGAAGTCTATGCCCCAAAGAGATACAAAAGATTATTCTGACAAGTACAGCCAACACTTTACGAAGAGCTTTATCTATGTAATAATCTTTTTTTTTTTGCAGTGGAAAGTGTCATGATACCATTTCTAACCTTAGGTCTCTGGGCGGGACTCGGAAAGAAATGTGTAAACGGCAGATATCAAAGGAAATAAATAATAATAATAATAATTACTATTATTATTATTATTATTATTATTATTTATGCATTATTATTATTATTTATGCATTCTACCAGATGTCTGGTGGTTATAACTGAAAACTGAGTAACTATGCAGCACCTTCCCCATTATCCTCGCAAACCGCAGCAAAACCAGCCTCAATACTACGCATCGTATGTTTAAATGTTGAGCGATCGTCCTTGAAACAATCACTATTAAAGTCGCTGGTGGGTGTGCCATTAGCTGTATTTAAAGTCATCACCATTCACGATGCGGTGTTGTTAGTAGTTCCAGAGCGCGCGAGTTACTGTGAGTGAGCGGTTCGGCGCGAAGATAGACAGGATTAACATCTGCTCCTACGTTTATGAATAAGATCCACACCATCTCATCTTATATCGTTCCTACCTCCCGAGCAAAGTCCTGATATTTTTGCAATTGTTCATCTTTTCGTCTGCTGTCACAGTCACGTCCACGACAGGTTTTTTTTTTATTAACTTTTATCAAACTCAGTTTTCTTGCTTGGGTAGGGTGGTCGTTCAGGATGGCGAGATCCCGGAGTATTTGGGGATTTTTCTTTTACATGCATTTTCCGGTTTCTGCTGCGATGATGATGGTGATGAGGATGATAATGATATAGTAGTAGTAGTATTTAATTGTGTGTGCATACCATGCCGGGTGGGGTTTATCATCTCTCTGTTGTGCCTCTGTCTTTGGGCAGAGCAGAGACGCAGCTGGGGAAAATATAAATTGTGAGGTGTCCGGTCCCGGAGAAGATCTGCCCGAGGCTCCACCCCACAATTGCGCTAAAGAAGAGGGACTGGTAGTCATACTGATGCCAGCACAACCGACGGTTTCGGGGGTTGGGCAATTTTTGTCCTTGACCCGGGTGTACGCGCTCGGGTCGGCCACGTTAAACTCGGCTTTGTGTCACATCTCGTCTCATCGCGAAGACCAGAGTAAATAACCATGACAGTTGTAACTGGTGCCTTACAGTGGATGATATGTGACAGCAAATCTCGTTAATACTCCAGATCTTTCCTCAATATTGTAGCTGCTTTCAGTTATGCAATCGCCTGGATAGTCTTGGATCTTCCCTTGGTTTCTATTTCATCTAAGCCCTTTTCCTCGGCCATTCGCGATCTTTCCATGTGCTCTAATAGCAACTAATAAATAATTACTGACCTCATGTTCCACAAAGGAGTTGCCGTATTTGAGCTGGAGCTGCCCAGACCCCACTTTCCAGTCTTGATAGAGGTCAAAAGCGTCTCCGAGTCTTTGTGGGTGAAGAATTATTTTCCATCCCCCAACGTCTCTCTCACAGGCGGGATATAGCGACTCTCTCGCTGCTCTATCACTACTTCCAAGCTACATTCCAGGTTTAACCTTCACGGCTAGGACCCACCGGGTCACTTAAATCATTCTTTCCTTATTCCATCGGTGAGAAATAAATTCAACTCATACAGATTCTTCTTGCGAACCACTTCCCCATGGAACAGACTCCATAGAAGATGTTTCCTCGATCACACCAATCTTATCCTGTTCAAGTCTAGAGTCAAACTTTATCTTCCCCTCTTATCTATACAAACTACCCTTAACGTAATACTCGACATTGAGTGGCCCTCGGGTCTTGTACAGGGTCAAGTTTACTGTAAAAGAAAAAATTCAGTCCGTTTAAATCTCCAGAGTTTTAGAGGATTTTCTAAGACAAATTCTGGTCTCTACATATATCACAGGATCGTAGGGTGAAAATGTAGTCGCCTGTACATTTCAGAGTGGATCACTGTTCACACCCAATCACGTCTTTTCGTGTTTGCTTTCGGGGCCAAATGAATACATTCACTTATGTGTTTCATTCCCTAAGATCAATTCTGGTCTCTGCCTGTACCATTAGTTTGTAAAGTCAAAATCCAGTTGTTTGCACAGTTCCGGTCTGTAAGGTAAAAAATAGTCGATTGCACAGTTCCCAATAAGTCACCTTTCTTACCCAGTCATGTCAATTTTTTAAATTTTTGGGGGGCAAAATTACTGCATTCACTCAATGTGTTTCATTCCCTCGTCTCGATTCAGGACTTTTCATGTTACATTGTTCTGCATTGTCAAAATACAGTGTCTTGTATAGTTCCTATCATACCAATTTTCACTTCTAGTTAATCTGGGGTCATTTGTTTTGTTCTTTGATTAGATGGTTGGCTGTCTACATTTTCTATTCTCCTGTGTTTTATCTATCTAGTCTACAATATACTTTTTTTTAGAATGACGTTGTTTCAAATCTCTATTAAGATTTTCGCCGTTGAGGTGTCCTCTTTATAGCCGTGTTCATGTCGATTTATATGTAATTCTATTGATTTCTCTTCTGAAGTGTCTATACAGTTGGTTACCTCGATATATATATATATTAATCGATTTATTTTGAATCCGCCATTTTTATTATTTCCAACGTTATTATAGAGGATACTCCGTATTTGAAATAGACGCCCTATTTTTATTTATTAAACAGTATGTATTACGTCTCTGCATATATCACAGGATGGCAGGGTCAAAATATAGTCGCCTGCACATTTCGCAGAGGATGACTGTTCACACCCAATCATGTCTCTTCGTGTATGCTTTCGGGGCCAAATGAATACATTCACTTATGTGTTTCATTCCCTAAGACCAATTCTGGTCTCTGCCTGTACCATTAGTATCAAAATACTAATGTCAAGCTAATGAATCACCTTTCTTACCCGGTCATGTCTATTTTTGTATGCTTTCTGAGCTATTATTACTATATTCATTCATGTGTTTCATTCCCCCGGATCGATTCCGGTCTGTGCATATATCATCGGTTTGTAGGGTAAAAAAATAGTCGCTTCCACAGTTCGCAATGAATCACCTTTCCCACTCAGTCATGTTTATTTTTGTATACTTTCTGAGTTAAATTACCACATTCACTTATGTGTTTCATTCATTCCGATAGTTTCTGGTCTGTGCATATACCATCGGTTTGTAGAGTAAAAATAGTCACTTGCACAGTTCTAAATGGATCACCTTTCTTACCCAGTCATGTTTATTTTTGTATGCTTTCTGATATATATATATATATATATATATATATATATATATATATATATATATATAGTATCTACTATAATAACGTTTAAAATAAAAATATATATTTATACCGGGTGTAACAGCACAATTGTCCAAATCATGTAACAGCAAATTTGTTCATTTGTTAGATTAAGCTTTGAATCGTTGTATCTTACAAACGATTACAGATAACTTACTGAAATTCTCCGAGTTTTTTTTATAACACTATTGAACTCTATTTTGAGCAACAAGAATGCATAATTACTTTCCAAGCTTAAAACTCGACCATAAACGAAAAAGACATGTTCTTCATTAATTAATGATAGCTAAGGATCGGAAGATCATGCAGAATTGAAATTAAGTTCATATATATATATATATATATATATATATATATATATATATATATATATATATATATATATATATATATATCATTCCAGGATTATTTTCCAACTTATTCAAGATGATCTTCTCCCTCTCTGACAAGGTGCTTCACACGTTTCATTCTCAAGTCTTTTTTCATTGCTCTTCGGACTGTCATAACTGAAACTCTTCTCTCACATGCTTATGAATTGAGTTGGATCTTTTCTAATTGATCACTTAGCTCTAAGTTGAAACGATGATTCCACTTCCAGTTGTGAAATCTTATCCAGTTTTCCTATTATTCACTCGTTTTTAAACTTATTCACCATTCTCTAGATGGTTCTTGAATGAACTTTGAAGATCGAAGTCAGACTATGAATATTGGCACCATTACTGAAAGCCTGAATGATCTTTTTCCTCTCACCATTGCTCATTTGGAAAGACATAATGAGGCTGACACGAAAACGATCCTTCCGACAAATGGTGTCAAGATGGTTAAACGTCTTATCTGAAAACCTGGAAAAAAGAAACTAAATTAGTTTAGTGTTTTATTTTAAGATATTAAGCATTTTATGTGATGAATAATTATGCAGTTACTCGATTTGGACATTTTTGCTGTTACACTCATATATATATATATATATATATATATATATATATATATATATATAAGTGAAGATTGAAGTCAACACTCAGTGTCGACAGGCTGTTTCATGCTGGACGCAATCGTCAGGCCGCGAATGCTGGATTTTTCCTCGGCTATTTATATATGTGGATCAGTGGTGCATTGTGGGTAATCTACTGCAAAAACAAGTAAAAATAATCAATACAAATAAATAAATAAAAAACTGTCCACCCACCAAAATAACAGAATAGACTACGGTAAGCAATCTAAACATTGGACGAAGAAATAGTTTTAATTATCTTCCCAGGACCTAAACAAACTATTAAATAAGCGACCTAAGCAAATCCCCCCGCTACGTTAATAAAACATCAAAAAGCGAAAAGAACGAATAATACGAAATGAAAATGAAAAACAATTAAAATAAATTAACCCAAACAAATATATAAACAAACAAGCCACACCCGCAAAAGTAACCGCCAGAATAGGTTACCCACAATGCACCACTGAGCCACATATATAAATAGCCGAGGAAAAATCCATCATTCGCGGCCTGACGATTCCGTCCATCATGAAACAGCCTGTCGCCTCTGAGTGTTGACTTCAATGTTCATTTTCATATTTATATTTACATACGCTCTATCTTTGATCTTGAGCACTTTATCCCATAAATATAGCACACCTTAAAACTATATATATATATATAATTTCTAAATGGATTTTGCTATTCCGATATTATTTATCATTACTATAGAGGTTATTTTTACTGGGTACATGGGTTTGAGTTATAGTCCTTGATTTTTATTTTCTTAATTATTATTCGGTCGAGCTCTCTCAGACATTCATAAGTCTATCGTAGCAATCATCACGGTCCTGCATCAAGGCCGGAAGGTCATTAGTGTAAGATTCTGCGTCAAAACATAGTTGGTCAATGTAGGTGGTTGCTGGGCGACCCGCCCGCGTTGCGGCATGTTTAGGTGTCCAGAGGAGTGCGTCACACGTAAGGTCTTGTCTTGCCCGTCAGCAGTGTCCTACAAAGCGCATTACAGTGTTATCAACCGGTCCAGATCGAGAAGTCCTTCTGAAGCAAAATGTGCTTCCCGACAGGAATAGAACACTTATGTTTTATTCCATCAGAGTAACCGCTTCTGTAGCGCTAATGTGCCGTTGGTAATAGTCTCTCATGTTGTATTTGGTAACGTCGCGCTCCGGCTATCTATCTATCTATCTATATATATATAGATAGATAGATAGATATTATATATATATATATATATATATAGATGTATATATAGATATATTATATATATATATTATATAGATATATATATATATATAGATGTTTATATATATATATATATATATATATATATATATATAGAGAGAGAGAGAGAGACAGAGAGAGACAGAGAGAGAGAGAGAGAGATAGATAGATAGATAGATAGATAGATAGATAGATAGATAGATAGTGGTTTTCCTGACGGTGAAAGTGAATCCGCGTGACCAGATGACCCTCAAAGTTTTCGCGTGAACTATCCGGAGAGAGAGAGAGAGTAAGAGAGAGAAAGAAAGAAAGAAAGAAAGAGACACAGAGAGACAGAGAGAGAAAGAGAGAGAGAGTCGTGAAGAAGCTACGACACTTTGATCCCAGCCCGAATGATGAGTAAAGCGATGTAGGCTGGTCATTAAGCTTTTACATATACGATCGCGGTTACATATTAAGAGTCTTTTCTCCAGAGTGTCTATTTATCTTAACCTTGTGTCAAACCCTGACAAGTATGTAGATAGCCACGATATGAGAGGAAGGCGATAGGTATTCATATAAGGAACAAAGAATATTTTTTCGAAAAAATAAAAGCGAAATTATTATAACCAATGACTTATTCGTAGGTGATGCTTATTCGCTTGATGTTGGTGTGGTCGGTAGAGAAATCTAACCAAAATTTAAAAAAAAAATATAGGCGCACGTTCAATGTTTTGACAATAAGTTCTTTTTTTGATGTATTTTCTTTCTTGAGAAAATAGAATCTTTACATGCGTTTTCTGATGCCGTTTATTTCCCGAGAGTGTCGATTCTCATGTAAGTATCTTCATTTTCTTTTGAAGGTATGTGTAAATTCGTCTTTGATCTCACGAGAAAGAATTCCCCAAAGTAAGCCCAGATTCAACGTAGGTATTTGCATAAATTGTACTTTGAAATATATATTGTCGCCAAAGATTAAATAAATATATAAATAAATAAAAACCCCGAAAAAAACAAAAGGAAGAGGCTAAATGTAAAAGTGTTATTCTTATGACTGCAATAGTACCCGCAAAAGATACCCGGGTTTATTTATATATGCATCAGAACTTTGTAAAGTCAGAGTTCTTCTCATACACAGTGGGGTAAAATTTTTAAAAGGCGTTATTTTTTAACCCCCACAGCCAACAGACAATTGTATATATGTAAACATAGAAATCGACCCTCGCCTCAGCTTCTTACCCGGCTAATGACTTCTCCACGTTGCGTTCACGTCAGTGTGCACCGAAAGCTGGGAGAGAGCTTGTTGAATTAGAGCTGGTTGATTTGGGAAGCGATGTATTGCACTCAATTTGAAAATTGGGGCTTGGCATTATAAATAATGATACAATTTTTTTTCCCAAATCGTTGTGGTTATTTGAGGAAACGAATTTAAAGATTAAGTTTAGTTTCAAAATCTTAGCGTTGGAATTTCATTCCAGTGATCAACGAAAGCCTTATAGCACAGCCATATAAAATTTATAATTTACTGAAGCTTTACACATTATACATGGACAAAATGCATGACGCAAGCACATTGTTACTAAATCATTGTCCCATCAAATAAGACTTTCATTTACTTCAAAGGGAAATTAATCCGAACAATTTAGCTATACGATGATATAATTTATTATACAGTGTTGTGGTTTTAATGCTATTTTCAATAAATAATGTAAATTTAAAATATTTTCTCTTATAATTTGTGCCTAGCAGTATTATGGTAATATATACGCTTATCTATTTTTTGTTTTGATTAATTATGACCTAGCAAATAAGATCTTCTTTGAATAGCCGTTTTTGTAATCTTTTACAATTTTGACACACTTTTTACTTATGAATATAGCAAAAAAATTAAATAAATAAACAAAATAAAATAATAAATAAAAAAGTAAAATAAATAAACAAAATAAAATAAAATAAATAAAATAATAAATAAAAAATAAAGAATAAACAAAATAAAATAAAATAAAACAATAAATAAAATAAAATAAATAAACAAAATAAAATAAAATAATAAATAAAAAAATAAAAAATAAACAAAATAAAATAAAATAATAAATAAAATAAAATAATAAATAAAATAAAATAAAATAAATAAACAAAATAAAATAAAATAATAAATAAAATAAAATAAAATAAAATAAATAAACAAAATAAAATAAAATAAATAAATAAAATAGAATAATAAATAAAATAAAATAAATATATAAAATAAATGAAATAAAATAAAATAAAAAGCATATTTTCTTATTGAGATTCTTAATCAGAATTCTTGTTTTAATATGTTTTCAATTCAATGAATTTAATATAAAAAATATTAACTTTATTTGGATTTCTTCTTGAAATAGTAAAATTTTGAAAGCAGTTTGTAAGAAAAAACTTGCAGAAATTAGATATTACTCTACATTTTCTCAAATGATGTTTAAAACTAAATGCTCAAACATTGCCAAAAGCTACGAATCTTATTTTTGGTATCAGTACTTACCACATCAATCCCTAGCTTTTGTCTCGAATGGAAAATTGTTCGTAAATTAAAACAATTGGAAAAATTGTTCGTAAATTCAAACAACTGGAAAAATTGTTCGTAAATTCAAAGAATTGGCAAAATTGTTCGTAAATTCAAACAATTGGCAAAATTGTTCGTAAATTCAAACAACTGGAAAAATTGTTCGTAAATTCAAACAATTGGCAAAATTGTTCGTAAATTCAAACAACTGGAAAAATTGTTCGTAAATTAAAACAATTGGAAAAATTGTTCGTAAATTCAAACAACTGGAAAAATTGTTCGTAAATTCAAACAACTGGAAAAATTGTTCGTAAATTCGAGCAATTGGCAAAATTGTTCGTAAATTCAAACAACTGGAAAAATTGTTCGTAAATTCAAAGAATTGGCAAAATTGATCGTAAATTCAAACAACTGGAAAAATTGTTCGTAAATTCAAAGAATTGGCAAAATTGTTCGTAAATTCAAACAACTGGAAAAATTGTTCGTAAATTCAAACAATTGGAAAAATTGTTCGTAAATTCAAACAATTGGAATAATTGTTCGTAAATTCAAACAATTGGAAAAATTGTTCGTAAATTCAAACAACTGGAATAATTGTTCGTAAATTCGAGCAATTGGCAAAATTGTTCGTAAATTCAAACAACTGGAAAAATTGTTCGTAAATTAAAACAATTGGAAAAATTGTTCGTAAATTCAAACAACTGGAAAAATTGTTCGTAAATTCAAACAACTGGAAAAATTGTTCGTAAATTCGAGCAATTGGCAAAATTGTTCGTAAATTCAAACAACTGGAAAAATTGTTCGTAAATTCAAACAATTGGCAAAATTGATCGTAAATTCAAACAACTGGAATAATTGTTCGTAAATTCAAACAATTGGCAAAATTGTTCGTAAATTCAAACAAGTGGAAAAATTGTTCGTAAATTCGAGCAATTGGCAAAATTGTTCGTAAATTCAAACAACTGGAAAAATTGTTCGTAAATTCAAAGAATTGGCAAAATTGATCGTAAATTCAAACAACTGGAAAAATTGTTCGTAAATTCAAAGAATTGGCAAAATTGTTCGTAAATTCAAACAACTGGAAAAATTGTTCGTAAATTCAAACAATTGGAAAAATTGTTCGTAAATTCAAACAATTGGAATAATTGTTCGTAAATTCAAACAATTGGAAAAATTGTTCGTAAATTCAAACAACTGGAATAATTGTTCGTAAATTCGAGCAATTGGCAAAATTGTTCGTAAATTCAAACAACTGGAAAAATTGTTCGTAAATTAAAACAATTGGAAAAATTGTTCGTAAATTCAAACAACTGGAAAAATTGTTCGTAAATTCAAACAACTGGAAAAATTGTTCGTAAATTCGAGCAATTGGCAAAATTGTTCGTAAATTCAAACAACTGGAAAAATTGTTCGTAAATTCAAACAATTGGCAAAATTGATCGTAAATTCAAACAACTGGAATAATTGTTCGTAAATTCAAACAATTGGCAAAATTGTTCGTAAATTCAAACAAGTGGAAAAATTGTTCGTAAATTCAAACAATTGGCAAAATTGTTCGTAAATTCAAACAACTGGAAAAATTGTTCGTAAATTCAAACAATTGGCAAAATTGATCGTAAATTCAAACAACTGGAAAAATTGTTTGTAAATTCAAAGAATTGGCAAAATTGTTCGTAAATTCAAACAACTGGAAAAATTGTTCGTAAATTCAAAGAATTGGCAAAACTGTTCGTAAATTCAAAGAATTGGCAAAATTGATCGTAAATTCAAACAACTGGAAAAATTGTTTGTAAATTCAAAGAATTGGCAAAATTGTTCGTAAATTCAAACAACTGGAAAAATTGTTCGTAAATTCAAAGAATTGGCAAAATTGTTCGTAAATTCAAAGAATTGGCAAAATTGATCGTAAATTCAAACAACTGGAATAATTGTTCGTAAATTCAAACAATTGGCAAAATTGTTCGTAAATTCAAACAATTGGAATAATTGTTCGTAAATTCAAACAATTGGCAAAATTGTTCGTAAATTCAAACAACTGGAAAAATTGTTCGTAAATTCGAGCAATTGGCAAAATTGTTCGTAAATTCAAACAACTGGAAAAATTGTTCGTAAATTCAAAGAATTGGCAAAATTGTTCGTAAATTCAAACAACTGGAAAAATTGTTCGTAAATTCGAGCAATTGGCAAAATTGTTCGTAAATTCAAACAACTGGAAAAATTTTTCGTAAGTTCAAACAATTGGCAAAATTGTTCGTAAATTCAAACAAACTGGGTCGGTGGCAGATGTGAAAACACCATTGCGTGCTCTTTTACGCCGTTCAGCTAAAAACATTGCTGTAATGCACGAGAATGTGGCCGAAAATGCAAACAACTATTCGTCATCGCGTGCAGGAATTGAACCTTTCCACAACAACGTTACATCGTTTCCAAAGCACTTTGGTTGGTCGATTGTGTTGAGCAAAAAAATCGCTAAGTGTGCAAAATGCATTCCTGTTTGAACGTCCATTTTCGTAATAGGCTTCGATAACTTTAACACGTTGTTTGATTGTTAATCTTTCCACGGTTGAAATTGCCAAAGACTTAAGTTGTTAAATCTGAAAGAAAAAGGAAAAAAAAATCATTAGACGCTTAAACTTAATTCACATTTAAAATCGGTCTAAGTTATTGGAACACCCTTGATATAGAATCCATTGCTAAACATACTGGAAAAGTGGTCTGCTCAGCCTAGAACTTCAATAAGCATCTGACTCCTGGTACGCTTTATCTTTACAAGAGACGGGTGGAATATTTCTGCCATATTTGGGCTGGCACTGCTTAATCCTCTCTTCCCAGACTTGATAGAATTCAAAATCGTTTACATGATCTTCTGGAGGAAGGCATATTTCCCACTCTGGAGACTTTTTACCAACTCGCAAATGTTTAGATGGGCTCCATTCTTTAATGTCTTTTACGTCACGCCACTTCTATGGTGTCGAATCACCCCCAGTTCACCCGTATTCTAAACGTAAGGAGAAAGTTCCTTTAAGACAGCTTCTTCCCAAGAACTGTTACTTTATAAAACAGACTCCGTATGGGTGCTTTCTTGCCCGTGTGGAGGTTTCTTTGAACAACGACAGTCTTAAACTCTTCAAGTCAAAGATCAATAGTTTACCATCTCTTTCACTCATATTTCATCTCATTAATCATAAATATTCTAAGCCTCTGCCTTGAGTGCCTTGTATAGGATGAGTTCTAGTATTAAAAATGTAATGCTACTAATCTTTAGTCAAACATGAATAACATGAAACATTCGAGGATCTAAGAATGATAGGTCATGTTGTAAGCTTTCCTGTCGTATTTATGGAGTTCTCACAGCAGCAGCGTTCAGGGGTGATGTAGGGATACTGTAACGGCTATCGGCTATAGGAGTGGAATCGGTGAGTCGAGTTCAAATTCCATCTCAGTCTGTTGCATTCACTTTTACACAAATGGCGTTGGTTTGGTTTGTTTCGTTTTACGGCATATCAATCTCAATGGGTTATTTAATGCCGACACGATTTTTATTGCTGGTAATATTTTTTATCTATCTATCTATCTATCTATCTATCTATCTATCTATCTATCTATCTATCTATCACAGTATATATTGGTTTGATGTGGTTTGTTTTACGGCATATCAACCTCAACGGTTTATTTAATACCGACAAGATTTTTATTGCTGATGATATTTTTTATCTATCTATCTATCTATCTATCTATCTATCTATCTATCTATCTATCTATCTATCTATCTATTGGTTTGGTCTGTTTTACGACATATCAACCTCAATGGGTTATTTAATGCCGGCACGATTTTTATTGCTGGTAATATTTTTTTTATCTATCTATCTATCTATCTATCTATCTATCTATCTATCTATCTATCTATCTATCTATCTATCTATTGGTTTGGTTTGGTTAGTTTTACGGTATATCAACCTGAATGCCGACAAGATTTTTTTATTGCTGGTAATATTTCTTTCCTTCAGAAATGTATTGCCGATAATAATGTATTGCTGGTAATAATTATTTACGAAAACGTATTGCTGGTAATATTTATTTTCTTCAAAAATATATTGCTGGTAATAATTTTTCCTCGAAAAAATTATTGCTCGTATTAAAACCTATTTTTACACTTTCATAATGTTTTGACTCCAGATTGGAGGTTAACTATTTGCCCATAGTTGAGACTCTAACAGGTGCTACCACTCCGGCTCAGGGTAGACCTGGGAGCACCAGCAATTAAAGACCTCCTGATCAGAGGTTGTTGAACGTAGTTTATCGTCCTATCCAGGAAGCGGATGTAGTTTATCATCTTACCCAGGACGCCAGATGTAATTTATCGTCTTACCCTGGACGTAGACGGGTTTGGGTGTTAACTATTTGCCCACAGCTGGGACCCTAACAGGTGCTACCACTCCGGGTCAGAGCAGACCTAGGAACAGCAGCAATTAAGAGGTGGTTTCACGCGCCTAAAAACCTCCTGAACAGGGGCCTTGTTGTCCGATGTAGTTTATCGTCAGACCCAGGACGGACAAATACCCTTGGGAAAGTCACGAAACCATCTACCATAGCTCAAGTCAGGGCACATTACGAATCCCGTAACCTACTAGGGTGGTAGGGACATCACTTGAACTGTAGCCGCGGCATCTGTGGCGTGTCTAGGACCAGATAGACCGAGGGAGCCCATCTCTTTTCAGACTGGTTGCTCCCTAGGGCGAAGAAAACCGAGTCTGCGCTGCTATTAATCTGTAGATTGAGGGACGCAGAAATGGATTTATACCATTCCGAATGCATTTGTGTGAAATCAAACGCAACGACTGCGTCTGGCAATCCAGTGCGGTACACCAATAGCCATGACAACTACGCTAGGCATACCACCAACTACTATGGCTTAAATATCAGGGTAGACAAAGTTCTTTAGCCTTGGGTGGTAGCCAATCTAAGAGAAAGAAAGCTCTGAACTTGAAATCGTGGAAACGTCAACGAGAAAACATTCAAGTATATTTCCTAAGAAGTTTTCAGAAATAATAAAGAAAATAAAACTGTGGCGAGATATGAACATCTACGTCTTGAAGAGATATCTATTAAAAATAGTACTTAGCGGTTTTCACTCGGGGACACACTATAAATCCCATAATTATTGTTTTTGGCTTGTGAGCAAACCGTTGCACAGTTCCGAGTTCATTATAGTTCCTACCCACTCATGTCTATTTTTGTTTTCTTTCTCATGTAATATGCTGCACTCATTTGCTTTGTGGATGGCGGTTTCATATTATTGTTTTTATTAGTCGGTTAGACATTTACAGTTTGTGTTTTCTAAAAAGGAATGCATTATTTGTATAGTTTCACTTTCTTAAAAATATTTGGTTCGTTACTCAGATTTTTTCATGACAGGAGATTTGTAGATTCCTTTATGGTGAAGTGGAGATTGAAATAAAGAAGGAAAAAAAAAAGGAGCCTAGTATATATTTTGGGTGCCGACCAACAAAATTCCCTAAAGATAATAATTGAGTCGGGTGGAGTAAAATTCCAGAGAAAGGGGGAAAAGATAACGACACCGGAAAAAAAAGAAAAAGATTCAGAAAAAAAAAAGAAAAGAAAAAATGTTAGAGGAAAGAAAAAAAAACAGTGAAAAAAAGGGAAAGGAGACAGAAAAAGTTAAAGGCACAGAAAAAAGGAAAAAAAAGACACAGTAAAAAGGAAAATGGAAAATAATCAGAAAAGATAAAAAGCAAAAAGACAGAAAAAGGAAAATTAAATGTATAGAAAAAAGAAAAAGAAAGAAAAGACACAGAAAAAGAGGAAGAAGAAAAAGATTCAGAAAAAAGAAAAGAAAAATGATAGAGAAAAGAAAAATGAGTCAGAAAAGGGAAAAGGCACAGAAAAAAGGACACAAAAAACGAAAATGAGACAGAAAAAGGAAAGCCACAGAAAAAAGGAAAAAGACACAGTAAAAAGGAGAAAGGAAGAGAATCAGGAAAGGAAAAAAGACACAGAAAAAAGGAAATTAACAGAAAAAAGAAAAAAAAATCAACGGAAAAAAGAAAGGAAAATTCACAGACAAAAAGAAAATTTCACAACTTTGACTTTTGCTGAGGAAAAGTTACAGGAAAAGTTATATTAAATTTATTGTTATAATAGTAATAAAGTAATATATGAAGAAACTAAATGCTGACGAAAAAAATGACGGTTATATTAATATTTTTTAAAATAAATTCTTACGATAAAACACATTTTTAATCCTTAAATGTGTCATATATACATTTAATGCATTTATTTTTCTGAAATTTATTTTTCTTTTTAGCAACATATATAATTAATCATGAGTTTTGTAACTTTTTCCTTGTGACTTTTCCTAGTGACTTTTTCATTGTGACTTTTTCATTGTGGTTTTTTCATTGTGACTTTTCATTGTGACTTTTTCATTGTGACTTTTTCATTGTGACTTTTTTGTTACAATCGATATTGTTTCTTCGGACAGAAAAATTAAACTGCGTAAATAAATAAATAATCCCAAAATAATGTAGCAGTTATATAAATAGGATTCGATGAAAATTAGTCAATTTAATAATTACTTAATTGTGTTTTGATTAAAGAAGATTAAAACGTTTTCTTGTTTTTTTTTTGGGGGGGGGGTTGCTGCGCATAAATTATGTTACTTTTTTCATATATAAGCGTGTAAACTTTCTCGCTAGAACAATTACGACTGAGTAGTGAGTTCGGTTCTCACTGGGTGCCCCATACTTTCGACCTTGTGCCACATCTAAGCTACGCTTGGAAAATCACTATAAGCGTGTAAACCAGATATACTTTTCATATTTTGTATACGTAACCAAAGAAATACTTATGGATTCAACGACATAACAAGAAAACGTTTATGTATTGCGATAAATTATCGATGATTTGTGCCCTTCGCATGTGGGCGGCTATTTGTAATGCGAAAAGTGCGCATGTGCGAGTGCAGGTCTTATAATATTATCATTTGAGAAGACGTACGTACATCAAGGTTTTCATTTCTGAAACTCTCTGTACATGAAATGAGGGATCGCTTAATTGTGGTTATTTGTTTTTCATTGTTATTAAGTAAACACTGTTTATAGACTTATTTAATTAAAAAAATCAAATATATTCCAATTTCTTTGAAGTCTTCATATCGAAATCTTAAATCTTACCGTCATTTTAACAGCACTGTTAGTTTTATAACAAAGTGAATATTGATAAAAGTCACATTTCTTACCATTATTATAATAAAGTGAATATTACTGATAAAAAGTCACATTTCCCGCCATTATTATAATAAAGTGAATACTGCTGATAAAAAGTCACATTTCCCGCCATTATTATAATAAAGTGAATACTGCTGATAAAAAATTACATTTCCCGACATTCTTATAATAAAGTGAATATTGCTGATAAAAAGTCACATTTCCCGACATTCTTATAATAAAGTGAATATTGCTGATAAAAAGTCACATTTCCCGCCATTCTTATAATAAAGTGAATATTGCTGATAAAAAGTTACATTTCCCGCCATTATTATAATAAAGTGAATATTACTGATAAAAAGTCACATTTCCCGACATTCTTATAATAAAGTGAATATTGCTGATAAAAGCCACATTTCCCGTCATAATGTAAGTAATATAGACTGCCTATTTTTGTAGATTGAATAGTTTTATTTTTCTACTTTTTAAGTAGCATTCTCAATATTTTATCATGAGTGGTACGGTGTTTTTTCCTGTTTTTCCCGGTAATCCAAATCCCCATGGCTATGTTTTTGTGTCAAAAATCAAATATCCCCAATATGGAAAACATTAAGCGAAATCCGACCAGGTGGAAAGAAATTTTGAAAGTTATTAATTCAAGTTAACGATTAAACTGTATAGCACTGTTTTATTTGTCAGTCACGCTTGTAGTAACTCGTGAGCACTGGCAAGCAATTTCTTGGGTTACAAAAAATAGACCGAATGTAGAAAATTGCTCAAACAAAATTTAAGTTGAAAATTTCAAAATTTCATGATGAGTCATCAAATTTCATTACTAAGCGCTAGTATTAGTCCGTCTTAATTTATTTATAACCTTGTGAATGATCTCTAAATTCTTACACTAAGATCAACGTTCATTAGGTTAACGCAATTTATTTTGTGAACGAGTGGGCGATATCGGAGCCATTATAGTCCCGCGGGACGGATCTAACGTTAGTAGTTGTATAAGTTTTCTCCCTTCATATTGATAAATATTAAATCTTGAAGTTTTTCAATTAATACAGAATTACGCATGTGCAAATGTTCCCATCATATTAATATTTAAATTAACTCAGAAAAAGAGAGAAAAATTGTTGTACAGTTAATTCATCAAAAAACGCCAGGTCCCGTCAGGACAGAGGCGATCATGGATCTCCACAGATTGCTTTTACTTTATTATCTGTGAATTGTCATGACTACTTGGGAAAGATAGTGGAGTAGTTTCCCCTTGGCTTCTCCATAGTTTGGAATTAAGAGATGCTCTTTTTCTTTCAGGACGTACGCGGTCATGGCTCTCCACAGATTCCTTTTATTATACGTCAATTGCCACGGCTACTTAGGAAAAAAGTGGTTTCCCGTTGACTTCACCAGGGTTTGGAATTAAGACAATGGACTGGAATTATGAGATGACCTTTTCCTTTCAGGACATAGGCGATCATGGCTCTCCACAGTTTCCTTTTACTTTATTATCTGTCAATTGCCATGACTACTTGGGAAAGATAGTGGAGTGGTTTCCCGTTGGCTTTTCAATGGTTTGGAATTAAGTGATGACCTTTTCTTTTTAGGACTTAAGTGGATCAAGTCTCTCCACAGTTTGCTTTTACTTCATTATCTGTCAATTGCCATGACTACCTGGGAAAGATAGTGGAGTGGTTTCCTGTTAGCTTCTCCATGGATCGGATTTAAGAGGTGACCTTTTCCTTTCAGGAGATAGGCGATGATAGCCCTCCACAGATTGCTTTTACTTCATTAACTGCCAATTGCCATGACTACTTGGGAATGGTAGTGAAGTGGTTTCCCGTTGGCTTGTCCGTGGACTGGAATGAAGAGATGATCTTTTCCTTTCAGGACATAGGTTATCATGGCTCTCCACAGATTACTTTATTATCTGTAAATTGCCACAGCTACTTAGGAAAAAAGTGAAATGATTTCCCGTTGTCTTCTCCATGGTTTGGAATTCAGAAGCGTCCTTCTTCTTTAAATCAGTAGACAATCATAGCTCTCCACAGATTACTTTTCCTTTATTATCTATCAGTTGCCATGGTATCTTGGGAAAGATAGCAGGGTGGTTTCCCTTTGCCTTCTCTTAGATTTGAAATTTAAAGATGTCCTTCTCCTTTCAGGCTGTAAACGACTATGGCTCTACTCTACGCAGTTTCCTTTTAGTTTATTATCTGTCAGTTGCTAGGGCCTTTTGGGGAAAGATAAGCAGAATTGTTTCCACTTGCCTTCTCCATGGTTTAGAATTTAGAGGTTTTCTTCTCCTTTCAGGCTGTAGACGATGATGGCTCTCCACAGATCCCTTTAACTTTATTATCTACTAGCAGCATGGTTCGGCGTTGCCCGTGCTTGATTCAAAAATCGTACGACTCATGCAGCAATCGCTATCACTTGACTTAAAATATTTTTGCCTTTCCTTGCCTTTAAAGGAGTGCCCTTTGCCGTGCTGATGCTGCTACATGCCTTACTTCTTGCCTATCTCACACTGAGAATTTTTTCTAAGCTCTATACTAAACATTAAATCTGTTACGAAAACAAAATGAACACAAAACAATCAGCTTTAAAAAAGGACTCGTAACTGGAAAAACCGAATGAAAAAAGAATTTTAACAAGAAATATTTTTTCACACCCAACCCAGTTCTGCGGAATCAGAATCAACGTTGACTTTAAGCAAGCGAATGAGCCAATTGGAGTAAAGTGCCATGCAGATTTAAATTTTTCCCACTTGTGACGAATGCAGCTATCGATTTTTAACATTCGTGTCAGTCAGTGTCAGTCAGCTGTTGGCTCTCACGCTGGCCAATAGAAAATGGCCTATTCGTGGCAGCCAGCTATAGGCTCTCACTCTGGCCAGTAGAAAATGGCCGCAAAATACATGAAAACTGCCGTAGAAGCATGAAAAAAATCGATTATTTCCACTATCGATGGGAGTTGGGAAATGCAAAGTCGGTCTTGGCTTTTTTGCTAACTTGGGGCATGTGTATGTAAATTTTAGTGCAAATCCGTCGAAAATTGCGGCCGTGCATTCGTTACACACACACACACACACACACACACACACACACACACATCCTGCCTTTTATAGATAGAAATGAATAGTTATGACTGCATGGGAAAGATAGTAGAGTAGTTTCCCGTTGTTTTCTCAGCGCTTTGAATTCAGAATTTTCATTCTCTTAGACTGACTGCCACCCAAAACTAGAGAAACCAATCTAACCTTCTATTTAAACAATATCGGCGAGAGTATGGCACGGATTCATGCCTTTCCAAATGGCATTATTTCGAAAATGAATCTAGCAGACTAATCCTGAATTTGAACTCGCTTCGCTGATTCCACTTTCCGCGCTGATATCTCACTTTTCTATTGTATTATAGTTTTAAAAAAATAAAGAGCTGAAAACCCTTGCGTACGGCAAGGGTTTTCACAGTATCCACAGTATCTAATCAGACGTTAAATGTACTCTAGAAATTTTAGTATCAATTAATTCCTATATATATTTTCAGGATTTTGCTGTACAGGGTGAGTAGATAAATTGTCGCCATTTTATATTTTTAATTTCGCGCATGCACCTTGTTTGTTTTTGATTTTGCCGACTGCACAGTATACTAAGGTCAGTAGGTCACCGTCTGTGAAAAATGAACACCATAACGCAATTCACTCCTGCAGAAATTTTGAAAAAGCATGATGTACTGCTTGGCATTCGCACCAAAAACTCCAAAATGAACATTTCAGAGTGTTTATGTGTCAATCTGAGGACATCGCGAAGGATTCAGAAAGAGTTGAATGAGTCTAATGGTGATTACGAAGGTACGGCAGCTCGGAAAACTCACTCTGATTGTTTTGATAAGAAAAGAACTCCCGAATTTGTTGGTGAAATCTAGGCCATAATTTACAACGATTCTTCCAAGTCAGTCAGGTCCATAGCTAGGGACACAGGAGTATGAGTTTCTTATCAATTTCTTAGTGTATAAAGACATTCGGTATTTCCCATACAAGATGAAAAAGGGCCAAGTTTTATCTCAAGCCATGAAGCACAAGAGAAAAAGCAGCGCTACGAAGCTTTAAAAAAAAACTCAAGCATCTCTTCCAACCGGACATGCTTTGGTTTTTCTCAAACGAGAAAAAATTCTGCCAGAATCAGATGGTGTACATAGAGAACAACCTTCGGCTTGCTATGTGCCCAAAGATGTACCGAGAGTGATGAAAACCAAATATCCAGTCAACATCATGCTGTTTGGAGTGATCACTAGTGATGGTGAACTTATGCCTCCATCCATTTCCCAAAATAACTTCAGACTCAACACGGAGGTCTACATCAAGTGCCTTGAGGAGGTAGTTCTGCCCTGGGTCAAAAGGGAGACTGCCGGAAGACGCTGTGTCTGGTAATAGCACTCTGCTTCATGCCTCACAAGCAGGAGAACCCAGTCATACTTATCAGACTATTTCTGCGACATCACCCCTTACATCTGGCCCCCAGATTATTATGTGTGGGGTGTAGATGAGCCACAGACCAAAGAAGTGTGCTACGCATGATGGACATGATACAGAAGGCGCCACTCGAAATTATAGCAGAATTAACGGCAGTTCGTTGCAGTTTCACAACTGAATGCTGAAAGCCCTATTCCATATGTGCCGCAGAGGAATGTCATGAAATCACGTGTATGGGTCACTTCCTGGCTAGTTGAGGTCCATCTTAAACAAATTCATACCGTTGGCACTTTCAGGAAGAGAATCAGGCTATTATGTCGTATCCAGAGAGAGACAATTTACCAATCGCACCCTACATATATATATATATATATATATATATATATATATATATATATATATGAATAAATATAGTCTTAAAGTGTGCTATATTTATGGGATAAAGTGCTCAATATCAGAGATAGAGCGTGTGTAAATATAAAAGTGGACATGGAAGTCAGCACTTAGAGGCGACAGTCTGTTTCATGCTAGTGCAATCGTCAGGCAATATATATATATATATATGAAGAAATATAGTCTTAAAGTGTGCTATATTTATGGGATAAAGTGCTCAATATCAGAGATAAAGCGTGTGTAAATATAAAAGTGGACATGGAAGTCAGCACTTAGAGGCGACAGTCTGTTTCATGCTAGTGCAATCGTCAGGCAACCTGACGATTGCACTAGCATATATATATATATATAGTAAAAAAATGGATATAACTAAATTCTGCATGTCTCATTCCCTATGTGCCGCAGAGGAATGTCATGAAATCCAGTGTGTGGGTCACATCCTGGCAAGTTGCGGTCCATCTTAAACAAATTTATGCCATTGGCAATTTCTTCTACTCTGATTTTCTTTCATCACCAATGAACTCTTGCAAAGCCAAACGGTGATAGGGAATGGATGACGGGAGCAGGTTTTGGTGAAGCTTCTGGTCCTGAAACTGCACGTTGGTGGCGAATTTAGTCATTAATGCCATCATCATAAAGGAAGCGAACAGCAAAGAAGAAATGAAATTCTTGGATTAAAACCGATGGCGACACACACACACACATATTTAAACATATATTCTTAAATCTAACAGACAATGAATGTCTATTATGTCTGATCAGGAGCCGTTCTAATGTTCGTATGTTTGTTTTAATTTATGGTGAAAATAAAGACAAAAATTGTCCAACATCTGGATATTTTTTATCAAGTTGGCCCTAAGGTTTCAGCTCACATGAGTTATAACATGGTTATACTTTATATGGTTATAATCGTGGATATCTTTGTTTCATGTCTGCATAACCACTCTGAGGATGGCTCATGTGAGCTGAAACCTTGTGATCAGACATAATAGACATTTATTGTTATATTTAATAATATATGTTTAAATAATGGTCTGCTGCCCCAGTACACTATATATATATATATATATATATATATATATATATATATATATATATATATATATATATATATATATATATATATATATAAAGAAGCTTGGAAAAGAGCTCCACAAGTGAGAAGTTCCAGAAATTAAACTGTTAGCGTAGAACTGATCGTTACCTCAAGCTATTCTAACTGTAAAATGAAGAGACCTTGCTGCCAAACTGGTACTGCGTTTAAATTCCTAATGTCTAGGTACTAAAGAGAAAAGTTCACCAGACAGCTATCATGAAAATGTTTCCAGAAAAGGTTCAACAAGGCTAGATTATTAATGACTGACAATGCTTCATGTAATAAAAATAACGGGGCTTGAGCTAATATTATTTTGAAACTTTCCGGCCAAAATGTATGTATGTATGGATGAATGGGCGCGTGGCCAAGTGGTTAGAACGTTCGCTTTCTGACCATGAGACCTGGGTTCGAATCTCACCACGGAGGAGACTTCCTGACGTTATCGATCTGGAAGGGGACGATCCCAGCGTGCGGCACCTTTGGAAAGTGTCTGAAAACGATACCACGGGTTGAAATTAATGACTGACAATGCTTCGTGTAATAAAAAAACGAGTTGACCCAAGCTTTGTGTGTAAAATTTGGTAGACGGAACACTTGGAGGCCGTCAATAGCTAGCACGAAGCCACAAGTCATCGTGAGCGTTCAAATTGTTGAACACGCTAGATAACACGCTCTTTCCCAGAAACTGTAACTAAGGTTGTACTGCATAGTTGCAGTATAAACCACAGGTTGGCTCTGTGGGTTTTGAGCAAACATAAATGTGCCTGAACGATTGTCTGCAATAGGGATTGGCTAGCGGTCCTAGTAGACGAGTATCCTCGAATACGAGTTCCCAGCTATTATGTATGTATGTATCTGTCTATCTATCTCAGTTTGTTCATATCTATCTATCTATCTAGTTTCGCATTTATGAATGACATAATATTAAATTTTAATGACAACTACATTACAGTTTGGCTTCGTTGTCCATTCTTAGCTTTGCCCTTTCGTCGCAATTGCATGCCACGCCGTGTCTGCAAGTAATGTATCGAATTTACTGGAGACATCTTTCCAAGTTTTCAAGTTTCCTTTATTTCACACAAAGACATGACCATCTCTCATTATATTCGCCTGGAATATAGACTATGTCTGTGCGAATTGTATCAGGTCATCCCATAAGTTCTGTCCGAATTTTGAATAAAGAAAACAAGTGACCAGATGTTACATTTAATTACAGATTCAATCAACAAAGTATTTTCCCTGATTATCTATGACTTCCTTCCATCTATTAACAAGCTTACTAATTCCATTACTGTAAAATTATTTTGGCTTTGATTCGAAGAACTCACAAATGTCAGTTTTAACCTCTTCCTGTGTTACAAAAGCTGTTTCTTCCAAATGGTTCTGTAAGCTACGAAACAAATGGTAGTCTGAAGGAGCAAGGTCGGGAGAATAAGGTGGATGAGGAATTTTCTCCCAACCAAGTTCTTCGATCTTTTGTGACGTGATTCTTGCTGTGTGTGGTCGCGCATTGTCCTGATGAAACATCACCCGTTTTCGATTCACTTGAGCAGGTCTTTTTTTCCTCAAAGCTTGGTTCAAACGCTCTAATTGCTGACAGTATATTTGAGCATTAATTGTTGCATTAGGTGGTAAGAATTTAAAGTGGATTATTCCTTGGTAATCCCACCAGATTCAAAGAAGAACCTTTTGCCCATGAAGTTCCCTTCTCGGCTGTGGCTGGGGTCCTTCCTCTTTACCAAGCCACTGTCTACGACGCTTAACATTTCGATAAAAGATCCATTTTTCGTCGCCAGTCACAAGTCTATCCAAAAAAGGTGAAACAAGTTGGCGAGAATGGAGAGAAGAGCAGATGTCAACTCGGGATTTGAGGTTGTTTTCAGACAATTCATGAGGCACCGATTTTCCAAGTTTAGGAACTTTTCCACGTTGTTGAAGATGACGGTGAACAGTTGTATGGTTTGAACTGAGAACCACTGCCAATTCCTCAACTGATAAATCAGGATTTTCTTCAAGGTCTCCTTCAAGAAGCTTTTCATCAAACTCAACTGGACGTCCGGTTCGATCTTCATCTTCAAGGGTGATATCTCCACCTCTGAATTTTGCAAACCATCTTCTGCAAGTTCTTTCATTCACACATTCCTCTCCATAAACTGAGTGAATGTTTCTAGCCGCTTCGGCTGCTGAGTTTCCTTTCTTGAACTCATAAAGCATTATGTGCCTCAAATGATTCTTGGCTACTTCCATGTTAGCAGGGTTTTAATCAAACAAAATTTAATTTTATTGTTCTCTGAAATAAAATTTGATCAGTTTAAATGCATCTAAACATAAAAATAATGTTCAGCTCCATTAGACATTATAAAATACTCTTTAAATTTCGTTTATTTTAACAAAAAGTTAAAATTCGGACAGAACTTATGGGATGACCAATATTAAAAAATACCGTTCGTAACTGGATTATATGACATAAACAAGGCCAGTAATAAAGGCACAGGGAAAAAGTCACAGAAAAATGTCACCATTTTGGATGGGAAAAAAATCATATAAAAAAGGGATCTTTTTTGTTAATTCACCCCCAAAATTAATTCATCCCAAAAAACAAAGAATTTATATTCACTAAATTTCACAGCAAAATTCAGAAATATCCTTTAAAATTTGTTCAAAAATTTATTCATTTTTATTTTGTGACTTACGTCTCCGACAGAATTTGCACAAATAAGAGTCTTTTATTATTCTTTCTTTCTTTCTTTCTTTTATAAAGAACATCACCAATATTATCAGTAACTACCTGTCGTTTTTCGTTTGAAAATTCCAAATTTGCATATTTTCTGTTAATTCATCCCTAAATATTAATTCAGCCCCAAAATAAAAAGAATTTATATTGACTAAAATTCACACTAAAATTCAGAAATGTCCTTTAAAATTTGTTTAAAAATTCATTCATTGTTATTTTTTTTGCCTTACGTCTCCAAAGAAACTCACACAAATAAGAGTCTATCAGGCTGCGATGATTCAAGAAAATGGAATTATTCTTCATTTTGGCGTTCCACCAGGTCCTTTCGATTGTTTGCGTGTGAGCTGATGTTTCCGGGTCAAGTAAATTGATACTGTGATTTACAGTCAGGTGAATATAATTGGGATCATCCTTCAAAGATGTCTATCCTTTCCAACAATCCGACATAATTGTAGTCCCAGGTAAAATACAGCTTCGGATTGTGTCCAGTAACGTGGAATACGTTAACTCCGGCAACTTCAGGGCAAGTTAAACAAATTTTGATTTAAAATTTTAAAAGTGTGTCAACAGTTTAATATAAAACAAACTTTGATTTCACATTTATAATTTCTTGGGGTGAATTAATATTTATGATAAGTAACTTTACATTATTTGGTGTAAATGCATGTATTGGCGATGTCATATGGAAGCCGTGCGCTGCCCAGACTACAACCTCCTCCTCCCGCTCTCGACCGGGCATTCAAGGCCATACTGATAACAGGCCAGGCGACCATGCAACCATGCAACTGTGGTCTCTTACTGGGGGCGACGTGAATTTTCTTAGATAATCGATAAAACAGATGAAAACAGAAGGAAAAATTCCCCTGTGAGATTAGTTTCATGTTTTTATGCGGTTTACGTACCAAAACAAAAACCACAATGACCTAATTGGTAAATTTGACGATTATTAACGAATTCCTATAAATGAAGAGACAAGTAACTTTGAATAAACAAATGCAAATGCATAATATTTCAAGGAGATATTTTTATTTTCATGTGGTTTTGTTTTTAGAGAATTTGTACTTGTGTGAAATGATCATGACTTGTATATTGTGGTAAAAAAGGATCCGCACCAGATGATGATACCAAGCATAGAAACACAGTTCGTTCAAATGTGATAATATGTGTTTTACTAACCAAAAATTTAAACTCTCCTCATTTTGATTGTTTTCAACACAACATTTTGACTATAGCCTTTATAAAATAATCCAAAAACAAAGTTCAAACTGAAATTTCAGCATTCAAATATCTAGTGTGGTCTTGTAGTGGATTGAACTAAGCAAACAGAGTCACTGAATATTTGACAACATAATTCCTTGTACTGTCTTTGTATTGAAATGATTCATTTCCGACACCATCACGAAGATTTTTGTCAAAGAATTTCTGCAAACGTTTGATTTGTCAGCATCGAACATTATAAAACAGAAAATCACCCATTGAACAGTGAAACTTTTAAATCACCACGATCTATTTCTTTCGAAAAACGTCCATACTCCTGATAATAAAAAGCAGTATCATTGACTATTTCCTCTTCTGTAAGACAATCCTTTCGTGTGATATATCCTGCTATATAAATAAGCAACATTTTAATATCTTTGGGAATACCAGTTTCTAGGTCTGGCAGGTGATCAAATGTCTGGCATGCCAATTCATCCAACAGATATCCACATTTTGAGCAATTATGGCCGGGATAATCTATTGTTTTTGTCGCTTTTTTTATATAGCAGGATATATCGCACGAAAAGGTCCTCTTATAGAGGAGGAAATATTCAATGATACTGCTTTTTATTATCATGAATATGTAAGTTTTTTTTTAAGATATAGATCGTGGTCATTTAAAAGTTCCACTGGATACTACTCTTCAGTGGGTTACTTTTTTGTTCAGTGCTGTCAAGTCATAGGTTTACAGAAACACTTTCTAACATCAGCTTTCAACCGAAGAAGTCATTTTGTTTTTTGAATATGAAATGTTTGAATAACATGTGCTGTAATAAAATAAGTAACGCCATAACGTTGTCTCAATTTACCAAATTTAGTTTCATGATAGTCAATGGTAAATTCTGCAACAATGACAGAATTGAACACATATTCAAGTAAATGCCAGCAAATATCAATTAAACCATTACATATATGTTCGATAGGTGTGTCTCTTGTGAAGGATTTTATTCTCTTTCCGTACGTTCCTCTCATTTGTCATGCTTCCAAATTTTACAAGAAATGTCAAATTTTCATCAATTCGATCTGATACCATTCTTTTCAGCGGATCATTTGTCTTGGCACTTCCATAAATATATTTTACACTCACTATTTTCAAAAATGTCAAAACCTCTTCGATGAAAGTAACAGTTTCTTTTGTCTTATCATCCGGTATGTTATGGGTCCTTACCTATAACTACAGAATGAACTCTTCCTAACACTATGTATACTACGCCTCTCAAGAGAGAGAGAGAGAGAGGAATCGAGCCGAGCCGAGCCGAGCCGAGCCGAGCCGAGCCGAGCCGAGCCGAGCCGAGCCGAGCCGTGACAGCCTTGCTGCGACTTGTTCCAGCAAGACGGTCGAACTCTCTGCCTCTGAGCAGAGAGGAAACCGGACGAGTCTCGTTCGGGGAGGTTGACCAACCCGATTCTGTTTTTACATTTTCTACGGGCATTTTTTGGCCGAGACACGTAAAACTCGGCCTTGTGCCACATCTTTCCCTCGTGGGGTGGGTGGACAGTAAATATCGAATCGAGTCGAGCCGATAGTAGTTCACTCCAAACCAGACTAACAGTCCTACTAACACCTTCCACATCTTGTATTATTATTATTCCGTGTAATATATCTTCGTTATTTCTACTCTTGGGTTCGTGTTGTTCTTCCTTGGTCCTAACCTGGACCATAACACTGTAATAATAGATGAGTTTCAGTCTCATCACAAAACGCTTACAAACAGTGGGAAACTTTTTGTCTTTCAACTGGTTTTGGAAGAACCGCTATTTCTGTTAGTTTTGATAATTTAACAAATTGATTTTTTCGTGCGCAAAAAGTTGTTTCACTATTTCCAATTTTGCTGTCATTTCTTTATCATCATAATAAAACAGCAATTCTGAAAAAGCCTCAGTTATCCAGTTATTGCGATTACTTTTTAATATATTGTAGTGAAGTGAAACCAAAGGGTGGTTTGGGGCACCTCGAAGCGGTGTAATGGTTAGCAAGCTTGTCTCGTTAGAACAATTACGTTGGAGTAGTGAGTTCGATTCTCACTGGGTACCCTTGACTTTCGGCCTTGTGCCACATCTAAGATACGCTTGGAAAATCACTGCCACAATTCTGTATGTTACAGAATAAATCGAGAGATCAAGGAGTGGCCATGATCGCCATTTGTAATTTCCGTCATAGCGTATGCTTTGGTGATTTGCATACGTGAGCATAGAACTGAAGAGCGCGTTTTTTTTTTAAGGCCTTCTTTTTGAATCGGGCGGTTGGAACGGGCAGAGGATTGATAGGAGTGATGTGTACTGGGATCTCTTGATATTAGATATTACAGGGTTTTGATTATCAAACACTTTGTTTCGCTTTGAACTCGCTTTTTATTGTATTTTTACTATTAAACTGTTTGTCTTGCTCTTGAAATATTACTTCAAATCAACTACGTACATGGTGCGAATGCTATTTGAGGACATTTTAGTATGTTAAATAAACAGCAATATCTTAGCAAACAATGTATATACGAGGCTCATTCAATAAATAAGATGAATTTTTCGGTATAAGGACTTCTAATACAGATAGAAGCTTACTTTTTAAAAAATCTTTCAACGTAGTCTCCCAGCACTGTCACACACTTTTCCCATCTGTGCACAAGCTTCCGTATTCCCTCAGCATAAAAATCTTAGGACTGATATCTCAGCCAGTCCTTCACAACACTTTTGACTTCATTGTCACTTTTAAACTTCGTGCCTCTCGTGAACGCTTTCAAGGGACCAAACAGGTGAAAGTCTGAAGGAGCAAGGTCTGGGCTGTAAGGGGGATGAGGGAGCAGTTCCCAGTCCAGCTCGTTGATGGTCTGCACCGTTTGGACTGCTGTGTGAGGTCTTGCGTTGTCATGATGCAAGATGACTCCTTCTGACTGATGATCCCAACAGATAAGCTCAAAGTCCTTGCAATGTCATCCATTGTCACCTTCTGTCAGACTGAATGAGGTCATTGACTGATTTGATCACCTCAGGAGACCTCACTTCTGTAGGCCTCCCAGGCCTGTCTTCATCCTCAACACTGCTCCGTCCTTCTTTAAACAATTTAGCCCACTTGTAGACATTTTTTGGCTGAAACATGTGGCACCATACACAGTTGACATTCTCCTATGAATTTCAACTGGTTTGCACCCTTTAGCAACCAAAAACTTGATAACTAACCGCTGTTCAATCCTGGAGCATGCTTCTTGGTCGGCCATCTTTGTTAATCGCCAAAACTCTCAAAGTTTTTTTTTAATCTGCAAAAGAAATTAAATCCATGTGAAAAAGAAGTAAAACAAAAAAAAAAATAAAAAAAGAGTAAGCTTCTATCTGTATTAGAAGTCCTTATACCGAAAAATTCACCTTATTTAATGACCCTCGTATTTAATTCAAATTGACACAAATATCCTTCATGATACTTCTTTATCTAATTATTCTATGAAACCACCTTTTGCTTTAATAACGGCTTCTATTCGGGTTCGAAACCGTCTACAAGCTGCAATTAAGTGGTCCCTATTCATTTTGGACATCACCTGGACAATGGCGGCCTTCAGTGCAGCTATGGTACTATGAGGATGTCGATTAGTCGCTTTTTCAACAACGCTGCACACGTAATAGTCCATAGGATTTAAATCTCAACCAGTTCGTACTAATGTGCCTTGAAATGTAGTCAATTTCGTCCCAATTTATCGGAAGAGTAATTTATAAATTGTTTTTATATTTAAAAAAAATCTTTATTTTGAAAAAGCTAGAGACAAAAAAGTCAGGTCTTTGTTATTTGATATTTTAAACTTGATGCTAAATTCCTTAATCTCTAAGAAGGAGTTGATAATCCTTCGCCTTTTGTCTACCTCGAGGGATTTAAATCAGTTATTATCGGCCTCTTTAAAACAAAAAAATTAACAGATTTAACATAACTCCCTTTAAATGAAAACTACAGTTTAAATATACAATGTAACGTCTTAAAAATAAATCCTTATTTAAGGAGAGTTCTTTAGAGTTTTCCCATTACCAGATTTCATGACTAATTTTTGCTTATTAAAATTTAAAGTGCACCCCCAGTGTTTTAATTATTCTTCAAGTGTACCCGAAGTAAAAAAAGAAGAAAAAATCTTGAGAAACAACGATTTACAGTGTGCGTCCTGCGTAGATATTCCATGAATTTACTTTCGCCTGGCACAAGGCTACAGTAGTGGGTCATCAAACAATGACTGAACACAAAATGTGAGAATTGGTCTGCACTATGTAAATATTTATGAAATTTAACTAAGTTTGGAACAGAGGTTCAACAAAAGGGCACCCGGTGAAGATCAGATTCATTTCATTAGTATCCGTGAGACGAGCTCGTTATCCATAGCTCGAATCAACTTTGCTACATTGTGTCACGACTCATCTCCAATATCCGTTTTGTGCGCATATCCAAATATTTTTTGCAAATTTCATGACTAAAATTCTTTTTCAGACCAGTTTCAAATCTTAAACATATAAAACGTCAAATGCATTAATATATTTTTTGTTTCTAAAGTTCGTGAATTTTAACGCCGATACCTCAAAGTTATCTCCCTTGACCAGGTGACACCGGGGGGGGGTCATTGTTAAATGTATGTATAGCTGGCCACTCGTATTCGAGGATACCCTTCTAGCCAGTCCCTGTTGCAGACGCTTGCTCGGGCACATTTGTGTTTATTCAATACTCACAGACCCCATCTGTGGTTTATACTGCAACTATGCTGAGTCGACCTTAGTTACAATTTCTGGGAGAGGCCGCGTTACCTGGTGTGATCAACAATTTGAACAAGGCCAGCACTTTCAAGCCCTCGGCCACGATGACTTGTGACTTCGTGCTAGCACAGCTATCGACGGTCCGTCCCCAAGGGTCCTGACTACCCATTTTCATTCACACGGCTTGGGTCTGTCCGTGGTATGGTTTTCAGGCACTTTCAGTCACTTTCCAAAGGTGTCGCACGCTGGTATTGATCACATGTCCGATAACATCAGGAAGTCTCCTTCCTGACGAATCGACCATGATTCGAACCCGAAGTCTTATGGTCAAAATGAGAACGTTCTAACCATTCGGCCACGTTTGAACATTAAAAATATAATCAATATAAACAAGAAAACGAGACAAAAGTTTTCGGTATTTTATCAGTACAATACAATTAAAAACTTAATTAAATATTCCGCCATGTCTTGGCAAATAATAATAATAATAATAATAATAATGGTAAATACTCAGAGGTGATGATGATGATGATGATGATAACAATAATAATAATAAACCTCTAAAAGAATGGGAAAATATAACCAAGAATAATGTTAGGCAAGCTCTAACGAAATCTTGAAAATGGAAATCCCTAGGAAATGACAAGGCACCCAATTTGTGACTCTATCATCTGTCATTTTTTTAAGCATTTCACTCCAAGCAAGGCGGGAATGCCACTAGCACGCAAAGGGTTGCAGAGAGTGGGAGCAAGAGTAAAGAGGCGTGATAGAGGAAAGGGTGAAGAGAAGAACGGGGAATAGATGAAGGCATCTGGAGATGTCGATTGACATTGCATTTGAATAGTTGGAGATTATGGTTATCAGGGAAGCAAGTAAGAGAAAGGGAATTCCACAGACGAGAAGTGCGAGACATGAAGCTATTAGAGTAGAAGAGACGGCTACATTTAACCGTTTCGACAGTGAAAGGGTGGGACTGAGATGCCAATATAGTGGCACGTTTAAATTCGTGCAGTTTGGGAATTAGCGAAAATAGCTCGTCGGAGCAGTTACCGTGAAAGGATTTGTAGAAAAGACAGATGGAGGTGACGTCACGTCTGTGAGAGAGGGAATGTAAACGAGATGCCAGATCAGGACCAATCACATTGCATATCCGTCTCTGGATTTTGTTCGAGGACCTTAAGACGAACAGCGGGGGCTCCACACCATATATGGCAGCATTATTCCCTGCAAGGGTGAATGGTTGATTTATAGATTTGAAGGATGGAGTCGGGCGAGAAGAACTTTCTGGTGCGACACAGAGGATCAACTTTCCTTGCGGTAGATGAAGCTATTGATTCAATGTATTTGTTTCACCACAGGTCAGCGGACAGTGTGGGAGCAAGCAGTCGCAAAGAGGTGCTCTCGTGGAGTTGAGCGTCAGGCATTCTAATGGGAAGCAGGGAGGGTTCTGTGTGGTGGGTAAAACAGAGCAGTTTTGTTTTTGAGGCATTAAAGTTAACCAGCCATTTCTTGCCCCAGTCAACAACCAGTTGAAGGTCCTTTTCGAGACCAACGGCCAGGCTAGTTTTGTCAGCGATACCATTTGCTATTAAGGCAGGAGTAAATAGTAGTGCCGTCTTCATAGATGCCTTCTTGGGAACTGATGACATCGGGAAGATTGTTGATGACGATCAGAAACAGTGTAGGGCCCAGGATAGAGCCTTGGTGAACACCTGCGTTCGTGAGAAAGGAACTGGAGGAGAATCCGTTAAGAACGACCTTCATTACACGGTTTGACAGGAATGATCGTATTAAGACAAATATTCGTCCTGAAATTCCGCATTCCTGAAGCTTACGAAGAGGGCCGGCATGCCAAAGCCTATCAAACGCTTTAGAGATATCTAGAGCCAGGCTGGAAAGCAAGAGTCGTTGAGACAGTAGTTATATAGTTTGGAGAGGACAGGAGCCAGTTCAGGAGCACATTTCTTCAGGACAACGGCTGGTATCCCGTCCCCACCACTAGCCTTATTGGAGTGTAATTTAGAAACGATGCCCAGTATCATCGATGGGGTTATGTGCAACATGCTTAATAGAGCCTCAGTTTTAAGAGGGGAATCGGATGTGAGTACACCGGGTGGGTCGAGCGTTGAATTGGACGAGAATTTCCGAGCAAAGCACTCAGCCTTATCAGCTGAGGAAGTCAGAACCTCAAATTGGTTGAATAAAGGAGGTATTGTGGGTTTGTTGTTTAGTACACTTGCGGAGACACCAATAATCTTTGGAACCGAATTTTCGAGATGCAATACGTAGTTTCATTCTTTCAGCAAATAGTGACTTTGCTTCATTGAGGACACGCTTGCACTCATTACGGGGTGAGACAAAGAGACGTCTGTTGCAATCTGACATGTCGCTACGGTACAAGCGGAAGCAGTGATTCCTATGGGGAATGGTATCTGAGCAAGCAGCAGAGAACCAAGGGTATCAGCACGATTTAACCATATATTTCCTTGTGGAGATGAAAGCCTCGATTCCAACTTTTACCCAGTAGGTGACCACGGAAGCGCATTTTTGAACGAGGAGATTAAATATCACATTGCAGGAGACATCGCGAAGGAAATCATGAAACGAGTCCCAGTCAGCTTGTTGATAACAGAAAGATGTTTTGTTGGTAGGAGGTTCTTTGTTGGGGGTGGAATAGAAGGAGATGTTGACAGACACTACAGCACGATCAGAGTTGCCGAGAGGGCAGAGCTGCGTGGCACGACGAGACTCGGGGATGGAAGTGAAACAGAAATCGAGAAGGGAAGCCTTACCGTCCTGGTTATTGGGGAAACATGTGGGAAAGTGATGTAATGAATATGCATACACCTGTGTTCCCCCTCACAGGAATATGATTGGCTGGTGTCAGCCATAAATACAGACGGATGTGAGGATAGAGTCAAAGTCTATGACGACGCCCATTGGAATACGCCATTGGCTATCCTAATGGTCTACGCCTATTGCCTACCTCTATTGACTACGACTACGACGATTACCAGTCGATTACGGTTACCTGCGAGATTGTACTACTTGGTTACAGTAGCCCAAAACCATGAAGCTACCTCGAAGAAATATATCCCTTTCCGGGACATATTAGAAAGTTAACCATTTCTATGAGGGATTGAGTAATTGAAAAGTTAAGGGTTTGTATGCCAGCAAGGTCAGTTCAATAAAACCCTTGCCCAAACTTTATCAATGTTAATTAATAATCTCAATAAAGTCCCAGAATGGATTACTGAAGGCATTGTATATCTCTTACCAAAAACGGGTGAAACAGATGATCTGAAAAATTATAGGACAATAATATACAAGGGTCATTCAATAAATAAGGTGAATTTTTCGGTATAAGGACTTCTAATACAGATAGAAGCTTACTTTTTTTTTCAACGTAGTCTCCCAGCACTGTCACACACTTTTCCCATCTGTGCACAAGCTTCCGTATTCGCTCAGCATAAAAATCTTTGGACTGATGTCTCAGCCAGTCGCTCACAACACTTTTGACTTCATCGTCACTTTTAAACTTCGTGCCTCTCGTGAACGCTTTCAAGTGACCAAACAGGTGGAAGTCTGAAGGGGCAAGGTCTGGGCTGTAAGGGGGATGAAGGAGCAGTCCCCAGCCCAGCTCGTTGATGGTCTGCACCGTTTGGGCTGCTGTGTGAGTCCTTGCGTTGTAATGATGCAAGATGACTCCTTCTGACTGATGACTCCTGCGTTTGTCCTAACAGATAAGCTCAAAGTCCTTGAAATGTCATCCACTGTCACCCTTCTGTCAGACTGAATGAGGTCATTGACTGATTCGATCACCTCAGGAGACCTCACTTCTGTAGGTTTCCCAGGCTTGTCTTCATCCTCAACACTGCTCCGTCCTTCTTTAAACAATTTAGCCCACGTGTAGACATATTTTTGGCTGAAACATGTGGCACCATACACAGTTGACATTCTCCTATGAATTTCAACTAGTTTGCACCCTTCAGCAACCAAAAACTTGATAACTAACCGCTGTTCAATCCTGGAGCATGCTTCTTGGTCGGCCATCTTTGTTAATCGCCAAAACTCTCAAAGTTTTTTTTTAATCTGCAAAAGAAATTAAATCCATGTGAAAAAGAAGTAAAACAAAAAACAAATTTTTTAAAAAGTAAGCTTCTATCTGTATCAGAAGTCCTTATACCGAAAAATTCACTTTATTTATTGAATGACCCTCGTATCTCTCCACCACTTATAAATTGATCACGTCTGTCCTGACGAACTGTACTTACTCTTTCCTCGATGAAAACAACATTCTTCCCTTGGAACAGAAGGGATGTCGAAGAAGTTGATATGGCTGCAAAGATCAACTATTGATAAACAAAATGATTCTGGAAAACTGCAGGAAAAGAGATAGAAATCTCAGCACAGTATGGAGAGATTATCGTAAGGTCTTTAATACGGTGCCACACTCTTGAATCCTTAAGGCTTTGGAAATGTATAGTCTCCTCGGTGATAGTAAATTTCATTAAACACAGCATGGGAATGTGGAAAACCAAATTATACCTAAATCAGGTCAAGGGTCCTGCCACTTCCAACCGCCTGAATATCCGATGATGAATCTTTCTCTGTCATCCCTGTTTTATCTGTCCTTAATTCTCCTTTCACATGAGCAAAACAATGAGCTATGGATATAAACTAAACAATAAAGTATTTAATCACTTACTTTACATAGATGATTGCAAACATTTTGCCAAATACGTAAATATATCTAGAAGAATTAAAGTATAAGATGGCGCATCTGAAAAACTAACGAAGGCAATATGAAAAACAAATAACCATCTTTGATGTAAATAAAAGTTACGAGCACAAATTATTGGCTGTTGTCGGAAAGAACAAAAAAGTAAAATTCTCTGGTATTTTGAGACCCAGACTTGACATACGAACAAAAATATGTTACCTTTGATGTAAGCAAGCATTACCAGCACAAACCTTGAGAAAATTCAAATTACAGTGATTTGAATGTTGAGATGGCGAGATTGTTTGAAATACTGGAAGAGAATGCCAACATGATTGGTGATTGGCGCATTGCGATCAATCTCAATTAAAATTCTGTAAATTCACTGATCAGTTGGAGATACCGTACCAAATTATTCAAAAATCGGCTCATATTAAAAACAAAATCTGCGCATATCTTGAGGTAAGTTTTATCTGTCTGAGATCCTTGTTGCAATAGGACAGATAACTTAATAATGGATACAAAATAAAGAAGAACGTATTTAATCACCTATTCTACGTGGATGATGTCAAACGCTTTGACAAAGACGACAATCAGTTGAAGATTATCCACAATACTGTAAAATGTTTCGGTAATGGCGTTGGTGTGGATTTCGGATTAGATAAATGTGCAAAAGTAACATTCAAGAAAGAGAGAATTGCAGAAACACACTCAATAGATCTAGATTTTGTCACAAAGATTATGGAATTGTGACAACAAGAAGCCTAGGAATTAGCGAAGGACATGGAATACAGCATACCCAAATGAAGGAGAAAGTAAGAAAAGAATACTACAGACGTGTGTGTCTAGTGCTGAAAACCGAGTTGAATTCACAAAACAGAATATCAGCCATAAGCACATTGGCTGTACCTATGGTGCAATACAGTTTGAACATCCTTAACTGGACCATAGATGACACTAAAAGAATTGACGCCAAAACGAGAAAGCTTCTTACATGCCATCGCATGCAGCATTCCAAAGCTAATGTTTATCGTCCGTATGTGTCCAGATCAGAAGGAGGCCGAGGATTAATTCAACTAGAACTGTCTTACAAAACTACAACAAGCGGCCTTCAAAGATACCCGGAAACTACAGAAGACTGGATGATGATCTGTGTCAAAGAGCGTGAAAGAAGTAAGAAACTTTATTCGATAATAATGGAAGCCAACAAATTCAAAATGGAGTTTCAAGTGGGTGAAGAAGTACAAGTAAAACATAATACACCTACTGCAGCGACAAAAACCTTAAAAAAAGAAAGCAAATGCAATGGACTAGATGCAGAAACGGTGGCAAGATAAACCTCTTCGTGGACAATATTCCGCCCGTACCAAACAAGATGATGTAGACAAACCCAGTACCCATCAGTGGATACGTAGGGCAGGGCTAAAAGTTGAAACTGGAGGTTTTTATTCTTGCTGCATACGATCAATGCTTGCTAACTAGAAATTACCAAGCACACATACTGTAAATTTGTGGTGGACCCAAATGCAGATTCTGTATTAAATATCCAGAAACAATTGAACATCTTGTATCAGGTTGCACGGTATACCCACTGAATATAAAACTCGGTATGACAGAGTGCGCCAATATCTGCATTGGAAAATCTGCAACTTTTACGGAAATGAAAGTGCAAGTAATTGGTATGAACACCACGCAGACCCGGTTACAGAGATAGAACCTGTAACAATTTTATAGAACTTTACAAGACACACAAGCAGACCAATCAAAGCTAATCGCCCAGATACCGTGATTAAAGACCACAAAAACAAAATGGGCCTTCTTATTGACACAGCAGTTCCCGCAGACTGTAATGTATCTTTAAAGATCTTCAAAAAAACTATTAAAATATAAGGACATTGAAATCGAAATCTCAAAAATATAGCACATGAGGATATCAACTATTCCAGTTGTAATTGGACCCTTCAGTATGATTGGAAAAGGTTCCGATAGACTTATTGAAGACTTAAAGAAGTACAAAATATTGTACACACAACTATAGCCCACACCTTACGAAAGACTTTATATCACAGAAACTGTATTCAGTTAATGTGTGTGATCTTTTTTTTTTGTTTTCCTCAAAAAATCCGTCCTGGGTATGACGATAAACTACGTCCACGTCCCGGGTTAGACGATAAACTACGTCCGACAGCAAGGCCTCTGATCAGGAGGTTTTGAGGAGCGTGGAACCACCTCCTAATTGCTGGTGTTCTCAGGATCACCCTGACCCGGGGTGGGAGCACCTGTTAGGGTCCCAGCTATGGGCAAATAGTTAACACACAAACTGGGATCAAAACACCATGAAAGTGTAAAAATAGGTTTTGATACCCGAAATACTTTGTAAAAAAATTATTGCCAATAATACATTTTTGAAGAAAAAAATTATTACCAGCAATACATTTTATCAACATTGAGGTTGATATGTCGTAAAACAAACAAAGCCAAATCTCAAAAAGGCTTTGTGGGAAATATCATAATGGGATTTCTGACCTTAGCTTTCTGGCTGGGAACACAAAAGCACTGAGTATACACCAGAATTTAAAGGAAATAATAATAAAAATGTGATCGTAATATCGTATTTTTCCGCATCAAATTAGATAATGATAATATGAATGCACTGAAGCGACACCAGATATGGCTCTAGTATGAAATATTCAGAACTACAGATTTGCTTGTTACTTAGCTGACCATAACCATCTTTGAGGCTGCCTCCATAGCGGGGAGGAGAAGTGTTGTATTCAGAAAATTTCCTAAGCGTAAGTGAATGTAATGAACTCGATTGGAATTTGAACTCGGCTCTCCGGTTCCTCAATCCGAGCTGTAATCCATTACTCGACAAACACAAAATATCAACCTACAATATCTGAATGTTTATAATGACAATAATAATTGAATAGCGAAAGATGCCTTCCAAAAGCTAAGCAAAGTATTAGGAAACGGTAGAATTTCGATGATGAAAACAAAGGAAAGAGTGCTAAATCGACGTCTCATATCAATCCTCTTATGTGGCAGCGAATCCTAGGCGATTTCCTCATTTAAGAAGAGGAGATCGTACTTTGATCCCCACCGGGTGCTCCATACTTTCGGCCTTATGCCACATCCAAGCTACGCTTAGAAAATTCATTATGGCACTTTAACGTTATGTAATGATTAGCAAGCTTGTTCTCGCTAGAATAGTTACGACTGAGTAGGGAGTTCGATCCTCACTGGAAGTATCATACTTTCGGCCTAGTTTCACATCTCAGCTTTGCTTAGAAAATCACCATTTTGCACTTGGTGTAATGGGAAACAAGCCTGTCTCGCTTGATCAATTACGACTGAATGGGTGGGGGTTGATGCTACCCCTCACCCCGCTTACTTTCTACAGTGAGAAAAGATGGATTCATAGCGTTGCTAAGCTTATACAAAAATAAGGGAATGTAACGGACACGACTGGAATTCGAACTCTTATCTCCGATATCTCATTCTGAGTCGCTATCCATTACACCACCCGTATATCTACAAGGAAATGACTGACATTATCATTATTATTTGGTGTGAAGTAGAAGTAATAATATTAGTTTTCCAATGGTTTGTGAAGATGCGAAACAGACCGGAATTGGACTCCTTTTCATAATCTTAAAGAGAAGAGTATATCACATATCGTCGTCATTACAGAATGATTTCATTGTTTTAGGTTGTCGCCATCTTGTATTTGAGATATCCATGACTTTTGCTTGAAGAACGTCATGATATATTTTCCCATGAATTTTGAGGAGGGGGGGCACTTTTTCCTCTTTTCTAATGGGTGTGCTCCATCTACACATTAACCATGTGTGTGTGGCCAACACCCGAGACCCAAACTTTAGAAACGATGAGAATTGGATGACAATTTAAAGAAGGATTTCCACACCCATTTAACGACCCTCATCTGGGCAGGGCCCATCAGTACGCGATAGATTGTTTACAAGTTCTGCCAAAGCCTAGCGTCGTCCCTTGAGACATTCCACCAAGCCACTTGTCTAGGGTAAAGTGAGTAACGGAAACCATCTTGAGTCACATGATATTTCCGCAACTCGTTCCTGTTTGTTTATTGAACAACAGAGACAAAATTTTCTGTTTGAATTTCTGGGATAAGGAGTTATCATTATATACATTCTTTACGTGCGGACTATTATCCTCATCTTTGTTTATCTCATTACAACGTTTCGGTCGCTATGCCCTTTGGCCTTCATCAGGTAGACTGTTCTCATTCCCTTGACCATGTCTAGAGATATTTAGTCTTGATCTTCACTGGACAATACACTAGTGGATAAAAGCGTTGATTAGTGAATTTGGTCACATAAGTAAATGTAAGTTCAATTCCTGGTCCGGGCAGCGTGCCCTTGAACAAAGGAGCAAGCAATAAGTGAGCAGTACTAAAAAAGAACTAAACAATATATCTCTATACACAAGCAATTGGACAAGATCAAATTACCGCCCGCTACCTGGAAACGTTGTCCTGGGCATGACGATAGACTACATCCAGCAGCAAAGCCTCTGGTCGGGAGCTTTTGAGTAGCGTGGAACCACCTCCTAATTGCTGTTGTTCCTAGGTTTAACCTAATCAAGGGTGGTAGTACCTGTTAGGGTCCCAGGTATGGTCAAATAGTGAACCTCCCCCACCAAACTGGGGTCAAAACCTGAAAATATAAAGATACATTGGAAAACATTATCGGCAATACATTTTCATAGTAAAAATAAAAATTTAAAAAAAAATTAACAGCAATATATTTTTTGAAAAACAAACAAACAAACAAAACAAATTACCATAACTGACAAGAAAATAAAATGTTGGCATTAAATGACGCATAGCAGCTAATATGGCGTTAAATAAGCCAACTCGAACAAACCAAAATAAAAAAGACCTTGAGATCGGTAGAAAGATCCAAGAGCCAGTGTGTAAAAGTAGGGCGGTTAGAAAATTGTGGATGGCAGGGGACGATAGGGTGGCATTAGGCCCCCCACCACCACACCCACAAAAATGAAAGCATTATAATATTTTCTCTATGATATAATCTAAATCATTTAAACTTAAGACGGCTACTTTGCAAAGAATAAAATTAACAGAAGAATTATACACAAACACATGTTTTTATTTTATTATTGTTTCCCAAATGTAAAAATCCAAACGTCTGCTTGTATTTTACTGATACAATCTGGACAGGACGCGCCAGGTAAAACAGCCGACGTCTGCAAAGGCCTGTAGCGGACCGTGGGGGTGAAGATGTGAAGAGATATCAGATGGTTAAAATTTCCTGCTGGCCGGTCCAGCTACATAAGAATGTCGGACTTTAACTAAGTCCGAAGAAGACAAAGAAAAACAAACAAGACCGATATACATGGGTAAACAAATATATATTAATAACGAGTTACACAAAGACATGAACAGTTACGTAGAGTTTGTATGGAGAAATTATGTGCGTGTGTTGTAAGTGTTCGTACGTACGCGTATTGTTCTTAGCGCGTTCCCAGAATTTGGGAAACGCCGTATCTGTGAGAGGTCACATATTGACCTAAGTGAAACAGAGAGAGATTTTTTTTAGGTAGCGGCCCAAGGCCTGAGTCGAAAAAAAGAGAGAGGCGAAGGGTCAGCCAGTATTTATAGCCAGGGGTGTGAGACCCCCGTTGACGGATTAAGGAAACTGAGGAGGAGCTAACCCCGACAGGCCAATGCTTTATATGTGGAGCGATATAGCCACGGGCGTTCTTCTGATGACATCTTATCCAACTGCATCATCGAAAAGCTGAAATGCATATGTGTTTACGGTGTTGTTTTCTATTTGCAGTTTACATTCATATTTTCCCATTGGTGTGGGAGAGGGCGATTGGTCTGAGAATCAAGGTGGGGTGCACCGAGAAAACGTCCGGGAAACACTGTGTCAGGATATAAAAGTTCTATTCAATGATGCTCGAAGTCACTACTCTCTTAATGGATTGTGAGTCTAGCTTGTTAACCGTTACGAGCTTTATTTACTAAGATTACGTGGAAGGTCCTGAAAGTAATGCCTGATTGTCATTTTCCCCGAGATCATTAATGAAAATGTGAAGGTTTCCCATCTCCATATAGATTAATTCCTATTGCAAAGTAAACATAGCTTCTGTGATTTTTTTTGTTTTTTTTCGTGTATTTTATAACTGGACTTGTTCGGAAAGCAATAAAAAAAGACAACTTCAAAATTTCGGCGAAGCTGACAGAAAGCCCCCTACCCACCATATCAATCACAGGAAGTCACGATGATTTCTTTTATAAATTAAAGGTGACAGAACTAATTTCAACTCCGAGTTGAAATTAACTTTCCATTTATTCGACAGCAAACACGTACACAGTATAAAATAATATACACGCCAAACGAATGAATGGAAGAATTAATTTCAACTCGGAGTTGAAATTACTTCGGCATCCATTGTGACTTTTCTCCTGTAACTCTTTTTACTAGCCGAAAATCTATGGAGTACCATGAACGTCTATGTCCTGAAGAGATATGATATATATATATATATATATATATATATATATATATATATATATATATATATGTGTGTGTGTGTGTGTGTGTGTGTGTGTGTGTGTGTGTGTGTGCAGGTATGCAGAAAAATAGGAAAGAACATGTTAGGTAAATAATCCGGAGTTCCTTAGTATTTTTGCTTTTATTTTTAAAAAGACAGTGCTCCATACAGAAGTAGAGCTTATATTATAATATTTAAAAAAAAAAAATGATTCCTTCGCTACATAAGAGTTCTCATGTTTCAAAATTCTCACTTGACGAGGAAGCGAGACCAGACACCATAATTCAACTTAATTTCAAAAATTATATTAAAGGTCTCGGCTCTCGCTTTTAAAACATGAGAATGTAGCGAAGGAATCATATTTAAAAAAAAAAAATTATAATATTAATATATATATATATATATATATATATATATATATATATATATATATATATATGTATATATATATATATATATATATATATATATATATATATATATATATATATATATATATATATATATAATAAAAAGCTCAAGCACTAATATTCCATGGTTATAATTTATTACATTGGAATCGTAATCACGATCCAATTCATCAGACATACAAATTAAAAAAGAAATCGGAAAATATAACCCCGGGTATAAAAAACAAAATTTTAGTGAGAGTATGTGTGAGAGTGGGAAACAAGTTTGAAAGTGATATGTATGAAAGCTTTAGAGAGGGGTGTGATAGAAGAAAGATCCCCCACCTTCACCTTTAAGCCTTTCCTGTTCTTCTTTCTTCTATTCAACCCCTCTCTAAAGCTTTCATACATATCACTTTCAAACTCCCGCACATACACTCTCACTGAAATTTTGTTTTTTATACCCGGAGTTATATTTTCCGATTTCTTTTTGAATTTGTAGCTCTGATGAATTGGCTTAAAGTGTTTAAGCCTTTTTATTATATTATTACTCTGTCCTGGACATTGAGTTCTACCTGGATTCTATCCTCCTGGAAATTTATATATATATATATATATATATATATATATATATATATATATATATATATATATATATATATATATATATATAGTCAAACATAATGAGCCAGACAAACCTACCAACCTGGCTCATTAGGTTTGACTAGGTTTGCTCTACGTTTGTATCGAGCTCTTTAGTTAGTTGTTTACTCGTATCGGGTTTTTTTCTTTGGGCCTTGAACCTGTATCTGTGGGATTATTTTCGACAGACTTTCATGTTCCTGGCTCTTTCTTTTTTAAAACATTTTTTTCCTTTCGAGATTGATTTGGCTATGGTTAAATCAAGAATTCGAAGGTTTTTCGACACGAGTATAGTTACCTATATATATATATATATATATATTGACCACTAATATTATCTATCTATCTATCTATCTATATATATATATATATATATATATATATATATATATATATATATGATACCAAAATGTAAATGGAATGATTATTTCAAACAGGAATTTTAGTTCATATGAGAGCTCAATGTATGGTATAGAACAAATTATAATAATAATAATAAATAACTAAAATCCATACCTTTCTTTAGAATATATATATATATATATATATATATATATATATATATATATATATATATATATATATATATATATATTAAAGTGTATTATTATTTATATAATACTATTCTGTCTCATGATAATTGGTACATTTGCATACGCATCTCATAGATACTAAATCTAGGCCAAAATTCTCGGATTCATTTCAGAGAGGCCGGGAAAGCTGGCTGGGAGGTGATCGTTTCTGGTTGGATCACCTGAGAGAAGAGGCTGGTGTATTCAGAGGCCCCAAACTCCCAATGATACCAGGAATAAACATCACTCGTGAAGCTTCCCGGCACGACGCATGGGTGTTTGGGATAGGCCTAACAATAAATAACCATTGTTACATTTCCATGCACAACTATTATGGGATAGAGGGAGTATTATTATTATTATTATTATTATTATTATTATTATTATTATTATCAGCATCATCATCATCATCATCATCATTTTTATTTCCTTTGATATCTGGCGCTTTCACATTTCTTTCCGGGTTCCGCCCAAGGACCTAAGGTTAGAAATGGTATCATGATACTTTCCACTGAAAAAGAAAAAAATATTACATAGATAAAGCCCTTAGTAAAGTGTGAGCTGTACTTGTCAGAACAATTTTTTGTATCTCTTTGTGGCATGGACTTCCAGGGATCCCTTCAATCAGCCTACTGGAATCTTTTCCAACCAGTCCAAGGGCTTCAACTACAATAGGAATTGTTGATGTTCCCATGTGCCACATTTTTGAGATTTCTATTTCAAGGTCCTTGTATTTTGACAGTTTTTCGAATATCTTCAAAGATACATTGCAGTCTGCAGGGACTGCCATATCAATAAGGAGACACTTATTTTGTTTGTGGTCTTTAATAACAATGTCTGGGCGGTTGGCTTTGATTGTTATGTCAGTGTGTATTGTGTAGTCCCATAGAATTGTAACAGGTCCTATCTCCGTAACCGGGTCAGGGTGGTGTTCGTACTAGTTTCTTTCAGTTTCCTTCCCGTAGAAGTTGCAAATATTCCAGTGCAGATATTGGCCCACTCTGCCATGCCGGTTTTTATATTCAGTGGATGCCAATATCGTGCAACCTGATATAAGATGATCAATGGTTTCTGGATATTTGTCACAGAATCTGCATCTTGGTCTAACACAGTATTTTAGTATATGTGCTTGATAATTCCTAGTTAACAAGCATTGGTCTTGTGCAGCAATGATAAAACCTTCAGTTTCACCTTTCAACCCTGCACTACGTAGCCACTGATGGGTGCGGTTTTTGTCTACGTCAGCTTGTTTCGTACGGACAGAGTATTGGCCATGGAGCGGTTTATCTTGCCATTGTTTCTTTATCTGGTCAGTCGCATTTGTCTTTACATTCTTTTTTAAGTATTTTGCAGCTCCAGCCGGTGTACAGTGATTTATTTGAATTTCTGTGCCCATTTGAAACTCCATTTTGAATTTGTCGGCTTCCTTTACTACAGAGTAAAGACACTTACTACTTTCATGTTCCTTGACACATACCATCATCCAGTCTTCTGTATTTTCCAAGTATCTTTAGAGGCCAATTGTTGTACTTTTGTAGGATAGTTCTAGTTGAACTAGTCCTCTGCCTCCTTCGGATCTGGGCACATACAGGCGATCAATATCAGCTTTGGGATGATGCATGCGGTAGCAAGTGAGGAGCTTTCTCGTTTTGGCGTCCATTCGCTTAATTTCAGCTATGGTCCAGTTAAGGACATTAAAGCTGTATTGCACCACAGGAACAGCTAAGGTGTTTATGGCTGATATTCGTTTTTTTGAGTTTAGCTCGGTATTTAGTACCAGGCGTACACGCCTGTAGTACTCCTTTCTTACCTTCTCTTTCATTTGGGGGTGTGGTATGCCATCTCCATCACTAATTCCTAGGTACTTATAAGCTTCATCATGCTCCAATTCTCTAATTTCAGCTGTGGTTCAGTATTATCATTATTATTATTATTATTATTATTATTATTATTATTATTATTATTTTATAATACTACTTTACTCCCATAATAATGGTTCTTCTTCCATGTGTCGTGTGCCTTCAAGACGTTGGCGATCAAGGCTCTCCACAACGTCCTGTCCCTTGTAGTTCTTTATTTCAAGAATTCATGAGGGGTTAGAGATTTGTCAACTTCTTTAATTTTGCAGTGTAAAAAGCTACATTATGAGAAAGGTGGTAAAAATTAACGCACTTTTTTTACCTGTTAGAAACATACAGACAAATTACACAAAAAATTAGTTTATCATTAGCCTATTTTATTTTATTATTATTTTATAATACTACTTTACTCCCATAATAATGGTTCTTCTTCCATGTGTCGTGTGCCTTCAAGACGTTGGCGATCAAGGCTCTCCACAACGTCCTGTCCCTTGTAGTTCTTTATTTCAAGAATTCATGAGGGGTTAGAGATTTGTCAACTTCTTTAATTTTGCAGTGTAAAAAGCTACATTATGAGAAAGGTGGTAAAAATTAACGCACTTTTTTTACCTGTTAGAAACATAAAGACAAATTACACAAAAAATTAGTTTATCATTAGCGTATTTTATTTTATTATTATTTTATAATACTACTTTACTCCCATAATAATGGTTCTTCTTCCATGTGTCGTGTGCCTTCAAGACGTTGGCGAGCAAGGCTCTCCACAACGTCCTGTCCCTTGTAGTTCTTTATTTCAAGAATTCATGAGGGGTTAGAGATTTGTCAACTTCTTTAATTTTGCAGTGTAAAAAGCTACATTATGAGAAAGGTGGTAAAAATTAACGCACTTTTTTTACCTGTTAGAAACATACAGACAAATTACACAAAAAATTAGTTTATCATTAGCCTATTTTATTTTATTATTATTTTATAATACTACTTTACTCCCATAATAATGGTTCTTCTTCCATGTGTCGTGTGCCTTCTAGACGTTGGCGATCAAGGCTCTCCACAATGTCCTGTCCCTTGTAGTTCTTTATTTCAAGAATTCATGAGGGGTTAGAGATTTGTCAACTTCTTTAATTTTGCAGTGTAAAAAGCTACATTATGAGAAAGGTGGTAAAAATTAACGCACTTTTTTTACCTGTTAGAAAGATAAAGACAAATTACACAAAAAATTAGTTTATCATTAGCGTATTTTATTTTATTATTATTTTATAATACTACTTTACTCCCATAATAATGGTTCTTCTTCCATGTGTCGTGTGCCTTCAAGACGTTGGCGATCAAGGACCTCCACAATGTCCTGTCCCTTGTAGTTCTTTATTTCAAGAATTCATGAGGGGTTAGAGATTTGTCAACTTCTTTAATTTTGCAGTGTAAAAAGCTACATTATGAGAAAGGTGGTAAAAATTAACGCACTTTTTTTACCTGTTAGAAACATAAAGACAAATTACACAAAAAATTAGTTTATCATTAGCCTATTTAATTTTATTATTATTTTATAATACTACTTTACTCCCATAATAATGGTTCTTCTTCCATGTGTCGTGTGCCTTCTAGACGTTGGCGATCAAGGCTCTCAACAGTGTCCTGTCCCTTGTAGTTCTTTATTTCAAGAATTCATGAGGGGTTAGAGATTTGTCAACTTCTTTAATTTTGCAGTGTAAAAAGCTACATTATGAGAAAGGTGGTAAAAATTAACGCACTTTTTTTACCTGTTAGAAACATAAAGACAAATTACACAAAAAATTAGTTTATCATTAGCCTATTTTATTTTATTATTATTTTATAATACTACTTTACTCCCATAATAATGGTTCTTCTTCCATGTGTCGTGTGCCTTCTAGACGTTGGCGATCAAGGCTCTCAACAGTGTCCTGTCCCTTGTAGTTCTTTATTTCAAGAATTCATGAGGGGTTAGAGATTTGTCAACTTCTTTAATTTTGCAGTGTAAAAAGCTACATTATGAGAAAGGTGGTAAAAATTAACGCACTTTTTTTACCTGTTAGAAACATAAAGACAAATTACACAAAAAATTAGTTTATCATTAGCCTATTTTATTTTATTATTATTTTATAATACTACTTTACTCCCATAATAATGGTTCTTCTTCCATGTGTCGTGTGCCTTCTAGACGTTGGCGATCAAGGCTCTCAACAGTGTCCTGTCCCTTGTAGTTCTTTATTTCAAGAATTCATGAGGGGTTAGAGATTTGTCAACTTCTTTAATTTTGCAGTGTAAAAAGCTACATTATGAGAAAGGTGGTAAAAATTAACGCACTTTTTTTACCTGTTAGAAACATAAAGACAAATTACACAAAAAATTAGTTTATCATTAGCCTATTTAATTTTATTATTATTTTATAATACTACTTTACTCCCATAATAATGGTTCTTCTTCCATGTGTCGTGTGCCTTCTAGACGTTGGCGATCAAGGCTCTCAACAGTGTCCTGTCCCTTGTAGTTCTTTATTTCAAGAATTCATGAGGGGTTAGAGATTTGTCAACTTCTTTAATTTTGCAGTGTAAAAAGCTACATTATGAGAAAGGTGGTACAAATTAACGCACTTTTTTTACCTGTTAGAAACATAAAGACAAATTACACAAAAAATTAGTTTATCATTAGCCTATTTTATTTTATTATTATTTTATAATACTACTTTACTCCCATAATAATGGTTCTTCTTCCATGTGTCGTGTGCCTTCTAGACGTTGGCGATCAAGGCTCTCAACAGTGTCCTGTCCCTTGTAGTTCTTTATTTCAAGAATTCATGAGGGGTTAGAGATTTGTCAACTTCTTTAATTTTGCAGTGTAAAAAGCTACATTATGAGAAAGGTGGTAAAAATTAACGCACTTTTTTTACCTGTTAGAAACATAAAGACAAATTACACAAAAAATTAGTTTATCATTAGCCTATTTTATTTTATTATTATTTTATAATACTACTTTACTCCCATAATAATGGTTCTTCTTCCATGTGTCGTGTGCCTTCTAGACGTTGGCGATCAAGGCTTTCCACAATGTCCTGTCCCTTGTAGTTCTTTATTTCAACAATTCATGAGGGGTTAGAGATTTGTCAACTTCTTTAATTTTGCAGTGTAAAAAGCTACATTATGAGAAAGGTGGTAAAAATTAACGCACTTTTTTTACCTGTTAGAAACATAAAGACAAATTACACAAAAAATTAGTTTATCATTAGCCTATTTTATTTTATTATTATTTTATAATACTATTTTACACCCATAATATTGGTTCTTCTTCCATGTGTCGTGTGCCTTCTAGACGTTGGCGATCAAGGCTCTCCACAATGTCCTGTCCCTTGTAGTTCTTTATTTCAAGAATTCATGAGGGGTTAGAGATTTGTCAACTTCTTTAATTTTGCAGTGTAAAAAGCTACATTATGAGAAAGGTGGTAAAAATTAACGCACTTTTTTTACCTGTTAGAAACATAAAGACAAATTACACAAAAAATTAGTTTATCATTAGCCTATTTTATTTTATTATTATTTTATAATACTACTTTACTCCCATAATAATGGTTCTTCTTCCATATGTCGTGTGCCTTCTAGACGTTGGCGATCAAGGCTTTCCACAATGTCCTGTCCCTTGTAGTTCTTTATTTCAAGAATTCATGAGGGGTTAGAGATTTGTCAACTTCTTTAATTTTGCAGTGTAAAAAGCTACATTATGAGAAAGGTGGTAAAAATTAACGCACTTTTTTTACCTGTTAGAAACATAAAGACAAATTACACAAAAAATTAGTTTATCATTAGCCTATTTTATTTTATTATTATTTTATAATACTACTTTACTCCCATAATAATGGTTCTTCTTCCATGTGTCGTGTGCCTTCTAGACGTTGGCGATCAAGGCTTTCCACAATGTCCTGTCCCTTGTAGTTCTTTATTTCAAGAATTCATGAGGGGTTAGAGATTTGTCAACTTCTTTAATTTTGCAGTGTAAAAAGCTACATTATGAGAAAGGTGGTAAAAATTAACGCACTTTTTTTACCTGTTAGAAACATAAAGACAAATTACACAAAAAATTAGTTTATCATTAGCCTATTTTATTTTATTATTATTTTATAATACTATTTTACACCCATAATATTGGTTCTTCTTCCATGTGTCGTGTGCCTTCTAGACGTTGGCGATCAAGGCTCTCCACAATGTCCTGTCCCTTGTAGTTCTTTATTTCAAGAATTCATGAGGGGTTAGAGATTTGTCAACTTCTTTAATTTTGCAGTGTAAAAAGCTACATTATGAGAAAGGTGGTAAAAATTAACGCACTTTTTTTACCTGTTAGAAACATAAAGACAAATTACACAAAAAATTAGTTTATCATTAGCCTATTTTATTTTATTATTATTTTATAATACTACTTTACTCCCATAATAATGGTTCTTCTTCCATGTGTCGTGTGCCTTCTAGACGTTGGCGATCAAGGACCTCCACAATGTCCTGTCCCTTGTAGTTCTTTATTTCAACAATTCATGAGGGGTTAGAGATTTGTCAACTTCTTTAATTTTGCAGTGTAAAAAGCTACATTATGAGAAAGGTGGTAAAAATTAACGCACTTTTTTTACCTGTTAGAAACATAAAGACAAATTACACAAAAAATTAGTTTATCATTAGCCTATTTTATTTTATTATTATTTTATAATACTATTTTACACCCATAATATTGGTTCTTCTTCCATGTGTCGTGTGCCTTCTAGACGTTGGCGATCAAGGCTCTCCACAATGTCCTGTCCCTTGTAGTTCTTTATTTCAAGAATTCATGAGGGGTTAGAGATTTGTCAACTTCTTTAATTTTGCAGTGTAAAAAGCTACATTATGAGAAAGGTGGTAAAAATTAACGCACTTTTTTTACCTGTTAGAAACATAAAGACAAATTACACAAAAAATTAGTTTATCATTAGCCTATTTTATTTTATTATTATTTTATAATACTACTTTACTCCCATAATAATGGTTCTTCTTCCATGTGTCGTGTGCCTTCTAGACGTTGGCGATCAAGGCTCTCCACAATGTCCTGTCCCTTGTAGTTCTTTATTTCAAGAATTCATGAGGGGTTAGAGATTTGTCAACTTCTTTAATTTTGCAGTGTAAAAAGCTACATTATGAGAAAGGTGGTAAAAATTAACGCACTTTTTTTACCTGTTAGAAACATAAAGACAAATTACACAAAAAATTAGTTTATCATTAGCCTATTTTATTTTATTATTATTTTATAATACTACTTTACTCCCATAATAATGGTTCTTCTTCCATGTGTCGTGTGCCTTAAAGACGTTGGCGATCAAGGACCTCCACAATGTCCTGTCCCTTGTAGTTCTTTATTTCAAGAATTCATGAGGGGTTAGAGATTTGTCAACTTCTTTAATTTTGCAGTGTAAAAAGCTACATTATGAGAAAGGTGGTAAAAATTAACGCACTTTTTTTACCTGTTAGAAACATAAAGACAAATTACACAAAAAATTAGTTTATCATTAGCCTATTTTATTTTATTATTATTTTATAATACTACTTTACTCCCATAATAACGGTTCTTCTTCCATGTGTCGTGTGCCTTCTAGACGTTGGCGATCAAGGCTCTCAACAGTGTCCTGTCCCTTGTAGTTCTTTATTTCAAGAATTCATGAGGGGTTAGAGATTTGTCAACTTCTTTAATTTTGCAGTGTAAAAAGTTACATTATGAGAAAGGTGGTAAAAATTAACGCACTTTTTTTACCTGTTAGAAACATAAAGACAAATTACACAAAAAATTAGTTTATCATTAGCCTATTTTATTTTATTATTATTTTATAATACTACTTTACTCCCATAATAATGGTTCTTCTTCCATGTGTCGTGTGCCTTCTAGACGTTGGCGATCAAGGCTTTCCACAATGTCCTGTCCCTTGTAGTTCTTTATTTCAACAATTCATGAGGGGTTAGAGATTTGTCAACTTCTTTAATTTTGCAGTGTAAAAAGCTACATTATGAGAAAGGTGGTAAAAATTCACGCACTTTTTTTACCTGTTAGAAACATAAAGACAAATTACACAAAAAATTAGTTTATCATTAGCCTATTTTATTTTATTATTATTTTATAATACTACTTTACACCCATAATATTGGTTCTTCTTCCATGTGTCGTGTGCCTTCTAGACGTTGGCGATCAAGGCTCTCCACAATGTCCTGTCCCTTGTAGTTGTTTATTTCAAGAATTCATGAGGGGTTAGAGATTTGTCAACTTCTTTAATTTTGCAGTGTAAAAAGCTACATTATGAGAAAGGTGGTAAAAATTCACGCACTTTTTTTACCTGTTAGAAACATAAAGACAAATTACACAAAAAATTAGTTTATCATTAGCCTATTTTATTTTATTATTATTTTATAATACTATTTTACACCCATAATATTGGTTCTTCTTCCATGTGTCGTGTGCCTTCTAGACGTTGGCGATCAAGGCTCTCCACAATGTCCTGTCCCTTGTAGTTCTTTATTTCAAGAATTCATGAGGGGTTAGAGATTTGTCAACTTCTTTAATTTTGCAGTGTAAAAAGCTACATTATGAGAAAGGTGGTAAAAATTAACGCACTTTTTTTACCTGTTAGAAACATAAAGACAAATTACACAAAAAATTAGTTTATCATTAGCCTATTTTATTTTATTATTATTTTATAATACTATTTTACACCCATAATATTGGTTCTTCTTCCATGTGTCGTGTGCCTTCTAGACGTTGGCGATCAAGGCTCTCCACAATGTCCTGTCCCTTGTAGTTCTTTATTTCAAGAATTCATGAGGGGTTAGAGATTTGTCAACTTCTTTAATTTTGCAGTGTAAAAAGCTACATTATGAGAAAGGTGGTAAAAATTAACGCACTTTTTTTACCTGTTAGAAACATAAAGACAAATTACACAAAAAATTAGTTTATCATTAGCCTATTTTATTTTATTATTATTTTATAATACTACTTTACTCCCATAATAATGGTTCTTCTTCCATGTGTCGTGTGCCTTCTAGACGTTGGCGATCAAGGCTCTCCACAATGTCCTGTCCCTTGTAGTTCTTTATTTCAAGAATTCATGAGGGGTTAGAGATTTGTCAACTTCTTTAATTTTGCAGTGTAAAAAGCTACATTATGAGAAAGGTGGTAAAAATTAACGCACTTTTTTTACCTGTTAGAAACATAAAGACAAATTACACAAAAAATTAGTTTATCATTAGCCTATTTTATTTTATTATTATTTTATAATACTACTTTACTCCCATAATAATGGTTCTTCTTCCATGTGTCGTGTGCCTTCAAGACGTTGGCGATCAAGGACCTCCACAACGTCCTGTCCCTTGTAGTTCTTTATTTCAAGAATTCATGAGGGGTTAGAGATTTGTCAACTTCTTTAATTTTGCAGTGTAAAAAGCTACATTATGAGAAAGGTGGTAAAAATTAACGCACTTTTTTACCTGTTAGAAACATAAAGACAAATTACACAAAAAATTAGTTTATCATTAGCGTATTTTATTTTATTATTATTTTATAATACTACTTTACTCCCATAATAATGGTACTTCTTCCATGTGTCGTGTGCCTTCAAGACGTTGGCGAGCAAGGCTCTCCACAACGTCCTGTCCCTTGTAGTTCTTTATTTCAAGAATTCATGAGGGGTTAGAGATTTGTCAACTTCTTTAATTTTGCAGTGTAAAAAGCTACATTATGAGAAAGGTGGAAAAAATTAACGCACTTTTTTTACCTGTTAGAAACATACAGACAAATTACACAAAAAATTAGTTTATCATTAGCCTATTTTATTTTATTATTATTTTATAATACTACTTTACTCCCATAATAATGGTTCTTCTTCCATGTGTCGTGTGCCTTCTAGACGTTGGCGATCAAGGACCTCCACAATGTCCTGTCCCTTGTAGTTCTTTATTTCAAGAATTCATGAGGGGTTAGAGATTTGTCAACTTCTTTAATTTTGCAGTGTAAAAAGCTACATTATGAGAAAGGTGGTAAAAATTAACGCACTTTTTTTACCTGTTAGAAACATAAAGACAAATTACACAAAAAATTAGTTTATCTTTAGCCTATTTTATTTTATTATTATTTTATAATACTACTTTACTCCCATAATAATGGTTCTTCTTCCATGTGTCGTGTGCCTTCTAGACGTTGGCGATCAAGGCTCTCCACAATGTCCTGTCCCTTGTAGATCTTTATTTCAAGAATTCATGAGGGGTTAGAGATTTGTCAACTTCTTTAATTTTGCAGTGTAAAAAGCTACATTATGAGAAAGGTGGTAAAAATTAACGCACTTTTTTTACCTGTTAGAAACATAAAGACAAATTACACAAAAAATTAGTTTATCATTAGCCTATTTTATTTTATTATTATTTTATAATACTACTTTACTCCCATAATAATGGTTCTTCTTCCATGTGTCGTGTGCCTTCTAGACGTTGGCGATCAAGGACCTCCACAATGTCCTGTCCCTTGTAGTTCTTTATTTCAAGAATTCATGAGGGGTTAGAGATTTGTCAACTTCTTTAATTTTGCAGTGTAAAAAGCTACATTATGAGAAAGGTGGTAAAAATTAACGCACTTTTTTTACCTGTTAGAAACATAAAGACAAATTACACAAAAAATTAGTTTATCTTTAGCGTATTTTATTTTATTATTATTTTATAATACTACTTTACTCCCATAATAATGGTTCTTCTTCCATGTGTCGTGTGCCTTCTAGACGTTGGCGATCAAGGACCTCCACAATGTCCTGTCCCTTGTAGTTCTTTATTTCAAGAATTCATGAGGGGTTAGAGATTTGTCAACTTCTTTAATTTTGCAGTGTAAAAAGCTACATTATGAGAAAGGTGGTAAAAATTAACGCACTTTTTTTACCTGTTAGAAACATAAAGACAAATTACACAAAAAATTAGTTTATCATTAGCCTATTTTATTTTATTATTATTTTATAATACTATTTTACACCCATAATAATGGTTCTTCTTCCATGTGTCGTGTGCCTTCTAGACGTTGGCGATCAAGGCTCTCCACAATGTCCTGTCCCTTGTAGTTCTTTATTTTAAGAATTCATGAGGGGTTAGAGATTTGTCAACTTCTTTAATTTTGCAGTGTAAAAAGCTACATTATGAGAAAGGTGGTAAAAATTAACGCACTTTTTTTACCTGTTAGAAACATAAAGACAAATTACACAAAAAATTAGTTTATCATTAGCGTATTTTATTTTATTATTATTTTATAATACTACTTTACTCCCATAATAATGGTTCTTCTTCCATGTGTCGTGTGCCTTCAAGACGTTGGCGATCAAGCACCTCCACAATGTCCTGTCCCTTGTAGTTTTTTATTTCAAGAATTCATGAGGGGTTAGAGATTTGTCAACTTCTTTAATTTTGCAGTGTAAAAAGCTACATTATGAGAAAGGTGGTAAAAATTAACGCACTTTTTTTACCTGTTAGAAACATAAAGACAAATTACACAAAAAATTAGTTTATCATTAGCCTATTTTATTTTATTATTATTTTATAATACTACTTTACTCCCATAATAATGGTTCTTCTTCCATGTGTCGTGTGCCTTCAAGACGTTGGCGATCAAGCACCTCCACAATGTCCTGTCCCTTGTAGTTTTTTATTTCAAGAATTCATGAGGGGTTAGAGATTTGTCAACTTCTTTAATTTTGCAGTGTAAAAAGCTACATTATGAGAAAGGTGGTAAAAATTAACGCACTTTTTTTACCTGTTAGAAACATAAAGACAAATTACACAAAAAATTAGTTTATCATTAGCCTATTTTATTTTATTATTATTTTATAATACTATTTTACACCCATAATAATGGTTCTTCTTCCATGTGTCGTGTGCCTTCTAGACGTTGGCGATCAAGGCTCTCCACAATGTCCTGTCCCTTGTAGTTCTTTATTTTAAGAATTCATGAGGGGTTAGAGATTTGTCAACTTCTTTAATTTTGCAGTGTAAAAAGCTACATTATGAGAAAGGTGGTAAAAATTAACGCACTTTTTTTACCTGTTAGAAACATAAAGACAAATTACACAAAAAATTAGTTTATCATTAGCCTATTTTATTTTATTATTATTTTATAATACTACTTTACTCCCATAATAATGGTTCTTCTTCCATGTGTCGTGTGCCTTCAAGACGTTGGCGATCAAGCACCTCCACAATGTCCTGTCCCTTGTAGTTTTTTATTTCAAGAATTCATGAGGGGTTAGAGATTTGTCAACTTCTTTAATTTTGCAGTGTAAAAAGCTACATTATGAGAAAGGTGGTAAAAATTAACGCACTTTTTTTACCTGTTAGAAACATAAAGACAAATTACACAAAAAATTAGTTTATCATTAGCCTATTTTATTTTATTATTATTTTATAATACTACTTTACTCCCATAATAATGGTTCTTCTTCCATGTGTCGTGTGCCTTCTAGACGTTGGCGATCAAGGCTCTCCACAATGTCCTGTCCCTTGTAGATCTTTATTTCAAGAATTCATGAGGGGTTAGAGATTTGTCAACTTCTTTAATTTTGCAGTGTAAAAAGCTACATTATGAGAAAGGTGGTAAAAATTAACGCACTTTTTTTACCTGTTAGAAACATAAAGACAAATTACACAAAAAATTAGTTTATCATTAGCCTATTTTATTTTATTATTATTTTATAATACTATTTTACACCCATAATAATGGTTCTTCTTCCATGTGTCGTGTGCCTTCTAGACGTTGGCGAACAAGGCTCTCCAAAAATCCTGTCCCTTGTAGTTCTTTATTTCAAGAATTCATGAGGGCTTAGAGATTTGTCAACTTCTTTAATTTTGCAGTGTATAAAGCTACATTATGAGAAAGGTGGTAAAAATTAACGCACTTTTTTTACCTGTTAGAAACATAAAGACAAATTACACAAAAAATTAGTTTATCATTAGCCTATTTTATTTTATTATTATTTTATAATACTATTTTACACCCATAATAATGGTTCTTCTTCCATGTGTCGTGTGCCTTCTAGACGTTGGCGATCAAGGCTTTCCACAATGTCCTGTCCCTTGTAGTTCTTTATTTCAAGAATTCATGAGGGGTTAGAGATTTGTCAACTTCTTTAATTTTGCAGTGTAAAAAGCTACATTATGAGAAATGTGGTAAAAATTAACGCACTTTTTTTACCTGTTAGAAACAGAAAGACAAATTACACAAAAAATTAGTTTATCATTTGCGTATTTTCTTTTATGAATAAAAATGTCACAGAGAAGCATATTAAATAAGCTTCCAAGTGACAAGACCAAGGTTATTAAATTACATTTTTAGTGAATTTCACCCAAAATATTCGTTTTTGCAAGAAACATAATGTAGCAAATGAATAAATCTTTTATACTTAGTTCAATTAAATAAGCTAAAGTTATTCCAAGTGTAAATCTCAAAATTTCTTTGAATTTCTTAAGCCAACTATAGCAGTGAACTACCGCACACTCAAAGTTAAAATAAAATACATTGCCCTCCTGTGGAACAAAGAACTTTTGAAATGGGCCTCCGGTTTTGGCCATTAGATGCACTGTGAGTAGGCCTGTAGTAAAGAACAACATGCCTCGTTTTAAGTCTTAAGTGAATGGCAATGTTATAAGAGACTCAAAAAGATAAAGTAACTTTTCGCAAATGATATTGGAAAATGTAATTAGCCGTATTGATTTTATTTTGGTTGCATTTATAAGTTTCATATTTTTTTAATATTAAAGATCACCCAATATAAGGCTCAAGAGCCGTTCAAGATGGAGGGTTACACTCAAAGGATTATAATGAATGAGATCTGTGGTAGGAAGTTAAGAATATGAGGATAAAGAGGAAAGGTGATGATTGACCTTTGACTTAAAGAGGTCAAGATTGAAGGGTTCAGGTAAGCACCCATCTAAGAGTCTGTTCCACAAAGTGTCAATTCTTGTGAGGGAGAGTCTGTCGTAATGGAACTTTTTGCATTTTGAACACGGAGAAAATGGGGGTGATTCAACTTTGTGGGAGTGTCATGATTCTAGTTGCATCTAGATACTAAAGATCACACAATATAAGGCTCAAGAGCCGCTCAAGATGGAGGGTTACACTCAAAGGATTATATTTAATAAGGTTTGTGATATGGAAAAAATATTAAAGTTTATCATAAGTGTATTTGCTTTTATGAATAAGAATTCCACAGAGAAGAATATTAAATAAACTTCCAAGTGAGAAGACCAAGATTCCTAAATTACATTTTTTAGTGAATTTCGCACAAAAAGTTCGTTTTTGAAATAAACATAAAAGACAAGTTTGAAGGAAATAAAATAAATAAATTTTATACTTACTTCAATAAAACAAGCTAAAATTTTTCCAAGTCTAAAAGCAAAACATTCGTTAAGCTGACTACTGCAAAAATGCGTCACTTCCGGTTCAATAAGGAGATTTTGTTATCTCTTGTCTTTTTGTTTTCTCTCCCAAATCGTATTCTGCCATCCACGTATAGAAGCTTGTTTAAGTTATGCTCTGTTTTCTTTTGTCTCTCTTGTTTTCAATAAGTCCTGTGAGTGTCAAATTTTCCAACCATTCTTTCCTCATTTTGTGCTCTAGAAATGTCAACTGTTTCTTTCTGTTGTTACGTATAAGTGTCCTTCTTAGTCTGTCTATATTTCTGAGATGAGGTATTATGTACAGTATTTACATTAGTCGGACTATTGCCCTCATCTTTGCCGCCATTTTCGTCACAACGTTTCGGCCGTTGTACGCTCCGGCCTTCTTCAAGGACACATGGCACAGTGGATAAAGGCGTTGGTTAAATCCAGTGACAGACCCAAAGAGTGTGAGTTCAATACCCGGCTCAGGCAGTGGAGAACTTTCAGAGGGAAAATTAGCAGGAGATAACTGATAACTGACATCCATCAAACATGGCTCGTGGAACTAGAACAGTCTACCCCAGTGATCGAAATAAAGGGTTCGGTTCGAAATTCCAACCACCTGAAGAAGGCCGGAGCGTACAACGGCCGAAACGTTGTGACAACAATGGCGACAAAGATGAGGACAATAGTCCGACTAATGTAAAGTGTCCTACTTGTTTCCACTTTCTCTAAAACTTCGTCGTTGCTCAAATGTTCGGGCCATGTTATTCTCAGCATCCTTCTGTAGAACTACATTTCCCAACTGGGGACTCTTAGTATCCCGTATGACCCGATTTTATGAGAAGAAAGTCTCAATTTTATATTAACATTTGAACTAAATTTTTTTTTTTTCAATTTATTTATAAGACCGATTTTTTTTACCTTTGGGTTAATAGGATGGGTTTTGTCCTGTAGGTGCTAACCTTGTCCCGTTTCTTTTTTCCTGTGAGTTTTTTTTTTACCGTGACTTTTTCTCCTGAGATTTTTTTTTTCACCTGTGACTCTTTTTCTTTTACCTGGATTCGATTTACAATAATCAGTTTCACGTCTCAGTGATTTTTGCAAATGTAACCATTATTAAGTACAAGCAGGTACTAAAATTTAAAAATCTAGAATGTGTTTTAACAGAGAACACAAAGTGCGAGCTCGACATCCGAATGCACATTGGAATCGCGAAAGATACCTTCCAAAAGCTAAACAAAGTATTAAAAAACAGGAAAATTTCGTTAAAGCAATGAAAAGAGTACTGCACTATATGGCAGTGAATACTGGACCATCTTCGCACAGATGAAGAAGAGGTGATAGAAATGTAGTTCTACAGAAGGATGCTGAGAATACCAGGGACCGAACTTTTCCCTGTGATTATTTCCTGGCTAAAATTGTGACATTTTCTGTGTTGTGACTGGTCAATAAAAGCCCGTTTTGAAAATATCGAGTTCTAAATTTCATAAATTTGCACATGACAGTGTTTGTTATATCACAAGTGTCGCTAGTATATACTTCATCTCTAATTCATTGGAAATTGGTAGCTGCAGAGAACATGGTAAGAGAGAGAGAGAGAGAGCGAGAGAGAGGAGGAGGATATGGAGGAGGAGGAGTAACTTTTCTTTTACTATCTTGTCAAACACTCTGCCTCCGGGCGGAGAGAAACCCAGATAAAGCTATGCCGGAGGGCAGAGTCTCGTTTGAGGAGGTAGACAAACCCGACCCCGTTTATACGGGATCTACAAGCAATATTTGCTCGAGGGTACGGGCTCGGAACGCCCCATGTTAAAATTGGCCTTGTGCCACATCATGTCTTGTGGGGAAGTTGGTAAATAGAGAGAACATTAAAGCTGGAAAAAGAAGAAATAAGCCATTTTGAGGCCCCGTGGTTTAAACTGTTTTTCTTTCTTTCTTTTTTTTTAACAAAGAAAGTGTAAAAGAAAGAAAAAAAAGGAGAAATAAGACGAATGGAAGAGAGAGGAGAGAAAATGAAAAGGATCTAAAAAAAGAGAGAGACGAATGGGAAAATAACAAAAGAAAAAGAAGGGTGAAAAGAAATTAAAAAAAAATGAAAAAGAAAAGTGAAAAGTGTGTGGGGGGAAATAATAAAAGAAAGAAAGTGAAAAGGATCTAAAAAAAGAAAGCGAGAAAGAGGACGAATGGGAAAATAATAAAAGAAAAAGAAGCGTGTCGAAGTTTAAAAAAATGATAAAAAAACGTGAAAAAGTTTGGGAAAAGGAACAAATGCAGGAAAGAAAGAAAAAAATGGCATAAAATGTTTTAAAAATGATACAAGCAAGAAAAAAAGAACAGAATAAAATATTAATTAAACGAATGAGAAGTAGGAGAAAAAAAAGCCTTGAAAAAAGGCGTAAAAGAATTAGAAAGAATTGTACCTATTGTGAGCGTAATGTCGTCTGCTTTCATTTTCGTCTCTGTTTACCGCAACATTCACAACGCGTACACACTCAATTTCCGTTTTTGACTTTAAATCTTATTATAGGTCAGAGCAGTCATACCACCCGGGGAAGACAATTTCCGGCAAATGGCAATAGAAAAAAAAAGCCAATTTATTGCTATTGTAACAAAAACAATAATTGTTGGTATAGCATTGTCGACAACGTTTCAATTCTCACAATGAGAGGATCATACGCATTATTTTAATACTAAAAAGAAAAATGACGGATTTAACTTAAAACTTTTTTTTACTCCATTACTGGCGTTTTCAATTTTTAATTTTTAACCTCAATATGTGGACAATCATGGGTCTCCACAACTTTCAATCCTTTGTAGCTCTAAGTAAGATTTGTCTCCTTATAGTTCAAGACACAGTTCTGCCATCCATTTACAGCAACTTAAACTCATTAGGTAGGTATTAACTATTTCCCTTTGCCTCTCTTGCTTTCAATCTGTCCTGTGAGTGTCAAATTCTCCAAGCTTTCTTTCCTCATTATGTAGCCAAGCAATTTCAGCTCTCTTTTTGTGAAAGTGCAAGTATCCCTTTTGTTTCTATTTTCCTTAAAACTTACGGCATATTTACATACCCCATTCATGGTCTTTTCAGGATCCTTTTGTAGAACAACCTCTCTGCTGCCTCAAGTCTCACTTCATATGCAAGGGAATTATCAATTGTGCGTTAATGCATCAGGTTCAGCGATATATGAACATTTGATTAAAAAGCAGCAGTGTGTTCGACCTTATAACCCAGGCATATTCCCAGTGCTGAGTAGGGCTATTTCCGATTATCACTTTAAAATGTTGGAATCAGCATACATTAAGTCCTACCAGCCACCCCTCTGTAATAAGAAGTTTTGGTTGATGGGCTTGAAGTTAATTAATCTTTAATGCTATATTTTCTTGCATATAACATTTGTTTGGATTGTATATACTTTTAGCCGCTTTGCATATTTTTATTCTTGATTTTTGATCTGGTTTGAGAGGATCGATAAACCGGTTTAGCTGTTTTTTTTTATCGTTGTTATATTCCAGTATTCACAAATCGAACCCGTAGGCCTCGACCGCGGTGATGGAAAGCGGCCGGATGGCATTACCATCTTCCCTTTTAAAATGGGTAAGTCGTTGATTTGGGATGCGACCTGTGCACATACATTTTCGGTCGGTAATTTGATCAGGTCCGCGGTTGAGCCGGGGTTCGTCGCCCGAGACGCAGAGATAAAAAAAATAGCTAAATATTCTTCTCTTGCTGATAGATTTTTCTTTTTTACTCCTGTGGTAGTGGAGACTTCAGGGGTTATTGGCCCTCGTTCGATTGCGTTCCTTCGGAGGATTGGCGCGATTGCGTCTCGATTAAGGAACGAGCCTCGCGAAACGGAGTGGCTCTTGCAGCGTGTCTCACTGGCGACGGTTCGAGGTAATGCTTTCTCCATCATAGCGGCTGGCAGAGGATAGAAAAAATTGTTTATAGTTACGTTGTTCTGGAATTGTCATCATTGGTCGACTGAACTTGCTTTGTTTCAATGACTTTTATTTTGCTGTCACTGCAAATTAGCCTAATTAAATTAAACAGAAAGAAAACCCCTCCTCTAACCTTAACACCTAACCCTAAAGAAGAAGGGGACAAATTAAAAAATAAAGAACATTATATTCCAGTATTACCATTTTATGCTAATATATATATTTGTTAAATTCTCTTTTATTGTTATGAAATGCGTTTTAACATGTCTCATTTTATCGCTCTAATATGATTTAGAAAAAGAACTAGAATAAAATTAGATGCATTTTTTGAAAAAGTACTATTACATTCCCATAATATGTAGTTGACACTTTTGCATATATTTATTTTGATCATTAGCAACACTTTAAAAAATTTATGCATATGTATCTGCGCAAAATCTTCCTGTTATGGTTTAAACCTAACTGTAGATACATTTCTGGAGTAGTTTGTAAGGGTTGAATTCACAACTAACTCTTTTCAGTGTCCTGGGTGAGATGATAAACTACATCCGCGTCCGAGGTAAGATGATAAACTACATCCAATAGCAGAGCGTCTGATCAGGAGATTTTGAGGAGCGTGGAACCGCTTCTTAATTGCTGGTGTTTCCAGGTTCACCGTGATCCGGTGTGGTAGCACCTGTTAGGGTCCCAGCAATGGGCAAATAGTTAACTCCCAAACTGAGGTCAAAAACGTGTAAAAATAGGTTTTAATACTAGCAATATATTTTTGTAAAAAATTATTACCAGCAATAAATTTTAAAAGAAAAATTATTACCAGCAATACATTATTGCCAGCAATACTTTTTGGGGAAAAATATTACCAGCAATACATTTTTAAAAAAAAAAAAATTACTGGCAATACATATTTGTAAAAAAATATCACCAGCATTACATTTTTGAAAATAGATATATTACCAGCAATACATTTTTGGGGAAAGATATTACCAGAAATGCTTTTAAAACAAATTACTACCAGTAATAAAAATCTTGTCGGCATTAAATAACCCATTGAAGTTTATATGCCATAAAACAAACCAAACCAAACCAAACCAATCCAAACCAAACCAATCCAAACCTAACCAAATCTAACCCTTTTCAAGGCTAGAACATTAACCAGTCAATTGTGTAGCCTATCTACACAAAATTAAAGATTACTTCGCTTGATATTTAAATTTAGACTTTTTAAAAATCATTTCCCCTCAGGCAAGGCGATAAGGCCACTAAGACGCAATACCGAGAATGAAAGAGAATGAGAAGACTTTAGGAGAAGGAACCGGAAACCCAATCATAAAGAGGAAATTAGGGATAAACCTCTACTCCTGTTCAAAACGAGGGAAAGGTGTGGGAACCGGGCGATAGGCGAACCTATCTACTCTTATGAATAGCACAGGGTTACATAATTAGAGCTCTCGGTGAAGAATAAAAAATGTCCTGCAGGCTTATGCCATTCGGCTCTCTCAGCCAAGAACTCAACGCAGAGATGAAAGTTTATTAAGCTTAGTTTAAACAAAGCATAGAACCAAATAGAGCATTATGGCGTAAGAAGAGCGTTTGCTCCATTTTCACAAATTTCTTGTTTTGGAAATCAGAATTCGGAACCCGAGCGCCAGTTAGAAACGTACAGTGACCTTGGCCACCAAACTGATGAATACCAGAAATCTGTATGTATTTGTTTTTATTAAGTATTACATCACAAGACAAAATCGTGGGAAATATACGTAGAAAGATCGTTGTGCGCCATGGTTGAGAACGTCTGTCTGCTTTGAAAATCAGCATTTGCAACACTGGCTTTGCCATGGGTTCAAATATCGGTGTGAAGTGTACAACTATCTAGGCACGCTGATTGTAAGGAAAACTGTGTAACTGTACGCTATTTAATAACGCGAGAGGTTACAACGCGATTTAAATGATACAAAATGATAAAAGATGTAAAATTGAAATAATTATTAATTCCACGCTTTGTCTATTTGAAATTTCTGATGACTCTTAATTCTTCGGTTAATGATTGAATAAGCTCATGGCGTCTTCGGATAAATTCCCCTATCGCATCGTTAAATATTTGAGCCTAACTTTAAGATAATGCAATAACAATAATAAATATGAATGCTGGTGGTTATTTTAAGAAGTACAAATGAAAATATTTCAAAATTGACAGCTTTTTTCATTTCACTGAAACAGACGTTAAAGACTTCTATCTTCCCTTCTTTTTTTCATTTTTTCACTGAAACCAAGTAGCGTCCTGGGTAAGACGATAAACTACATCCGACAGCAAAGCCACTGATCAGGATATTTTGAGGAGCGTGGAACAACCTCTTAATTGCCTATGTTCCCAGGTCTACTCTAACCCGAGGTGGTAGCACCTGATAGGGTCCCAGCTATGGGCAAATAGTTAACCTCCCAAACTGGGGTCAAAACACTATGAAAGTGTAAAAATAGGTTTTAATATCAGCAATGCATTTTTGGAAAAAATTATTACCAGCAATACATTTTTGAAAAAAAAATATTATTACCAGCAATACATTTTTGAAAATGAAAAAAATATTACCAGCAATACATTTTTGAAAAAATATGTTACCAGCAATGAAAATCTTGTCTGAATTAAATAAACCAATTGAGCTTGATATGCCGTAAAACCAAACCAAACCAAACCAAACTAAAACCAAGTAGCGTCTCTGATATGTCTTTTCCGTCATACCACGCAATCAAAACGGAACAACACACACACACACACACACACACACACACACACACACACACACACACACACACACACAGAAAAAAAAATTAGCAAAAAATATAATTTAATAATCGAAAAATTTTCGGATCTTTCCTCTTTATAATAACATAAAGATTTTGGCGATAAAACTTTGGTTTTATTAAGATTGGGGCATTTTTTTTTCATTATGGTATGCAATTTTCTTTAGCAAATCATTAGTGCTACCGACGTGAGATTGTTACGACAGAGTTGTAATGATTAAAAAAAAACATATTCACATAAGTCGCATAAATGTCAATTGTCCGGAGAGCACAAGGGATGAAAGATTGTGATAATAACAACAAAGATGAGGATATAAATCCCAATGTAAATAAAGGAAATAATGATTACTCCTCATTCCTAAAATTCTGACAGAAATTTGCTGCATTTGTTTATTTGTTTATTTTTGGGGGGTTTTGCTGGTGTAGTTTTGCTTAAACGCTCTGCGGTATTTTTTTTTTTTCTCTTTTGATTTGATTTATATATATATATATATATATATATATATATATATATATATATATATATATATATGAAATTTTTTGGCTTAGTGGAAATATGAATAAACCAAATAATAACAACGGGGTTTCACAGCGCATGTTATCTGGTGCTCACAGAAGGCGAAAGAGAGAGTGAGAGAGAGAGAAAGAGAGAAAAACGCTGAGTAGACTAAAAACAGAAACTCGACCGTGAGAGAAAATGTTATAAAATCTCTCTCTCTCTCTCTCTCTCTCTCTCTCTCTCTCTCTCTCTCATTATATATATATACTTTTTTTCTTGATTTTTCATTGATTTCACTTGGAGCCAAACTCTGAAAATGTTTTTTTTTCTCAATTTCAAGCCGTTCACTTAAACGGGAGCTACACGAGCTTGACAGAAACTAGGTTGTACCTGATAAACCTAGTTGTATTTCCATAGTCTGCTGGATGTATTTGAGCATGGTGTTTTCATATATATATATATATATATATATATATATATATATATATATATATATATATTATTATATATAAATAAAAGAAAACATTGAAGTCGAAACTCAGAGGCGAAAGGCTGTTTCATGCTAGACGCAAGATTGCGTCTAACAGTCTGTCGCCTCTAAGTGTTCACTTCAATGTTCACTTTTATATTTATATTTACATACGCTCTATCTTTGATATTGAGCACTATAATCTAATAATCTGTCCTGCCAACCATTGTCGCTCCAAATTAAAGGCGACCGGTGGTATGGCTCGTTGAAGGCACGCTGCTAAACACTGCTTGTTACAGGTGACCAGTTTGCTGAATGCAGTCGCGAGGAGAAGACTATTTGGCAGATCGCTATGCAATGACGTTTTCTGATGACAGAGATGGCTATCAAAACTGTACCTGACCCTCCTCCCTCCATTCCAAACTGTGCACCCTGTGACCGTTGATTGTTCCGAAAGTTGAACGAGAACATCTGGAGAGTCGTTTTGAAGACAATGAGAATATGAAGGAGGCTCTGATAGTAGTCCTGGACATTTTCATTTTGGATGACTTCCATGAGGCCTTTACGAAATGACTGCAGCGATACAAGTACATTGACACTATTTACATTATTCGGATCATTGTCCTCATCTTTGTTGCCATATTTATCGCAACGTTTCTGCCGTTGTACGCCCCGATCTTCTTCATGTAGTTGGAATGTCGAACTGAAACCTTTATTTCGCTCGCTGGTGTAGACTGTTCTAGTTCGATGTGCCATGGATGTCAGTTATCAGTTATCTCCTGTTAATTCTCCTCTCCAAAGCCAGGTATTGAACTCACACTGTTACTGGATAAAGGCGTTGGTTAGATCCAGTGACAGTGCGACTTCAATACCTCGTTAAAGCAGTGGAGATCAATCCTCACTGGATTCCCCTATACTTTCAGCCACACAAAATTAGCATAACCAGAGGAGTCTTAAGGCAACATCGATATTGTGGTACAGAGGTATGCTAAGAATGTCATGAACGGAGGACGTTTTTGTATTTAGAATCAGAAATTTCTGGGATACATAGCGAGGAAAGCAGGGCTTGGGAATCTGACCCCTACAGGGCATTATTCATGCAAGATTAACAGAGGAAAACACCGAGTAACCTTCATAAGAAGCTTGTGTAAATAAATGGCAGAACAGGGAGTGAGAGAGATAGGCAAAAGACCGACCCTTCAAAGGGCTACAAAGGGGAACTTGTGGAGAGCCACGATCGCCCACATCCTGAAGGGATACGGTTAAAGTTTAATATCAAGGACGCGGTGTACCGCCCAACGCCATTCAAAACAGCTGTGTGAGAAGATTTTTTTTTTTTTCAGATTTATCGCGATTTTTGTCTTATCTTACAGAGCTTTAGACAGAAAACAAAACTCGATTGTCCACTGGAGTATATAAATATTCGCAATTTTGACGAGTGTGCTGTTTATGGAGACGGCGTTTTAGAGAATTTTTAGAGAACGCCCAACTTGTTATAAAAACAATAAATTCAGACAGACAGTAGGAAAGCATGTGTTTGAGACCTATTTCATTTACATTTTCCTACATAGCGATATATATATATATATATATATATATATATATATATATATATATATATATATATATAAAGTCATCTTTTAAGCTATAAAGCCTCAGAAATTAAGCTAATTAAACTAGCTAACCATGTATAGAAATTAAGAGGAAGAAATAAAAAAAAGGTCCGATTATAAACTGAAAAAATTAAAACAAAAGCAAAACATTACAACAGTCACAGTAATGTCTGCAACCTTTGTCAACAAGAAAATTTGGCTATAATAATATTTCCAGATCAAAAAACTTTTGAATGAGAGATCGGAAACGAAATACATATATATATATATATTTGTCATCCACAGACAGACTGTTTCGCAGCTCATCAGTGTGGCTAGACGTCCGGTTGCTTCTAGCTAGGATCGAAACCCGACTGAATTGGTATCAGTCGGAACTTCTACAACTAAGCCGTCGGCGCACGGCAGGGATGAAGGTGAATTTTAGCGTGTTTATTCTTAGATTTAGATAAACACAAAGTGACTGACACTGACTCAATTCTGCCGAAGATATATATATATATATATATATATATATATATATATATATATATATATATATATATATATATATATATATATATATATATATATATATATATATATATAATTTAATTTAAAGAAAAACAGACCACTTTAAGGATCCATTGTTATAATTTATTTCACCAGAGAGTTTCTTTTTCCCTGGATCATCAAACCTCACTTCCAAGGATGAAAAAATTAATTTAAACTTACACTTTTGAAGGGCAGTATTAAGCTTATGTAAGGTTATATAGAAAGTGGTGAGAGATAGTGTGAAAGAAATTAGAGATGGAAGGGAGAGATAGGAATGCTTTTAATTTATTTTTATTTTTATTAAAAATTAAATAAAAATAAATTTAAATAAAAAAATAATCAACATTGATTTAACATTGAGCTCTCTGGATTTCATCCTCCTTGGGATTATCCATACGGATTACTAAGATTTTCATTAGTTAATTATATATATATATATATATTAAATATAAAATAAATTTCGTCGGTGTATAATCCAAGTGAAATCTTAGTAATATAAAATTATTAAAATTGATGCACAAAAAAGAGAGCTCTATGTATTTTATCTGTACATAGAAATATGATGAATAATCAAAAAGAATTTCTTTTTACCTCATATATATATATATATATATATATATATATATATATATATATATATATATATATATATATATATATATATATATTGACAATTCTAACTATAAGTTCTTTTTCAGACTTTTAATGAATATTATTATGCTCTACTCTGTATTGCACATTTTTTTTAAATATAATGTTTGGACATTGGAATTAACCTACCTTACACTTGGATATATATATATATATATATATATATATATATATATATATATATATATATATATATATATATATATGTATGTATGTATAAAGGTTATGACTTTTTTGTAACCCTATATTCCTGTGTCATAATCAGCTTCTTCCCCACCACCCTATGGAACAGACTGCCTATAAGATGTTTCCCCGATCACTACAATCTTAACCTGTTTCAGTCTAGAGTTGACCGTTATCTTCCCCTCCTATCCATATAAACTCCCCATTGGTGAGAAGTAAGTTCCACTCGAACAGATTCTTCCCTCGAACCATTGCTCCGTGGAACAGAACTCCCAAGAGGATGTTTCCCCGATCACTACAATCTTAATCTGTTCAAGTCTAGAGTCAACCGTTATCTTCCCCTCCTATCCATATAAACTACCCATTGGTGAGAAGTAAGTTCGACTCGTACAGATTCTTCCATCGAACCATTGCTCTGTGGAACCGAACTACCAAGAGGATGCTTCCCCGATCACAACAATCTTAACCTGTTCAAGTCTAGAGTCAACTGTTATCTTCCCCTCCTATCCCTATAAACTACCCATTGGTGAGAAGTAAGTTCCACTCGAACAGATTCTTCCCTCGAACCATTGCTCCGTGGAACAGAACTCCCAAGAGGATGCTTCCCCGATCTCTACAATCTTAACCTGTTCAAAGTCTAGAGTCGACCGTTATCTTCCCCTCCTATCCATATAAACTACCCATTGGTGAGAAGTAAGTTCCACTCGTACAGATTCTTCCCTCGAACCATTGCTCTGTGGAACAGAACTCCCAAGAGGATGTTTCCCCGATCACTACAATCTTAATCTGTCCAAGTCTAGAGTTAACAGTTATCTTCCCCTCCTATCCATATAAACTACCCATTGGTGAGAAGTAAGTTCCACTCGTACAGATTCTTCCCTCGAACCATTGCTCTGTGGAACCGAACTCCCAAGAGGATGTTTCCCCGATCACTACAATCTTAACCTGTTCAAGTCTAGAGTCAACCGTTATCTTCCCCTCCTATCCATATAAACTACCCATTGGTGAGAAGTAAGTTCCACTCGTACAGATTCTTCCCTCGAACCATTGCTCTGTGGAACCGAACTCCCAAGAGGATGTTTCCCCGATCACTACAATCTTAACCTGTTCAAGTCTAGAGTCAACCGTTATCTTCCCCTCCTATCCATATAAACTACCCATTGGTGAGAAGTAAGTTCCACTCGTACAGATTCTTCCATCGAACCATTGGTCTGCGGAACAGAACTCCCAAGAGCATGTTTCCCCGATCACTACAATCTTAACCTGTTCAAGTCTAGAGTCAACCGTTATCTTCCCCTCCTATCCATATAAACTACCCATTGGTGAGAAGTAAGTTCCACTCGTACAGATTCTTCCATCGAACCATTGCTCTGTGGAACCGAACTCCCAAGAGGATGTTTCCCCGATCACTACAATCTTAACCTGTTCAAGTCTAGAGTCAACCGTTATCTTCCCCTCCTATCCATATAAACTACCCATTGGTGAGAAGTAAGTTCCACTCGTACAGATTCTTCCATCGAACCATTGGTCTGCGGAACAGAACTCCCAAGAGCATGTTTCCCCGATCACTACAATCTTAATCTGTTCAAGTCTAGAGTTAACAGTTATCTTCCCCTCCTATCCATATAAACTACCCATTGGTGAGAAGTAAGTTCCACTCGTACAGATTCTTCCCTCGAACCACTGCTCTGTGGAACCGAACTCCCAAGAGGATGTTTCCCCGATCACTACAATCTTAACCTGTTCTAGTCTAGAGTCAACCGTTATCTTCCCCTCCTATCCATATAAACTACCCATTGGTGAGAAGTAAGTTCCACTCGTACAGATTCTTCCCTCGAACCATTGATTTAACATTGAGCTCTCTGGATTTCATCCTCCTTGGGATTATCCATACGGATTACTGAGATTTTCATTAGTTAATTATATATATATATATATTAAATATAAAATAAATTTCGTGGGTGTATAATCCAAGTGAAATCTTAGTAATATAAAATTATTAAAATTGATGCACAAAAAAGAGAGCTCTATGTATTTTATCTGTACAGAGAAATATGATGAATAATCAAAAAGAAATTCTTTTTACCTCATATATATATATATATATATATATATATATATATATATATATATATATATATATATTGACAATTCTAACTATAAGTTCTTTTTCAGACTTTTAATAAATATTATTATGGTCTACAATGTATTGCACATTTTTTTTAAATATAATGTTTGGACATTGGAATTAACCTACCTTACACTTGGATATATATATATATATATATATATATATATATATATATATATATATATATATATATATGTATGTATGTATAAAGGTTATGACTTTTTTGTAACCCTATATTCCTGTGTCATAATCAGCTTCTTCCCCACCACCCTATGGAACAGACTGCCTATAAGATGTTTCCCCGATCACTACAATCTTAACCTGTTCCAGTCTAGAGTCGACCGTTATCTTCCCCTCCTATCCATATAAACTCCCCATTGGTGAGAAGTAAGTTCCACTCGAACAGATTCTTCCCTCGAACCATTGCTCTGTGGAACCGAACTCCCAAGAGGATGCTTCCCCGATCACTACAATCTTAACCTGTTCAAGTCTAGAGTCAACTGTTATCTTCCCCTCCTATCCATATAAACTACCCATTGGTGAGAAGTAAGTTCCACTCGAACAGATTCTTCCCTCGAACCATTGCTCCGTGGAACAGAACTCCCAAGAGGATGCTTCCCCGATCTCTACAATCTTAACCTGTTCAAAGTCTAGAGTCGACCGTTATCTTCCCCTCCTATCCATATAAACTACCCATTGGTGAGAAGTAAGTTCCACTCGTACAGATTCTTCCATCGAACCATTGGTCTGCGGAACAGAACTCCCAAGAGCATGTTTCCCCGATCACTACAATCTTAATCTGTTCAAGTCTAGAGTTAACAGTTATCTTCCCCTCCTATCCATATAAACTACCCATTGGTGAGAAGTAAGTTCCACTCGAACAGATTCTTCCCTCGAACCATTGCTCCGTGGAACAGAACTCCCAAGAGGATGTTTCCCCGATCACTACAATCTTAACCTGTTCAAAGTCTAGAGTCGACCGTTATCTTCCCCGCCTATCCATATAAACTACCCATTGGTGAGAAGTAAGTTCCACTCGTACAGATTCTTCCCTCGAACCATTGCTCTGTGGAACCGAACTCCCAAGAGGATGTTTCCCCGATCACTACAATCTTAACCTGTTTAAAGTCTAGAGTCGACCGTTATCTTCCCCTCCTATCCATATAAACTACCCATTGGTGAGAAGTAAGTTCCACTCGAACAGATTCTTCCCTCGAACAATTGCTCCGTGGAACAGAACTCCCAAGAGGATGTTTCCCCGATCACTACAATCTTAACCTGTTCAAAGTCTAGAGTCGACCGTTATCTTCCCCTCCTATCCATATAAACTACCCATTGTTGAGAAGTAAGTTCCACTCGTACAGATTCTTCCCTCGAACCATTGCTCTGTGGAACCGAACTCCCAAGAGGATGTTTCCCCGATCACTACAATCTTAACCTGTTCAAAGTCTAGAGTCGACCGTTATCTTCCCCTCCTATCCATATAAACTACCCATTGGTGAGAAGTAAGTTCCACTCGAACAGATTCTTCCCTCGAACCATTGCTCCGTGGAACAGAACTCCCAAGAGGATGCTTCCCCGATCTCTACAATCTTAACCTGTTCAAAGTCTAGAGTCGACCGTTATCTTCCCCTCCTATCCATATAAACTACCCATTGGTGAGAAGTAAGTTCCACTCGTACAGATTCTTCCCTCGAACCATTGCTCTGTGGAACCGAACTCCCAAGAGGATGTTTCCCCGATCACTACAATCTTAACCTGTTCAAAGTCTAGAGTCAACAGTTATCTTCCCCTCCTATCCATATAAACTACCCATTGGTGAGAAGTAAGTTCCACTCGAACAGATTCTTCCCTCGAACCATTGCTCCGTGGAACCGAACTCCCAAGAGGATGCTTCCCCGATCACTACAATCTTAACCTGTTCAAAGTCTAGAGTCGACCGTTATCTTCCCCTCATATCCATATAAACTACCCATTGGTGAGAAGTAAGTTCCACTCGTACAGATTCTTCCCTCGAACCATTGCTCTGTGGAACCGAATTCCCAAGAGGATGTTTCCCCGATCACTACAATCTTAATCTGTTCAAGTCTAGAGTCAACAGTTATCTTCCCCTCCTATCCATATAAACTACCCATTGGTGAGAAGTAAGTTCCACTCGAACAGATTCTTCCCTCGAACCATTGCTCCGTGGAACAGAACTCCCAAGAGGATGCTTCCCCGATCTCTACAATCTGAACCTGTTCAAAGTCTAGAGTCGACCGTTATCTTCCCCTCCTATCCATATAAACTACCCATTGGTGAGAAGTAAGTTCCACTCGTACAGATTCTTCCCTCGAACCATTGCTCTGTGGAACCGAACTCCCAAGAGGATGTTTCCCCGATCACTACAATCTTAATCTGTTCAAGTCTAGAGTCAACAGTTATCTTCCCCTCCTATCCATATAAACTACCCATTGGTGAGAAGTAAGTTCCACTCGAACAGATTCTTCCCTCGAACCATTGCTCCGTGGAACAGAACTCACAAGAGGATGCTTCCCCGATCTCTACAATCTTAACCTGTTCAAAGTCTAGAGTCGACCGTTATCTTCCCCTCCTATCCATATAAACTACCCATTGGTGAGAAGTAAGTTCCACTCGTACAGATTCTTCCCTCGAACCATTGCTCTGTGGAACCGAACTCCCAAGAGGATGTTTCCCCGATCACTACAATCTTAATCTGTTCAAGTCTAGAGTCAACCGTTATCTTCCCCTCCTATCCATATAAACTACCCATTGGTGAGAAGTAAGTTCCACTCGAACAGATTCTTCCCTCGAACCATTGCTCCGTGGAACAGAACTCCCAAGAGCATGTTTCCCCGATCACTACAATCTTAATCTGTTCAAGTCTAGAGTCAACAGTTATCTTCCCCTCCTATCCATATAAACTATCCATTGGTGAGAAGTAAGTTCCACTCGAACAGATTCTTCCCTCGAACCATTGCTCCGTGGAACCGAACTCCCAAGAGGATGCTTCCCCGATCTCTACAATCTTAACCTGTTCAAAGTCTAGAGTCGACCGTTATCTTCCCCTCCTATCCATATAAACTACCCATTGGTGAGAAGTAAGTTCTACTCGTACAGATTCTTCCCTCGAACCATTGCTCTGTGGAACCGAACTCCCAAGAGGATGTTTCCCCGATCACTACAATCTTAATCTGTTCAAGTCTAGAGTCAACCGTTATCTTCCCCTCCTATCCATATAAACTACCCATTGGTGAGAAGTAAATTCCACTCGTACAGATTCTTCCCTCGAACCATTGCTCCGTGGAACAGAACTCCCAAGAGGATGCTTCCCCGATCTCTACAATCTTAACCTGTTCAAAGTCTAGAGTCGACCGTTATCATCCCCTCCTATCCATATAAACTACCCATTGGTGAGAAGTAAGTTCTACTCGTACAGATTCTTCCCTCGAACCATTGCTCTGTGGAACCGAACTCCCAAGAGGATGTTTCCCCGACCACTACAATCTTAATCTGTTCAAGTCTAGAGTCAACAGTTATCTTCCCCTCCTATCCATATAAACTACCCATTGGTGAGAAGTAAGTTCCACTCGTACAGATTCTTCCCTCGAACCATTGCTCTGTGGAACCGAACTCCCAAGAGGATGTTTCCCCGATCACTACAATCTTAATCTGTTCAAGTCTAGAGTCAACAGTTATCTTCCCCTCCTATCCATATAAACTACCCATTGGTGAGAAGTAAGTTCCACTCGAACAGATTCTTCCCTCGAACCATTGCTCCGTGGAACAGAACTCCCAAGAGGATGCTTCCCCGATCTCTACAATCTTAACCTGTTCAAAGTCTAGAGTCGACCGTTATCTTCCCCTCATATCCATATAAACTACCCATTGGTGAGAAGTAAGTTCCACTCGTACAGATTCTTCCCTCGAACCATTGCTCTGTGGAACCGAACTCCCAAGAGGATGTTTCCCCGATCACTACAATCTTAATCTGTTCAAGTCTAGAGTCAACAGTTATCTTCCCCTCCTATCCATATAAACTACCCATTGGTGAGAAGTAAGTTCCACTCGAACAGATTCTTCCCTCTAACCATTGCTCCGTGGAACAGAACTACCAAGAGGATGCTTCCCCGATCTCTACAATCTTAACCTGTTCAAAGTCTAGAGTCGACCGTTATCTTCCCCTCCTATCCATATAAACTACCCATTGGTGAGAAGTAAGTTCCACTCGTACAGATTCTTCCCTCGAACCATTGCTCTGTGGAACCGAACTCCCAAGAGGATGTTTCCCCGATCACTACAATCTTAATCTGTTCAAGTCTAGAGTCAACAGTTATCTTCCCCTCCTATCCATATAAACTACCCATTGGTGAGAAGTAAGTTCCACTCGAACAGATTCTTCCCTCGAACCATTGCTCCGTGGAACAGAACTCACAAGAGGATGCTTCCCCGATCTCTACAATCTTAACCTGTTCAAAGTCTAGAGTCGACCGTTATCTTCCCCTCCTATCCATATAAACTACCCATTGGTGAGAAGTAAGTTCCACTCGTACAGATTCTTCCCTCGAACCATTGCTCTGTGGAACCGAACTCCCAAGAGGATGTTTCCCCGATCACTACAATCTTAATCTGTTCAAGTCTAGAGTCAACCGTTATCTTCCCCTCCTATCCATATAAACTACCCATTGGTGAGAAGTAAGTTCCACTCGTACAGATTCTTCCCTCGAACCATTGCTCCGTGGAACAGAACTCCCAAGAGGATGCTTCCCCGATCTCTACAATCTTAACCTGTTCAAAGTCTAGAGTCGACCGTTATCTTCCCCTCATATCCATATAAACTACCCATTGGTGAGAAGTAAGTTCCACTCGTACAGATTCTTCCCTCGAACCATTGCTCTGTGGAACCGAATTCCCAAGAGGATGTTTCCCCGATCACTACAATCTTAATCTGTTCAAGTCTAGAGTCAACAGTTATCTTCCCCTCCTATCCATATAAACTACCCATTGGTGAGAAGTAAGTTCCACTCGAACAGATTCTTCCCTCGAACCATTGCTCCGTGGAACAGAACTCCCAAGAGGATGCTTCCCCGATCTCTACAATCTGAACCGGTTCAAAGTCTAGAGTCGACCGTTATCTTCCCCTCCTATCCATATAAACTACCCATTGGTGAGAAGTAAGTTCCACTCGTACAGATTCTTCCCTCGAACCATTGCTCTGTGGAACCGAACTCCCAAGAGGATGTTTCCCCGATCACTACAATCTTAATCTGTTCAAGTCTAGAGTCAACAGTTATCTTCCCCTCCTATCCATATAAACTACCCATTGGTGAGAAGTAAGTTCCACTCGAACAGATTCTTCCCTCGAACCATTGCTTTGTGGAACAGAACTCACAAGAGGATGCTTCCCCGATCTCTACAATCTTAACCTGTTCAAAGTCTAGAGTCGACCGTTATCTTCCCCTCCTATCCATATAAACTACCCATTGGTGAGAAGTAAGTTCCCCTCGTACAGATTTTTCCCTCGAACCATTGCTCTGTGGAACCGAACTCCCAAGAGGATGTTTCCCCGATCACTACAATCTTAATCTGTTCAAGTCTAGAGTCAACCGTTATCTTCCCCTCCTAACCATATAAACTACCCATTGGTGAGAAGTAAGTTCCACTCGAACAGATTCTTCCCTCGAACCATTGCTCCGTGGAACAGAACTCCCAAGAGGATGCTTCCCCGATCTCTACAATCTTAACCTGTTCAAAGTCTAGAGTCGACCGTTATCTTCCCCTCCTATCCATATAAACTACCCATTGGTGAGAAGTAAGTTCCACTCGAACAGATTCTTCCCTCGAACCATTGCTCCGTGGAACAGAACTCCCAAGAGGATGCTTCCCCGATCTCTACAATCTTAACCTGTTCAAAGTCTAGAGTCGACCGTTATCTTCCCCTCCTATCCATATAAACTACCCATTGGTGAGAAGTAAGTTCCACTCGTACAGATTCTTCCCTCGAACCATTGGTCTGTGGAACAGAACTCCCAAGAGCATGTTTCCCCGATCACTACAATCTTAATCTGTTCAAGTCTAGAGTCAACAGTTATCTTCCCCTCCTATCCATATAAACTACCCATTGGTGAGAAGTAAGTTCCACTCGAACAGATTCTTCCCTCGAACCATTGCTCCGTGGAACCGAACTCCCAAGAGGATGCTTCCCCGATCTCTACAATCTTAACCTGTTCAAAGTCTAGAGTCGACCGTTATCTTCCCCTCCTATCCATATAAACTACCCATTGGTGAGAAGTAAGTTCTACTCGTACAGATTCTTCCCTCGAACCATTGCTCTGTGGAACCGAACTCCCAATAGGATGTTTCCCCGATCACTACAATCTTAATCTGTTCAAGTCTAGAGTCAACAGTTATCTTCCCCTCCTATCCATATAAACTACCCATTGGTGAGAAGTAAGTTCCACTCGAACAGATTCTTCCCTCGAACCATTGCTCCGTGGAACAGAACTCCCAAGAGGATGCTTCCCCGATCTCTACAATCTTAACCTGTTCAAAGTCTAGAGTCGACCGTTATCTTCCCCTCCTATCCATATAAACTACCCATTGGTGAGAAGTAAGTTCCACTCGTACAGATTCTTCCCTCGAACCATTGCTCTGTGGAACCGAACTCCCAAGAGGATGTTTCCCCGATCACTACAATCTTAATCTGTTCAAGTCTAGAGTCAACCGTTATCTTCCCCTCCTATCCATATAAACTACCCATTGGTGAGAAGTAAGTTCCACTCGTACAGATTCTTCCCTCGAACCATTGCTCCGTGGAACAGAACTCCCAAGAGGATGCTTCCCCGATCTCTACAATCTTAACCTGTTCAAAGTCTAGAGTCGACCGTTATCATCCCCTCCTATCCATATAAACTACCCATTGGTGAGAAGTAAGTTCTACTCGTACAGATTCTTCCCTCGAACCATTGCTCTGTGGAACCGAACTCCCAAGAGGATGTTTCCCCGACCACTACAATCTTAATCTGTTCAAGTCTAGAGTCAACAGTTATCTTCCCCTCCTATCCATATAAACTACCCATTGGTGAGAAGTAAGTTCCACTCGTACAGATTCTTCCCTCGAACCATTGCTCTGTGGAACCGAACTCCCAAGAGGATGTTTCCCCGATCACTACAATCTTAATCTGTTCAAGTCTAGAGTCAACAGTTATCTTCCCCTCCTATCCATATAAACTACCCATTGGTGAGAAGTAAGTTCCACTCGAACAGATTCTTCCCTCGAACCATTGCTCCGTGGAACAGAACTCCCAAGAGGATGCTTCCCCGATCTCTACAATCTTAACCTGTTCAAAGTCTAGAGTCGACCGTTATCTTCCCCTCATATCCATATAAACTACCCATTGGTGAGAAGTAAGTTCCACTCGTACAGATTCTTCCCTCGAACCATTGCTCTGTGGAACCGAACTCCCAAGAGGATGTTTCCCCGATCACTACAATCTTAATCTGTTCAAGTCTAGAGTCAACAGTTATCTTCCCCTCCTATCCATATAAACTACCCATTGGTGAGAAGTAAGTTCCACTCGAACAGATTCTTCCCTCGAACCATTGCTCCGTGGAACAGAACTCCCAAGAGGATGCTTCCCCGATCTCTACAATCTTAACCTGTTCAAAGTCTAGAGTCGACCGTTATCTTCCCCTCATATCCATATAAACTACCCATTGGTGAGAAGTAAGTTCCACTCGTACAGATTCTTCCCTCGAACCATTGCTCTGTGGAACCGAACTCCCAAGAGGATGTTTCCCCGATCACTACAATCTTAATCTGTTCAAGTCTAGAGTCAACAGTTATCTTCCCCTCCTATCCATATAAACTACCCATTGGTGAGAAGTAAGTTCCACTCGAACAGATTCTTCCCTCGAACCATTGCTCCGTGGAACAGAACTCACAAGAGGATGCTTCCCCGATCTCTACAATCTTAACCTGTTCAAAGTCTAGAGTCGACCGTTATCTTCCCCTCATATCCATATAAACTACCCATTGGTGAGAAGTAAGTTCCACTCGTACAGATTCTTCCCTCGAACCATTGCTCTGTGGAACCGAACTCCCAAGAGGATGTTTCCCCGACCACTACAATCTTAATCTGTTCAAGTCTAGAGTCAACAGTTATCTTCCCCTCCTATCCATATAAACTACCCATTGGTGAGAAGTAAGTTCCACTCGAACAGATTCTTCCCTCGAACCATTGCTCCGTGGAACAGAACTCCCAAGAGGATGCTTCCCCGATCTCTACAATCTTAACCTGTTCAAAGTCTAGAGTCGACCGTTATCTTCCCCTCCTATCCATATAAACTACCCATTGGTGAGAAGTAAGTTCCACTCGTACAGATTTTTCCCTCGAACCATTGCTCTGTGGAACCGAACTCCCAAGAGGATGTTTCCCCGATCACTACAATCTTAATCTGTTCAAGTCTAGAGTCAACCGTTATCTTCCCCTCCTATCCATATAAACTACCCATTGGTGAGAAGTAAGTTCCACTCGTACAGATTCTTCCCTCGAACCATTGCTCCGTGGAACAGAACTCCCAAGAGGATGCTTCCCCGATCTCTACAATCTTAACCTGTTCAAAGTCTAGAGTCGACCGTTATCTTCCCCTCCTATCCATATAAACTACCCATTGGTGAGAAGTAAGTTCCACTCGAACAGATTCTTCCCTCGAACCATTGCTCCGTGGAACAGAACTCCCAAGAAGATGCTTCCCCGATCTCTACAATCTTAACCTGTTCAAAGTCTAGAGTCGACCGTTATCTTCCCCTCCTATCCATATAAACTACCCGTTGGTGAGAAGTAAGTTCCACTCGTACAGATTCTTCCCTCGAACCATTGCTCTGTGGAACCGAACTCCCAAGAGGATGTTTCCCCGATCACTACAATCTTAATCTGTTCAAGTCTAGAGTCAACCGTTATCTTCCCCTCCTATCCATATAAACTACCCATTGGTGAGAAGTAAGTTCCACTCGTACAGATTCTTCCCTCGAACCATTGCTCCGTGCGACAGAACTCCCAAGAGGATGCTTCCCCGATCACTACAATCTTAACCTGTTCAAAGTCTAGAGTCGACCGTTATCATCCCCTCCTATCCATATAAACTACCCATTGGTGAGAAGTAAGTTCTACTCGTACAGATTCTTCCCTCGAACCATTGCTCTGTGGAACCGAACTCCCAAGAGGATGTTTCCCCGACAACTACAATCTTAATCTGTTCAAGTCTAGAGTCAACAGTTATCTTCCCCTCCTATCCATATAAACTACCCATTGGTGAGAAGTAAGTTCCACTCGAACAGATTCTTCCCTCGAACCATTGCTCCGTGGAACCGAACTCCCAAGAGGATGCTTCCCCGATCTCTACAATCTTAACCTGTTCAAAGTCTAGAGTCGACCGTTATCTTCCCCTCCTATCCATATAAACTACCCATTGGTGAGAAGTAAGTTCCACTCGTACAGATTCTTCCCTCGAACCATTGCTCTGTGGAACCGAACTCCCAAGAGGATGTTTCCCCGATCACTACAATCTTAATCTGTTCAAGTCTAGAGTCAACAGTTATCTTCCCCTCCTATACATATAAAGTACCCATTGGTGAGAAGTAAGTTCCACTCGAACAGATTCTTCCCTCGAACCATTGCTCCGTGGAACCGAACTCCCAAGAGGATGCTTCCCCGATCTCTACAATCTTAACCTGTTCAAAGTCTAGAGTCGACCGTTATCTTCCCCTCCTATCCATATAAACTACCCATTGGTGAGAAGTAAGTTCCACTCGTACAGATTCTTCCCTCGAACCATTGCTCTGTGGAACCGAACTCCCAAGAGGATGTTTCCCCGATCACTACAATCTTAATCTGTTTAAGTCTAGAGTCAACAGTTATCTTCCCCTCCTATCCATATAAAGTACCCATTGGTGAGAAGTAAGTTCCACTCGAACAGATTCTTCCCTCGAACCATTGCTCCGTGGAACAGAACTCCCAAGAGGATGCTTCCCCGATCTCTACAATCTTAACCTGTTCAAAGTCTAGAGTCGACCGTTATCTTCCCCTCCTATCCATATAAACTACCCATTGGTGAGAAGTAAGTTCCACTCGTACAGATTCTTCCCTCGAACCATTGCTCCGTGGAACAGAACTCCCAAGAGGATGCTTCCCCGATCACTACAATCTTAACCTGTTCAAGTCTAGAGTCAACCGTTATCTTCCCCTCCTATCCATATAAACTACCCATTGGTGAGAAGTAAGTTCCACTCGAACAGATTCTTCCCTCGAACCATTGGTCTGCGGAACAGAACTCCCAAGAGCATGTTTCCCCGATCACTACAATCTTAACCTGTTCAAGTCTAGAGTTAACAGTTATCTTCCCCTCCTATCCATATAAACTACCCATTGGTGAGAAGTAAGTTCCACTCGAACAGATTCTTCCCTCGAACCATTGCTCCGTGGAACAGAACTCCCAAGAGGATGCTTCCCCGATCTCTACAATCTTAACCTGTTCAAAGTCTAGAGTCGACCGTTATCTTCCCCTCCTATCCATATAAACTACCCATTGGTGAGAAGTAAGTTCCACTCGTACAGATTCTTCCCTCGAACCATTGGTCTGTGGAACAGAACTCCCAAGAGGATGCTTCCCCGATCTCTACAATCTTAACCTGTTCAAAGTCTAGAGTCGACCGTTATCTTCCCCTCCTATCCATATAAACTACCCATTGGTGAGAAGTAAGTTCCACTCGAACAGATTCTTCCCTCGAACCATTGCTCTGCGGAACAGAACTCCCAAGAGCATGTTTCCCCGATCACTACAATCTTAACCTGTTCAAGTCTAGAGTTAACAGTTATCTTCCCCTCCTATCCATATAAACTACCCATTGGTGAGAAGTAAGTTCCACTCGAACAGATTCTTCCCTCGAACCATTGCTCCGTGGAACAGAACTCCCAAGAGGATGCTTCCCCGATCTCTACAATCTTAAGCTGTTCAAAGTCTAGAGTCGACAGTTATCTTCCCCTCCTATCCATATAAACTACCCATTGGTGAGAAGTAAGTTCCACTCGTACAGATTCTTCCATCGAACCATTGGTCTGTGGAACAGAACTCCCAAGAGGATGTTTCCACGATCACTACAATCTTAACCTGTTCAAGTCTAAAAGTCAACCGTTATCTTCCCCTCCTATCCATATAAACTACCCATTGGTGAGAAGTCAGTTCCACTCGAACAGATTCTTCCCTCGAACCATTGCTCTGTGGAACAGAACTCCCAAGAGGATGTTTCCCCGATCACTACAATCTTAACCTGTTCAAGTCTAGAGTCAACCGTTATCTTCCCCTCCTATCCATATAAACTACCCATTGGTGAGAAGTAAGTTCCACTCGTACAGATTCTTCCATCGAACCATTGCTCTGTGGAACAGAACTCCCAAGAGGATGTTTCCCCGATCACTACAATCTTAACCTGTTCAAGTCTAAAAGTCAACCGTTATCTTCCCCTCCTATCCATATAAACTACCCATTGGTGAGAAGTAAGTTCCACTCGTACAGATTCTTCCATCGAACCATTGCTCTGTGGAACAGAACTCCCAAGAGGATGTTTCCCCGATCACTACAATCTTAACCTGTTCAAGTCTAGAGTTAAGCGTTATCTTCCCCTCCTATCCATATAAACTCCCCATTGGTGAGAAGTAAGTTCCACTCGAACAGCTTCTTCCCTCGAACCATTGCTCCGTGGAACAGAACTCCCAAGAGGATGTTTCCCCGATCTCTACAATCTGAACCTGTTCAAAGTCTAGAGTCAACCGTTATCTTCCGCTCCAATCCATATAAACTACCCATTGGTGAGAAGTAAGTTCCACTCGTACAGATTCTTCCCTCGAACCATTGCTCTGTGGAACCGAACTCCCAAGAGGATGTTTCCCCGATCACTACAATCTTAACCTGTTCAAGTCTAGAGTCAACCGTTATCTTCCCCTCCTATCCATATAAACTACCCATTGGTGAGAAGTAAGTTCCACACGAACAGATTCTTCCATCGAACCATTGCTCTGTGGAACAGAACTCCCAAGAGGATGTTTCCCGGATCACTACAATCTTAACCTGTTCAAGTCTAGAGTCAACCGTTATCTTCCCCTCCTATCCATATAAACTACCCATTGGTGAGAAGTAAGTTCCACTCGTACAGATTCTTCCCTCGAACCATTGCTCTGTGGAACAGAACTCCCAAGAGGATGTTTCCCCGATCACTACAATCTTAACCTGTTCAAGTCTAGAGTCAACCGTTATCTTCCCCTCCTATCCATATAAACTACCCATTGGTGAGAAGTAAGTTCCACTCGTACAGATTCTTCCCTCGAACCATTGCTCTGTGGAACCGAACTCCCAAGAGGATGTTTCCCCGATCACTACAATCTTAACCTGTTCAAGTCTAGAGTCAACTGTTATCTTCCCCTCCTATCCATATAAACTACCCATTGGTGAGAAGTAAGTTCCACTCGAACAGATTCTTCCCTCGAACCATTGCTCTGTGGAACAGAACTCCCAAGAGGATGTTTCCCCGATCACTACAATCTTAACCTGTTCAAGTCTAGAGTCAACCGTTATCTTCCCCTCCTATCCATATAAACTAACCATTGGTGAGAAGTAAGTTCCACTCGAACAGATTCTTCACTCGAACCATTGCTCTGTGGAACAGAACTCCCAAGAGGATGTTTCCCCGATCACTACAATCTTAACCTGTTCAAGTCTAGAGTCAACCGTTATCTTCCCCTCCTATCCATATAAACTACCCATTGGTGAGAAGTAAGTTCCACTCGTACAGATTCTTCCATCGAACCATTGCTCTGTGGAACAGAACTCCCAAGAGGATGTTTCCCCGATCACTACAATCTTAACCTGTTCAAGTCTAGAGTCAACCGTTATCTTCCCCTCCTATCCATATAAACTACCCATTGGTGAGAAGTAAGTTCCACTCGTACAGATTCTTCCCTCGAACCATTGCTCTGTGGAACAGAACTCCCAAGAGGATGTTTCCCCGATCACTACAATCTTAACCTGTTCAAGTCTAGAGTCAACCGTTATCTTCCCCTCCTATCCATATAAACTACCCATTGGTGAGAAGTAAGTTCCACTCGTACAGATTCTTCCCTCGAACCATTGCTCCGTGGAACAGAACTCCCAAGAGGATGCTTCCCCGATCACTACAATCTTAACCTGTTCAAGTCTAGAGTCAACCGTTATCTTCCCCTCCTATCCATATAAACTACCCATTGGTGAGAAGTAAGTTCCACTCGAACAGATTCTTCCCTCGAACCATTGGTCTGCGGAACAGAACTCCCAAGAGCATGTTTCCCCGATCACTACAATCTTAACCTGTTCAAGTCTAGAGTTAACAGTTATCTTCCCCTCCTATCCATATAAACTACCCATTGGTGAGAAGTAAGTTCCACTCGAACAGATTCTTCCCTCGAACCATTGCTCCGTGGAACAGAACTCCCAAGAGGATGCTTCCCCGATCTCTACAATCTTAACCTGTTCAAAGTCTAGAGTCGACCGTTATCTTCCCCTCCTATCCATATAAACTACCCATTGGTGAGAAGTAAGTTCCACTCGTACAGATTCTTCCCTCGAACCATTGGTCTGTGGAACAGAACTCCCAAGAGGATGCTTCCCCGATCTCTACAATCTTAACCTGTTCAAAGTCTAGAGTCGACCGTTATCTTCCCCTCCTATCCATATAAACTACCCATTGGTGAGAAGTAAGTTCCACTCGAACAGATTCTTCCCTCGAACCATTGCTCTGCGGAACAGAACTCCCAAGAGCATGTTTCCCCGATCACTACAATCTTAACCTGTTCAAGTCTAGAGTTAACAGTTATCTTCCCCTCCTATCCATATAAACTACCCATTGGTGAGAAGTAAGTTCCACTCGAACAGATTCTTCCCTCGAACCATTGCTCCGTGGAACAGAACTCCCAAGAGGATGCTTCCCCGATCTCTACAATCTTAAGCTGTTCAAAGTCTAGAGTCGACCGTTATCTTCCCCTCCTATCCATATAAACTACCCATTGGTGAGAAGTAAGTTCCACTCGTACAGATTCTTCCATCGAACCATTGGTCTGTGGAACAGAACTCCCAAGACGATGTTTCCCCGATCACTACAATCTTAACCTGTTCAAGTCTAAAAGTCAACCGTTATCTTCCCCTCCTATCCATATAAACTACCCATTGGTGAGAAGTCAGTTCCACTCGAACAGATTCTTCCCTCGAACCATTGCTCTGTGGAACAGAACTCCCAAGAGGATGTTTCCCCGATCACTACAATCTTAACCTGTTCAAGTCTAGAGTCAACCGTTATCTTCCCCTCCTATCCATATAAACTACCCATTGGTGAGAAGTAAGTTCCACTCGTACAGATTCTTCCATCGAACCATTGCTCTGTGGAACAGAACTCCCAAGAGGATGTTTCCCCGATCACTACAATCTTAACCTGTTCAAGTCTAAAAGTCAACCGTTATCTTCCCCTCCTATCCATATAAACTACCCATTGGTGAGAAGTAAGTTCCACTCGTACAGATTCTTCCATCGAACCATTGCTCTGTGGAACAGAACTCCCAAGAGGATGTTTCCCCGATCACTACAATCTTAACCTGTTCAAGTCTAGAGTCAACCGTTATCTTCCGCTCCAATCCATATAAACTACCCATTGGTGAGAAGTAAGTTCCACTCGTACAGATTCTTCCCTCGAACCATTGCTCTGTGGAACCGAACTCCCAAGAGGATGTTTCCCCGATCACTACAATCTTAACCTGTTCAAGTCTAGAGTCAACCGTTATCTTCCCCTCCTATCCATATAAACTACCCATTGGTGAGAAGTAAGTTCCACACGAACAGATTCTTCCATCGAACCATTGCTCTGTGGAACAGAACTCCCAAGAGGATGTTTCCCGGATCACTACAATCTTAACCTGTTCAAGTCTAGAGTCAACCGTTATCTTCCCCTCCTATCCATATAAACTACCCATTGGTGAGAAGTAAGTTCCACTCGTACAGATTCTTCCCTCGAACCATTGCTCTGTGGAACAGAACTCCCAAGAGGATGTTTCCCCGATCACTACAATCTTAACCTGTTCAAGTCTAGAGTCAACCGTTATCTTCCCCTCCTATCCATATAAACTACCCATTGGTGAGAAGTAAGTTCCACTCGTACAGATTCTTCCCTCGAACCATTGCTCTGTGGAACCGAACTCCCAAGAGGATGTTTCCCCGATCACTACAATCTTAACCTGTTCAAGTCTAGAGTCAACTGTTATCTTCCCCTCCTATCCATATAAACTACCCATTGGTGAGAAGTAAGTTCCACTCGAACAGATTCTTCCCTCGAACCATTGCTCTGTGGAACAGAACTCCCAAGAGGATGTTTCCCCGATCACTACAATCTTAACCTGTTCAAGTCTAGAGTCAACCGTTATCTTCCCCTCCTATCCATATAAACTACCCATTGGTGAGAAGTAAGTTCCACTCGAACAGATTCTTCCCTCGAACCATTGCTCTGTTGAACAGAACTCCCAAGAGGATGTTTCCCCGATCACTACAATCTTAACCTGTTCAAGTCTAGAGTCAACCGTTATCTTCCCCTCCTATCCATATAAACTACCCATTGGTGAGAAGTAAGTTCCACTCGTACAGATTCTTCCATCGAACCATTGCTCTGTGGAACAGAACTCCCAAGAGGATGTTTCCCCGATCTCTACAATCTTAACCTGTTCAAGTCTAGAGTCAACCGTTATCTTCCCCTCCTATCCATATAAACTACCCATTGGTGAGAAGTAAGTTCCACTCGAACAGATTCTTCCCTCGAACCATTGCTCTGTGGAACAGAACTCCCAAGAGGATGTTTCCCCGATCACTACAATCTTAACCTGTTCAAGTCTAGAGTCAACCGTTATCTTCCCCTCCTATCCATATAAACTAACCATTGGTGAGAAGTAAGTTCCACTCGAACAGATTCTTCACTCGAACCATTGCTCTGTGGAACAGAACTCCCAAGAGGATGTTTCCCCGATCACTACAATCTTAACCTGTTCAAGTCTAGAGTCAACCGTTATCTTCCCCTCCTATCCATATAAACTACCCATTGGTGAGAAGTAAGTTCCACTCGTACAGATTCTTCCATCGAACCATTGCTCTGTGGAACAGAACTCCCAAGAGGATGTTTCCCCGATCACTACAATCTTAACCTGTTCAAGTCTAGAGTCAACCGTTATCTTCCCCTCCTATCCATATAAACTACCCATTGGTGAGAAGTAAGTTCCACTCGTACAGATTCTTCCCTCGAACCATTGCTCTGTGGAACAGAACTCCCAAGAGGATGTTTCCCCGATCACTACAATCTTAACCTGTTCAAGTCTAGAGTCAACCGTTATCTTCCCCTCCTATCCATATAAACTACCCATTGGTGAGAAGTAAGTTCCACTCGTACAGATTCTTCCCTCGAACCATTGCTCTGTGGAACAGAACTCCCAAGAGGATGTTTCCCCGATCACTACAATCTTAACCTGTTCAAGTCTAGAGTCAACTGTTATCTTCCCCTCCTATCCATATAAACTACCCATTGGTGAGAAGTAAGTTCCACTCGAACAGATTCTTCCCTCGAACCATTGCTCTGTGGAACAGAACTGCCAAGAGGATGTTTCCCCGATCACTACAATCTTAACCTGTTCAAGTCTAGAGTCAACCGTTATCTTCCCCTCCTATCCATATAAACTACCCATTGGTGAGAAGTATGTTCCACTCGAACAGATTCTTCCCTCGAACCATTGCTCTGTGGAACAGAACTCCCAAGAGGATGTTTCCCCGATCACTACAATCTTAACCTGTTCAAGTCTAGAGTCAACCGTTATCTTCCCCTCCTATCCATATAAACTACCCATTGGTGAGAAGTAAGTTCCACTCGTACAGATTCTTCCATCGAACCATTGCTCTGTGGAACAGAACTCCCAAGAGGATGTTTCCCCGATCTCTACAATCTTAACCTGTTCAAGTCTAGAGTCAACCGTTATCTTCCCCTCCTATCCATATAAACTACCCATTGGTGAGAAGTAAGTTCCACTCGAACAGATTCTTCCCTCGAACCATTGCTCTGTGGAACAGAACTCCCAAGAGGATGTTTCCCCGATCACTACAATCTTAACCTGTTCAAGTCTAGAGTCAACCGTTATCTTCCCCTCCTATCCATATAAACTAACCATTGGTGAGAAGTAAGTTCCACTCGAACAGATTCTTCACTCGAACCATTGCTCTGTGGAACAGAACTCCCAAGAGGATGTTTCCCCGATCACTACAATCTTAACCTGTTCAAGTCTAGAGTCAACCGTTATCTTCCCCTCCTATCCATATAAACTACCCATTGGTGAGAAGTAAGTTCCACTTGTACAGATTCTTCCCTCGAACCATTGCTCTGTGGAACAGAACTCCCAAGAGGATGTTTCCCCGATCACTACAATCTTAACCTGTTCAAGTCTAGAGTCAACCGTTATCTTCCCCTCCTATCCATATAAACTACCCATTGGTGAGAAGTAAGTTCCACTCGAACAGATTCTTCCCTCGAACCATTGCTCTGTGGAACAGAACTCCCAAGAGGATGTTTCCCCGATCACTACAATCTTAACCTGTTCAAGTCTAGAGTCAACTGTTATCTTCCCCTCCTATCCATATAAACTACCCATTGGTGAGAAGTAAGTTCCACTCGAACAGATTCTTCCCTCGAACCATTGCTCTGTGGAACAGAACTCCCAAGAGGATGTTTCCCCGATCACTACAATCTTAACCTGTTCAAGTCTAGAGTCAACCGTTATCTTCCCCTCCTATCCATATAAACTACCCATTGGTGAGAAGTAAGTTCCACTCGTACAGATTCTTCCCTCGAACCATTGCTCTGTGGAACCGAACTCCCAAGAGGATGTTTCCCCGATCACTACAATCTTAACCTGTTCAAGTCTAGAGTCAACCGTTATCTTCCCCTCCTATCCATATAAACTACCCATTGGTGAGAAGTAAGTTCCACTCGTACAGATTCTTCCCTCGAACCATTGCTCTGTGGAACCGAACTCCCAAGAGGATGTTTCCCCGATCACTACAATCTTAACCTGTTCAAGTCTAGAGTCAACCGTTATCTTCCCCTCCTATCCATATAAACTACCCATTGGTGAGAAGTAAGTTCCACTCGTACAGATTCTTCCCTCGAACCATTGCTCTGTGGAACAGAACTCCCAAGAGGATGTTTCCCCGATCACTACAATCTTAACCTGTTCAAGTCTAGAGTCAACCGTTATCTTCCCCTCCTATCCATATAAACTAACCATTGGTGAGAAGTAAGTTCCACTCGAACAGATTCTTCACTCGAACCATTGCTCTGTGGAACAGAACTCCCAAGAGGATGTTTCCCCGATCACTACAATCTTAACCTGTTCAAGTCTAGAGTCAACCGTTATCTTCCCCTCCTATCCATATAAACTACCCATTGGTGAGAAGTAAGTTCCACTCGTACAGATTCTTCCATCGAACCATTGCTCTGTGGAACAGAACTCCCAAGAGGATGTTTCCCCGATCTCTACAATCTTAACCTGTTCAAGTCTAGAGTCAACCGTTATCTTCCCCTCCTATCCATATAAACTACCCATTGGTGAGAAGTAAGTTCCACTCGAACAGATTCTTCCCTCGAACCATTGCTCTGTGGAACAGAACTCCCAAGAGGATGTTTCCCCGATCACTACAATCTTAACCTGTTCAAGTCTAGAGTCAACCGTTATCTTCCCCTCCTATCCATATAAACTACCCATTGGTGAGAAGTAAGTTCCACTCGTACAGATTCTTCCCTCGAACCATTGCTCTGTGGAACAGAACTCCCAAGAGGATGTTTCCCCGATCACTACAATCTTAACCTGTTCAAGTCTAGAGTCAACCGTTATCTTCCCCTCCTATCCATATAAACTACCCATTGGTGAGAAGTAAGTTCCACTCGTACAGATTCTTCCATCGAACCATTGCTCTGTGGAACAGAACTCCCAAGAGGATGTTTCCCCGATCTCTACAATCTTAACCTGTTCAAGTCTAGAGTCAACCGTTATCTTCCCCTCCTATCCATATAAACTACCCATTGGTGAGAAGTAAGTTCCACTCGAACAGATTCTTCCCTCGAACCATTGCTCTGTGGAACAGAACTCCCAAGAGGATGTTTCCCCGATCACTACAATCTTAACCTGTTCAAGTCTAGAGTCAACCGTTATCTTCCCCTCCTATCCATATAAACTACCCATTGGTGAGAAGTAAGTTCCACTCGTACAGATTCTTCCCTCGAACCATTGCTCTGTGGAACAGAACTCCCAAGAGGATGTTTCCCCGATCACTACAATCTTAACCTGTTCAAGTCTAGAGTCAACCGTTATCTTCCCCTCCTATCCATATAAACTACCCATTGGTGAGAAGTAAGTTCCACTCGAACAGATTCATCCCTCGAACCATTGCTCTGTGGAACAGAACTCCCAAGAGGATGTTTCCCGGATCACTACAATCTTAACCTGTTCAAGTCTAGAGTCAACCGTTATCTTCCCCTCCTATCCATATAAACTACCCATTGGTGAGAAGTAAGTTCCACTCGTACAGATTCTTCCCTCGAACCATTGCTCTGAGGAACAGAAGTCCCAAGAGGATGTTTCCCCGATCTCTACAATCTTAACCTGTTCAAGTCTAGAGTCAACTGTTATCTTCCCCTCCTATCCATATAAACTACCCATTGGTGAGAAGTAAGTTCCACTCGAACAGATTCTTCCCTCGAACCATTGCTCTGTGGAACAGAACTCCCAAGAGGATGTTTCCCCGATCACTACAATCTTAACCTGTTCAAGTCTAGAGTCAACCGTTATCTTCCCCTCCTATCCATATAAACTACCCATTGGTGAGAAGTAAGTTTCCACTCGAACAGATTCTTCACTCGAACCATTGCTCTGTGGAACAGAACTCCCAAGAGGATGTTTCCCCGATCACTACAATCTTAACCTGTTCAAGTCTAGAGTCAACCGTTATCTTCCCCTCCTATCCATATAAACTACCCATTGGTGAGAAGTAAGTTCCACTCGAACAGATTCATCCCTCGAACCATTGCTCTGTGGAACAGAACTCCCAAGAGGATGTTTCCCGGATCACTACAATCTTAACCTGTTCAAGTCTAGAGTCAACCGTTATCTTCCCCTCCTATCCATATAAACTACCCATTGGTGAGAAGTAAGTTCCACTCGTACAGATTCTTCCCTCGAACCATTGCTCTGTGGAACAGAACTCCCAAGAGGATGTTTCCCCGATCTCTACAATCTTAACCTGTTCAAGTCTAGAGTCAACTGTTATCTTCCCCTCCTATCCATATAAACTACCCATTGGTGAGAAGTAAGTTCCACTCGAACAGATTCTTCCCTCGAACCATTGCTCTGTGGAACAGAACTCCCAAGAGGATGTTTCCCCGATCACTACAATCTTAACCTGTTCAAGTCTAGAGTCAACCGTTATCTTCCCCTCCTATCCATATAAACTACCCATTGGTGAGAAGTAAGTTCCACTTGAACAGATTCTTCCCTCGAACCATTGCTCTGTGGAACAGAACTCCCAAGAGGATGTTTCCCCGATCACTACAATCTTAACCTGTTCAAGTCTAGAGTCAACCGTTATCTTCCCCTCCTATCCATATAAACTACCCATTGGTGAGAAGTAAGTTCCACTCGTACAGATTCTTCCATCGAACCATTGCTCTGTGGAAAAGAACTCCCAAGAGGATGTTTCCCCGATCTCTACAATCTTAACCTGTTCAAGTCTAGAGTCAACCGTTATCTTCCCCTCCTATCCATATAAACTACCCATTGGTGAGAAGTAAGTTCCACTCGAACAGATTCTTCCCTCGAACCATTGCTCTGTGGAACAGAACTCCCAAGAGGATGTTTCCCCGATCACTACAATCTTAACCTGTTCAAGTCTAGAGTCAACCGTTATCTTCCCCTCCTATCCATATAAACTACCCATTGGTGAGAAGTAAGTTTCCACCCGAACAGATTCTTCACTCGAACCATTGCTCTGTGGAACAGAACTCCCAAGAGGATGTTTCCCCGATCACTACAATCTTAACCTGTTCAAGTCTAGAGTCAACCGTTATCTTCCCCTCCTATCCATATAAACTACCCATTGGTGAGAAGTAAGTTCCACTCGAACAGATTCTTCCCTCGAACCATTGCTCTGTGGAACAGAACTCCCAAGAGGATGTTTCCCCGATCACTACAATCTTAACCTGTTCAAGTCTAGAGTCAACCGTTATCTTCCCCTCCTATCCATATAAACTACCCATTGGTGAGAAGTAAGTTTCCACTCGAACAGATTCTTCACTCGAACCATTGCTCTGTGGAACAGAACTCCCAAGAGGATGTTTCCCCGATCACTACAATCTTAACCTGTTCAAGTCTAGAGTCAACCGTTATCTTCCCCTCCTATCCATATAAACTACCCATTGGTGAGAAGTAAGTTCCACTCGTACAGATTCTTCCATCGAACCATTGCTCTGTGGAACAGAACTCCCAAGAGGATGTTTCCCCGATCTCTACAATCTTAACCTGTTCAAGTCTAGAGTCAACCGTTATCTTCCCCTCCTATCCATATAAACTACCCATTGGTGAGAAGTAAGTTCCACTCGTACAGATTCTTCCATCGAACCATTGCTCTGTGGAACAGAACTCCCAAGAGGATGTTTCCCCGATCACTACAATCTTAACCTGTTCAAGTCTAGAGTCAACTGTTATCTTCCTCTCCTATCCATATAAACTACCCATTGGTGAGAAGTAAGTTCCACTCGAACAGATTCTTCCCTCGAACCATTGCTCTGTGGAACAGAACTCCCAAGAGGATGTTTCCCGGATCACTACAATCTTAACCTGTTCAAAGTCTAGAGTCGACCGTTATCTTCCCCTCCTATCCATATAAACTACCCATTGGTGAGAAGTAAGTTCCACTCGAACAGATTCTTCCCTCGAACCATTGCTCCGTGGAACAGAACTCCCAAGAGGATGCTTCCCCGATCTCTACAATCTTAACCTGTTCAAAGTCTAGAGTCGACCGTTATCTTCCCCTCCTATCCATATAAACTACCCATTGGTGAGAAGTAAGTTCCACTCGTACAGATTCTTCCCTCGAACCATTGCTCTGTGGAACCGAACTCCCAAGAGGATGTTTCCCCGATCACTACAATCTTAATCTGTTCAAGTCTAGAGTCAACCGTTATCTTCCCCTCCTATCCATATAAACTACCCATTGGTGAGAAGTAAGTTCCACTCGTACAGATTCTTCCCTCGAACCATTGCTCCGTGGGACAGAACTCCCAAGAGGATGCTTCCCCGATCTCTAGAATCTTAACCTGTTCAAAGTCTAGAGTCGACCGTTATCATCCCCTCCTATCCATATAAACTACCCATTGGTGAGAAGTAAGTTCTACTCGTACAGATTCTTCCCTCGAACCATTGCTCTGTGGAACCGAACTCCCAAGAGGATGTTTCCCCGACCACTACAATCTTAATCTGTTCAAGTCTAGAGTCAACAGTTATCTTCCCCTCCTATCCATATAAACTACCCATTGGTGAGAAGTAAGTTCCACTCGAACAGATTCTTCCCTCGAACCATTGCTCCGTGGAACCGAACTCCCAAGAGGATGCTTCCCCGATCTCTACAATCTTAACCTGTTCAAAGTCTAGAGTCGACCGTTATCTTCCCCTCCTATCCATATAAACTACCCATTGGTGAGAAGTAAGTTCCACTCGTACAGATTCTTCCCTCGAACCATTGCTCTGTGGAACCGAACACCCAAGAGGATGTTTCCCCGATCACTACAATCTTAATCTGTTCAAGTCTAGAGTCAACAGTTATCTTCCCCTCCTATCCATATAAAGTACCCATTGGTGAGAAGTAAGTTCCACTCGAACAGATTCTTCCCTCGAACCATTGCTCCGTGGAACCGAACTCCCAAGAGGATGCTTCCCCGATCACTACAATCTTAACCTGTTCAAAGTCTAGAGTCGACCGTTATCTTCCCCTCCTATCCATATAAACTACCCATTGGTGAGAAGTAAGTTCCACTCGTACAGATTCTTCCCTCGAACCATTGCTCTGTGGAACCGAACTCCCAAGAGGATGTTTCCCCGATCACTACAATCTTAATCTGTTCAAGTCTAGAGTCAACAGTTATCTTCCCCTCCTATCCATATAAAGTACCCATTGGTGAGAAGTAAGTTCCACTCGAACAGATTCTTCCCTCGAACCATTGCTCCGTGGAACAGAACTCCCAAGAGGATGCTTCCCCGATCTCTACAATCTTAACCTGTTCAAAGTCTAGAGTCGACCGTTATCTTCCCCTCCTATCCATATAAACTACCCATTGGTGAGAAGTAAGTTCCACTCGTACAGATTCTTCCCTCGAACCATTGCTCCGTGGAACAGAACTCCCAAGTGGAGGCTTCCCCGATCACTACAATCTTAACCTGTTCAAGTCTAGAGTCAACCGTTATCTTCCCCTCCTATCCATATAAACTACCCATTGGTGAGAAGTAAGTTCCACTCGAACAGATTCTTCCCTCGAACCATTGGTCTGCGGAACAGAACTCCCAAGAGCATGTTTCCCCGATCACTACAATCTTAACCTGTTCAAGTCTAGAGTTAACAGTTATCTTCCCCTCCTATCCATATAAACTACCCATTGGTGAGAAGTAAGTTCCACTCGAACAGATTCTTCCCTCGAACCATTGCTCCGTGGAACAGAACTCCCAAGAGGATGCTTCCCCGATCTCTACAATCTTAACCTGTTCAAAGTCTAGAGTCGACCGTTATCTTCCCCTCCTATCCATATAAACTACCCATTGGTGAGAAGTAAGTTCCACTCGTACAGATTCTTCCCTCGAACCATTGGTCTGTGGAACAGAACTCCCAAGAGGATGCTTCCCCGATCTCTACAATCTTAACCTGTTCAAAGTCTAGAGTCGACCGTTATCTTCCCCTCCTATCCATATAAACTACCCATTGGTGAGAAGTAAGTTCCACTCGTACAGATTCTTCCATCGAACCATTGGTCTGTGGAACAGAACTCCCAAGAGGATGTTTCCCCGATCACTACAATCTTAACCTGTTCAAGTCTAAAAGTCAACCGTTATCTTCCCCTCCTATCCATATAAACTACCCATTGGTGAGAAGTCAGTTCCACTCGAACAGATTCTTCCCTCGAACCATTGCTCTGTGGAACAGAACTCCCAAGAGGATGTTTCCCGGATCACTACAATCTTAACCTGTTCAAGTCTAGAGTCAACCGTTATCTTCCCCTCCTATCCATATAAACTACCCATTGGTGAGAAGTAAGTTCCACTCGTACAGATTCTTCCCTCGAACCATTGCTCTGTGGAACAGAACTCCCAAGAGGATGTTTCCCCGATCACTACAATCTTAACCTGTTCAAGTCTAGAGTCAACCGTTATCTTCCCCTCCTATCCATATAAACTACCCACTGGTGAGAAGTAAGTTCCACTCGTACAGATTCTTCCCTCGAACCATTGCTCTGTGGAACCGAACTCCCAAGAGGATGTTTCCCCGATCACTACAATCTTAACCTGTTCAAGTCTAGAGTCAACTGTTATCTTCCCCTCCTATCCATATAAACTACCCATTGGTGAGAAGTAAGTTCCACTCGAACAGATTCTTCCCTCGAACCATTGCTCTGTGGAACAGAACTCCCAAGAGGATGTTTCCCCGATCACTACAATCTTAACCTGTTCAAGTCTAGAGTCAACCGTTATCTTCCCCTCCTATCCATATAAACTACCCATTGGTGAGAAGTAAGTTCCACTCGAACAGATTCTTCCCTCGAACCATTGCTCTGTTGAACAGAACTCCCAAGAGGATGTTTCCCCGATCACTACAATCTTAACCTGTTCAAGTCTAGAGTCAACCGTTATCTTCCCCTCCTATCCATATAAACTACCCATTGGTGAGAAGTAAGTTCCACTCGTACAGATTCTTCCATCGAACCATTGCTCTGTGGAACAGAACTCCCAAGAGGATGTTTCCCCGATCTCTACAATCTTAACCTGTTCAAGTCTAGAGTCAACCGTTATCTTCCCCTCCTATCCATATAAACTACCCATTGGTGAGAAGTAAGTTCCACTCGAACAGATTCTTCCCTCGAACCATTGCTCTGTGGAACAGAACTCCCAAGAGGATGTTTCCCCGATCACTACAATCTTAACCTGTTCAAGTCTAGAGTCAACCGTTATCTTCCCCTCCTATCCATATAAACTAACCATTGGTGAGAAGTAAGTTCCACTCGAACAGATTCTTCACTCGAACCATTGCTCTGTGGAACAGAACTCCCAAGAGGATGTTTCCCCGATCACTACAATCTTAACCTGTTCAAGTCTAGAGTCAACCGTTATCTTCCCCTCCTATCCATATAAACTACCCATTGGTGAGAAGTAAGTTCCACTCGTACAGATTCTTCCATCGAACCATTGCTCTGTGGAACAGAACTCCCAAGAGGATGTTTCCCCGATCACTACAATCTTAACCTGTTCAAGTCTAGAGTCAACCGTTATCTTCCCCTCCTATCCATATAAACTACCCATTGGTGAGAAGTAAGTTCCACTCGTACAGATTCTTCCCTCGAACCATTGCTCTGTGGAACAGAACTCCCAAGAGGATGTTTCCCCGATCACTACAATCTTAACCTGTTCAAGTCTAGAGTCAACCGTTATCTTCCCCTCCTATCCATATAAACTACCCATTGGTGAGAAGTAAGTTCCACTCGTACAGATTCTTCACTCGAACCATTGCTCTGTGGAACAGAACTCCCAAGAGGATGTTTCCCCGATCACTACAATCTTAACCTGTTCAAGTCTAGAGTCAACTGTTATCTTCCCCTCCTATCCATATAAACTACCCATTGGTGAGAAGTAAGTTCCACTCGAACAGATTCTTCCCTCGAACCATTGCTCTGTGGAACAGAACTGCCAAGAGGATGTTTCCCCGATCACTACAATCTTAACCTGTTCAAGTCTAGAGTCAACCGTTATCTTCCCCTCCTATCCATATAAACTACCCATTGGTGAGAAGTATGTTCCACTCGAACAGATTCTTCCCTCGAACCATTGCTCTGTGGAACAGAACTCCCAAGAGGATGTTTCCCCGATCACTACAATCTTAACCTGTTCAAGTCTAGAGTCAACCGTTATCTTCCCCTCCTATCCATATAAACTACCCATTGGTGAGAAGTAAGTTCCACTCGTACAGATTCTTCCATCGAACCATTGCTCTGTGGAACAGAACTCCCAAGAGGATGTTTCCCCGATCTCTACAATCTTAACCTGTTCAAGTCTAGAGTCAACCGTTATCTTCCCCTCCTATCCATATAAACTACCCATTGGTGAGAAGTAAGTTCCACTCGAACAGATTCTTCCCTCGAACCATTGCTCTGTGGAACAGAACTCCCAAGAGGATGTTTCCCCGATCACTACAATCTTAACCTGTTCAAGTCTAGAGTCAACCGTTATCTTCCCCTCCTATCCATATAAACTAACCATTGGTGAGAAGTAAGTTTCCACTCGAACAGATTCTTCACTCGAACCATTGCTCTGTGGAACAGAACTCCCAAGAGGATGTTTCCCCGATCACTACAATCTTAACCTGTTCAAGTCTAGAGTCAACCGTTATCTTCCCCTCCTATCCATATAAACTACCCATTGGTGAGAAGTAAGTTCCACTTGTACAGATTCATCCCTCGAACCATTGCTCTGTGGAACAGAACTCCCAAGAGGATGTTTCCCCGATCACTACAATCTTAACCTGTTCAAGTCTAGAGTCAACCGTTATCTTCCCCTCCTATCCATATAAACTACCCATTGGTGAGAAGTAAGTTCCACTCGTACAGATTCTTCCCTCGAACCATTGCTCTGTGGAACCGAACTCCCAAGAGGATGTTTCCCCGATCACTACAATCTTAACCTGTTCAAGTCTAGAGTCAACTGTTATCTTCCCCTCCTATCCATATAAACTACCCATTGGTGAGAAGTAAGTTCCACTCGAACAGATTCTTCCCTCGAACCATTGCTCTGTGGAACAGAACTCCCAAGAGGATGTTTCCCCGATCACAACAATCTTAACCTGTTCAAGTCTAGAGTCAACCGTTATCTTCCCCTCCTATCCATATAAACTACCCATTGGTGAGAAGTAAGTTCCACTCGAACAGATTCTTCCCTCGAACCATTGCTCTGTGGAACAGAACTCCCAAGAGGATGTTTCCCCGATCACTACAATCTTAACCTGTTCAAGTCTAGAGTCAACCGTTATCTTCCCCTCCTATCCATATAAACTACCCATTGGTGAGAAGTAAGTTCCACTCGTACAGATTCTTCCATCGAACCATTGCTCTGTGGAACAGAACTCCCAAGAGGATGTTTCCCCGATCTCTACAATCTTAACCTGTTCAAGTCTAGAGTCAACCGTTATCTTCCCCTCCTATCCATATAAACTAACCATTGGTGAGAAGTAAGTTCCACTCGAACAGATTCTTCACTCGAACCATTGCTCTGTGGAACAGAACTCCCAAGAGGATGTTTCCCCGATCACTACAATCTTAACCTGTTCAAGTCTAGAGTCAACCGTTATCTTCCCCTCCTATCCATATAAACTACCCATTGGTGAGAAGTAAGTTCCACTCGTACAGATTCTTCCATCGAACCATTGCTCTGTGGAACAGAACTCCCAAGAGGATGTTTCCCCGATCTCTACAATCTTAACCTGTTCAAGTCTAGAGTCAACCGTTATCTTCCCCTCCTATCCATATAAACTACCCATTGGTGAGAAGTAAGTTCCACTCGAACAGATTCTTCCCTCGAACCATTGCTCTGTGGAACAGAACTCCCAAGAGGATGTTTCCCCGATCACTACAATCTTAACCTGTTCAAGTCTAGAGTCAACCGTTATCTTCCCCTCCTATCCATATAAACTACCCATTGGTGAGAAGTAAGTTCCACTCGTACAGATTCTTCCCTCGAACCATTGCTCTGTGGAACAGAACTCCCAAGAGGATGTTTCCCCGATCACTACAATCTTAACCTGTTCAAGTCTAGAGTCAACCGTTATCTTCCCCTCCTATCCATATAAACTACCCATTGGTGAGAAGTAAGTTCCACTCGTACAGATTCTTCCATCGAACCATTGCTCTGTGGAACAGAACTCCCAAGAGGATGTTTCCCCGATCTCTACAATCTTAACCTGTTCAAGTCTAGAGTCAACCGTTATCTTCCCCTCCTATCCATATAAACTACCCATTGGTGAGAAGTAAGTTCCACTCGAACAGATTCTTCCCTCGAACCATTGCTCTGTGGAACAGAACTCCCAAGAGGATGTTTCCCCGATCACTACAATCTTAACCTGTTCAAGTCTAGAGTCAACCGTTATCTTCCCCTCCTATCCATATAAACTACCCATTGGTGAGAAGTAAGTTCCACTCGTACAGATTCTTCCCTCGAACCATTGCTCTGTGGAACAGAACTCCCAAGAGGATGTTTCCCCGATCACTACAATCTTAACCTGTTCAAGTCTAGAGTCAACCGTTATCTTCCCCTCCTATCCATATAAACTACCCATTGGTGAGAAGTAAGTTCCACTCGTACAGATTCTTCCCTCGAACCATTGCTCTGTGGAACCGAACTCCCAAGAGGATGTTTCCCCGATCACTACAATCTTAACCTGTTCAAGTCTAGAGTCAACCGTTATCTTCCCCTCCTATCCATATAAACTACCCATTGGTGAGAAGTAAGTTCCACTCGTACAGATTCTTCCCTCGAACCATTGCTCTGTGGAACAGAACTCCCAAGAGGATGTTTCCCCGATCACTACAATCTTAACCTGTTCAAGTCTAGAGTCAACCGTTATCTTCCCCTCCTATCCATATAAACTACCCATTGGTGAGAAGTAAGTTTCCACTCGAACAGATTCTTCACTCGAACCATTGCTCTGTGGAACAGAACTCCCAAGAGGATGTTTCCCCGATCACTACAATCTTAACCTGTTCAAGTCTATAGTCAACCGTTATCTTCCCCTCCTATCCATATAAACTACCCATTGGTGAGAAGTAAGTTCCACTCGAACAGATTCATCCCTCGAACCATTGCTCTGTGGAACAGAACTCCCAAGAGGATGTTTCCCGGATCACTACAATCTTAACCTGTTCAAGTCTAGAGTCAACCGTTATCTTCCCCTCCTATCCATATAAACTACCCATTGGTGAGAAGTAAGTTCCACTCGTACAGATTCTTCCCTCGAACCATTGCTCTGTGGAACAGAACTCCCAAGAGGATGTTTCCCCGATCTCTACAATCTTAACCTGTTCAAGTCTAGAGTCAACTGTTATCTTCCCCTCCTATCCATATAAACTACCCATTGGTGAGAAGTAAGTTCCACTCGAACAGATTCTTCCCTCGAACCATTGCTCTGTGGAACAGAACTCCCAAGGGGATGTTTCCCCGATCACTACAATCTTAACCTGTTCAAGTCTAGAGTCAACCGTTATCTTCCCCTCCTATCCATATAAACTACCCATTGGTGAGAAGTAAGTTTCCACTCGAACAGATTCTTCACTCGAACCATTGCTCTGTGGAACAGAACTCCCAAGAGGATGTTTCCCCGATCACTACAATCTTAACCTGTTCAAGTCTAGAGTCAACCGTTATCTTCCCCTCCTATCCATATAAACTACCCATTGGTGAGAAGTAAGTTCCACTCGAACAGATTCATCCCTCGAACCATTGCTCTGTGGAACAGAACTCCCAAGAGGATGTTTCCCGGATCACTACAATCTTAACCTGTTCAAGTCTAGAGTCAACCGTTATCTTCCCCTCCTATCCATATAAACTACCCATTGGTGAGAAGTAAGTTCCACTCGTACAGATTCTTCCCTCGAACCATTGCTCTGTGGAACAGAACTCCCAAGAGGATGTTTCCCCGATCTCTACAATCTTAACCTGTTCAAGTCTAGAGTCAACTGTTATCTTCCCCTCCTATCCATATAAACTACCCATTGGTGAGAAGTAAGTTCCACTCGAACAGATTCTTCCCTCGAACCATTGCTCTGTGGAACAGAACTCCTAAGAGGATGTTTCCCCGATCACTACAATCTTAACCTGTTCAAGTCTAGAGTCAACCGTTATCTTCCCCTCCTATCCATATAAACTACCCATTGGTGAGAAGTAAGTTCCACTTGAACAGATTCTTCCCTCGAACCATTGCTCTGTGGAACAGAACTCCCAAGAGGATGTTTCCCCGATCACTACAATCTTAACCTGTTCAAGTCTAGAGTCAACCGTTATCTTCCCCTCCTATCCATATAAACTACCCATTGGTGAGAAGTAAGTTTCCACCCGAACAGATTCTTCACTCGAACCATTGCTCTGTGGAACAGAACTCCCAAGAGGATGTTTCCCCGATCACTACAATCTTAACCTGTTCAAGTCTAGAGTCAACCGTTATCTTCCCCTCCTATCCATATAAACTACCCATTGGTGAGAAGTAAGTTCCACTCGAACAGATTCTTCCCTCGAACCATTGCTCTGTGGAACAGAACTCCCAAGAGGATGTTTCCCCGATCACTACAATCTTAACCTGTTCAAGTCTAGAGTCAACCGTTATCTTCCCCTCCTATCCATATAAACTACCCATTGGTGAGAAGTAAGTTTCCACTCGAACAGATTCTTCACTCGAACCATTGCTCTGTGGAACAGAACTCCCAAGAGGATGTTTCCCCGATCACTACAATCTTAACCTGTTCAAGTCTAGAGTCAACCGTTATCTTCCCCTCCTATCCATATAAACTACCCATTGGTGAGAAGTAAGTTCCACTCGTACAGATTCTTCCATCGAACCATTGCTCTGTGGAACAGAACTCCCAAGAGGATGTTTCCCCGATCTCTACAATCTTAACCTGTTCAAGTCTAGAGTCAACCGTTATCTTCCCCTCCTATCCATATAAACTACCCATTGGTGAGAAGTAAGTTCCACTCGTACAGATTCTTCCATCGAACCATTGCTCTGTGGAACAGAACTCCCAAGAGGATGTTTCCCCGATCACTACAATCTTAACCTGTTCAAGTCTAGAGTCAACTGTTATCTTCCTCTCCTATCCATATAAACTACCCATTGGTGAGAAGTAAGTTCCACTCGAACAGATTCTTCCCTCGAACCATTGCTCTGTGGAACAGAACTCCCAAGAGGATGTTTCCCGGATCACTACAATCTTAACCTGTTCAAGTCTAGAATCAACCGTTATCTTCCCCTCCTATCCATATAAACTACCCATTGGTGAGAAGTAAGTTCCACTCGTACAGATTCTTCCCTCGAACCATTGCTCTGTGGAACAGAACTCCCAAGAGGATGTTTCCCCGATCTCTACAATCTTAACCTGTTCAAGTCTAGAGTCAACTGTTATCTTCCCCTCCTATCCATATAAACTACCCATTGGTGAGAAGTAAGTTCCACTCGAACAGATTCTTCCCTCGAACCATTGCTCTGTGGAACAGAACTCCCAAGAGGATGTTTCCCCGATCACTACAATCTTAACCTGTTCAAGTCTAGAGTCAACCGTTATCTTCCCCTCCTATCCATATAAACTACCCATTGGTGAGAAGTAAGTTCCACTTGAACAGATTCTTCCCTCGAACCATTGCTCTGTGGAACAGAACTCCCAAGAGGATGTTTCCCCGATCACTACAATCTTAACCTGTTCAAGTCTAGAGTCAACCGTTATCTTCCCCTCCTATCCATATAAACTACCCATTGGTGAGAAGTAAGTTCCACTCGTACAGATGCTTCCATCGAACCATTGCTCTGTGGAACAGAACTCCCAAGAGGATGTTTCCCCGATCACTACAATCTTAACCTGTTCAAGTCTAGAGTCAACCGTTATCTTCCCCTCCTATCCATATAAACTACCCATTGGTGAGAAGTAAGTTCCACTCGAACAGATTCTTCCCTCGAACCATTGCTCTGTGGAACAGAACTCCCAAGAGGATGTTTCCCCGATCACTACAATCTTAACCTGTTCAAGTCTAGAGTCAACCGTTATCTTCCCCTCCTATCCATATAAACTACCCATTGGTGAGAAGTAAGTTTCCACCCGAACAGATTCTTCACTCGAACCATTGCTCTGTGGAACAGAACTCCCAAGAGGATGTTTCCCCGATCACTACAATCTTAACCTGTTCAAGTCTAGAGTCAACCGTTATCTTCCCCTCCTATCCATATAAACTACCCATTGGTGAGAAGTAAGTTTCCACTCGAACAGATTCTTCACTCGAACCATTGCTCTGTGGAACAGAACTCCCAAGAGGATGTTTCCCCGATCACTACAATCTTAACCTGTTCAAGTCTAGAGTCAACCGTTATCTTCCCCTCCTATCCATATAAACTACCCATTGGTGAGAAGTAAGTTCCACTCGTACAGATTCTTCCATCGAACCATTGCTCTGTGGAACAGAACTCCCAAGAGGATGTTTCCCCGATCTCTACAATCTTAACCTGTTCAAGTCTAGAGTCAACCGTTATCTTCCCCTCCTATCCATATAAACTACCCATTGGTGAGAAGTAAGTTCCACTCGTACAGATTCTTCCATCGAACCATTGCTCTGTGGAACAGAACTCCCAAGAGGATGTTTCCCCGATCACTACAATCTTAACCTGTTCAAGTCTAGAGTCAACTGTTATCTTCCTCTCCTATCCATATAAACTACCCATTGGTGAGAAGTAAGTTCCACTCGAACAGATTCTTCCCTCGAACCATTGCTCTGTGGAACAGAACTCCCAAGAGGATGTTTCCCCGATCACTACAATCTTAACCTGTTCAAGTCTAGAGTCAACCGTTATCTTCCCCTCCTATCCATATAAACTACCCATTGGTGAGAAGTAAGTTCCACTCGAACAGATTCTTCCCTCGAACCATTGCTCTGTGGAACAGAACTCCCAAGAGGATGTTTCCCCGATCACTACAATCTTAATCTGTTCAAGTCTAGAGTCAACCGTTATCTTCCCCTCCTATCCATATAAACTACCCATTGGTGAGAAGTAAGTTCCACTCGAACAGATTCATCCCTCGAACCATTGCTCTGTGGAACAGAACTCCCAAGAGGATGTTTCCCGGATCACTACAATCTTAACCTGTTCAAGTCTAGAGTCAACCGTTATCTTCCCCTCCTATCCATATAAACTACCCATTGGTGAGAAGTAAGTTCCACTCGTACAGATTCTTCCCTCGAACCATTGCTCTGTGGAACAGAACTCCCAAGAGGATGTTTCCCCGACCTCTACAATCTTAACCTGTTCAAGTCTAGAGTCAACCGTTATCTTCCCCTCCTATCCATATAAACTACCCATTGGTGAGAAGTAAGTTCCACTCGAACAGATTCTTCCCTCGAACCATTGCTCTGTGGAACAGAACTCCCAAGAGGATGTTTCCCCGATCACTACAATCTTAACCTGTTCAAGTCTAGAGTCAACCGTTATCTTCCCCTCCTATCCATATAAACTACCCATTGGTGAGAAGTAAGTTTCCACTCGAACAGATTCTTCACTCGAACCATTGCTCTGTGGAACAGAACTCCCAAGAGGATGTTTCCCCGATCACTACAATCTTAACCTGTTCAAGTCTAGAGTCAACCGTTATCTTCCCCTCCTATCCATATAAACTACCCATTGGTGAGAAGTAAGTTCCACTCGTACAGATTCATCCATCGAACCATTGCTCTGTGGAACAGAACTCCCAAGAGGATGTTTCCCCGATCTCTACAATCTTAACCTGTTCAAGTCTAGAGTCAACCGTTATCTTCCCCTCCTATCCATATAAACTACCCATTGGTGAGAAGTAAGTTCCACTCGTACAGATTCTTCCATCGAACCATTGCTCTGTGGAACAGAACTCCCAAGAGGATGTTTCCCCGATCACTACAATCTTAACCTGTTCAAGTCTAGAGTCAACTGTTATCTTCCTCTCCTATCCATATAAACTACCCATTGGTGAGAAGTAAGTTCCACTCGAACAGATTCTTCCCTCGAACCATTGCTCTGTGGAACAGAACTCCCAAGAGGATGTTTCCCCGATCACTACAATCTTAACCTGTTCAAGTCTAGAGTCAACCGTTATCTTCCCCTCCTATCCATATAAACTACCCATTGGTGAGAAGTAAGTTCCACTCGAACAGATTCTTCCCTCGAACCATTGCTCTGTGGAACAGAACTCCCAAGAGGATGTTTCCCCGATCACTACAATCTTAATCTGTTCAAGTCTAGAGTCAACCGTTATCTTCCCCTCCTATCCATATAAACTACCCATTGGTGAGAAGTAAGTTCCACTCGAACAGATTCATCCCTCGAACCATTGCTCTGTGGAACAGAACTCCCAAGAGGATGTTTCCCGGATCACTACAATCTTAACCTGTTCAAGTCTAGAGTCAACCGTTATCTTCCCCTCCTATCCATATAAACTACCCATTGGTGAGAAGTAAGTTCCACTCGTACAGATTCTTCCCTCGAACCATTGCTCTGTGGAACAGAACTCCCAAGAGGATGTTTCCCGGATCACTACAATCTTAACCTGTTCAAGTCTAGAGTCAACCGTTATCTTCCCCTCCTATCCATATAAACTACCCATTGGTGAGAAGTAAGTTCCACTCGAACAGATTCTTCCCTCGAACCATTGCTCTGTGGAACAGAACTCCCAAGAGGATGTTTCCCCGATCACTACAATCTTAACCTGTTCAAGTCTAGAGTCAACCGTTATCTTCCCCTCCTATCCATATAAACTAACCATTGGTGAGAAGTAAGTTCCACTCGAACAGATTCTTCCCTCGAACCATTGCTCTGTGGAACAGAACTCCCAAGAGGATGTTTCCCCGATCACTACAATCTTAACCTGTTCAAGTCTAGAGTCAACCGTTATCTTCCCCTCCAATCCATATAAACTACCCATTGGTGAGAAGTAAGTTCCACTCGAACAGATTCTTCACTCGAACCATTGCTCTGTGGAACAGAACTCCCAAGAGGATGTTTCCCCGATCACTACAATCTTAACCTGTTCAAGTCTAGAGTCAACTGTTATCTTCCCCTCCTATCCATATAAACTACCCATTGGTGAGAAGTAAGTTCCACTCGAACAGATTCTTCCCTCGAACCATTGCTCTGTGGAACAGAACTCCCAAGAGGATGTTTCCCCGATCACTACAATCTTAACCTGTTCAAGTCTAGAGTCAACCGTTATCTTCCCCTCCTATCCATATAAACTACCCATTGGTGAGAAGTAAGTTCCACTCGTACAGATTCTTCCATCGAACCATTGCTCTGTGGAACAGAACTCCCAAGAGGATGTTTCCCCGATCACTACAATCTTAACCTGTTCAAGTCTAGAGTCAACTGTTATCTTCCCCTCCTATCCATATAAACTACCCATTGGTGAGAAGTAAGTTCCACTTGAACAGATTCTTCCCTCGAACCATTGCTCTGTGGAACAGAACTCCCAAGAGGATGTTTCCCCGATCACTACAATCTTAACCTGTTCAAGTCTAGAGTCAACCGTTATCTTCCCCTCCTATCCATATAAACTACCCATTGGTGAGAAGTAAGTTCCACTCGAACAGATTCTTCCCTCGAACCATTGCTCTGTGGAACAGAACTCCCAAGAGGATGTTTCCCCGATCACTACAATCTTAATCTGTTCAAGTCTAGAGTCAACCGTTATCTTCCCCTCCTATCCATATAAACTACCCATTGGTGAGAAGTAAGTTCCACTCGAACAGATTCATCCCTCGAACCATTGCTCTGTGGAACAGAACTCCCAAGAGGATGTTTCCCGGATCACTACAATCTTAACCTGTTCAAGTCTAGAGTCAACCGTTATCTTCCCCTCCTATCCATATAAACTACCCATTGGTGAGAAGTAAGTTCCACTCGTACAGATTCTTCCCTCGAACCATTGCTCTGTGGAACAGAACTCCCAAGAGGATGTTTCCTCGATCTCTACAATCTTAACCTGTTCAAGTCTAGAGTCAACCGTTATCTTCCCCTCCTATCCATATAAACTACCCATTGGTGAGAAGTAAGTTCCACTCGAACAGATTCTTCCCTCGAACCATTGCTCTGTGGAACAGAACTCCCAAGAGGATGTTTCCCCGATCACTACAATCTTAACCTGTTCAAGTCTAGAGTCAACCGTTATCTTCCCCTCCTATCCATATAAACTACCCATTGGTGAGAAGTAAGTTCCACTCGAACAGATTCTTCCCTCGAACCATTGCTCTGTGGAACAGAACTCCCAAGAGGATGTTTCCCCGATCACTACAATCTTAACCTGTTCAAGTCTAGAGTCAACCGTTATCTTCCCCTCCAATCCATATAAACTACCCATTGGTGAGAAGTAAGTTCCACTCGAACAGATTCTTCACTCGAACCATTGCTCTGTGGAACAGAACTCCCAAGAGGATGTTTCCCCGATCACTACAATCTTAACCTGTTCAAGTCTAGAGTCAACTGTTATCTTCCCCTCCTATCCATATAAACTACCCATTGGTGAGAAGTAAGTTCCACTCGAACAGATTCTTCCCTCGAACCATTGCTCTGTGGAACAGAACTCCCAAGAAGATGTTTCCCCGATCACTACAATCTTAACCTGTTCAAGTCTAGAGTCAACCGTTATCTTCCCCTCCTATCCATATAAACTACCCATTGGTGAGAAGTAAGTTCCACTCGAACAGATTCTTCCCTCGAACCATTGCTCTGTGGAACAGAACTCCCAAGAGGATGTTTCCCCGATCACTACAATCTTAACCTGTTCAAGTCTAGAGTCAACCGTTATCTTCCCCTCCTATCCATATAAACTACCCATTGGTGAGAAGTAAGTTCCACTCGAACAGATTCTTCCCTCGAACCATTGCTCTGTGGAACAGAACTCCCAAGAGGATGTTTCCCCGATCACTACAATCTTAACCTGTTCAAGTCTAGAGTCAACCGTTATCTTCCCCTCCTATCCATATAAACTACCCATTGGTGAGAAGTAAGTTCCACTCGTACAGATTCTTCCATCGAACCATTGCTCTGTGGAACAGAACTCCCAAGAGGATGTTTCCCCGATCACTACAATCTTAACCTGTTCAAAGTCTAGAGTCAACCGTTATCTTCCCCTCCTATCCATATAAACTACCCATTGGTGAGAAGTAAGTTCCACTCGTACAGATTCTTCCATCGAACCATTGCTCTGTGGAACAGAACTCCCAAGAGCATGTTTCCCCGATCACTACAATCATAACCTGTTCCAGTCTAGAGTTAACCGTTATCTTCCCCTCCTATCCATATAAACTACTCCTTATGCTAACCCTCTACCTCGAGTGGCCCCCGAGTCGTATACTGAATGAACCTTACTGTAAAAAAAAGTAATAAGAGTTGAAAATCAAAATATTTCAGGAGCGATATTTTTCACTTTGCTAATGATGTAATTCGATAGTACTTACGTATTTTGAACGCATTTAACAGTTACATATTATATATAGCTATAGCATAACATACAACGCTACAAATAAACAAGAACAAGTTCTAGAACGCTCGAGAAATTCACAGTACTTTTATATTTATACGAGTTTTTAGAAATTTCGCCTTGGGGGGTGACATTTAAAAAACGAAACAAATGACGCCCTTCTTCATTATTTTTAACAAAAGTTCATTGAATTATGATACAGGAAATCAATTATTTTACAAAATGTAAAAAAGTCATAACTCTAATATATATATATATATATATATATATATATATATATATATATAGAATAATGAGAAACCACGTATACTTTCTTGATATGTATATAATATGGATAAAACAACTGAAAAGTTGCAAATTAAAAGAAAAAGAAATTGGGTGTTTTTTTGTGAAAATATTTATTTATATGTTTTTATATATTTATATTTGATATTTCAGATCGCCTCGATCCTTCCTCAGAAATTGATTAAATAACTGTATTCGGAAGTTTGTTTACAAGCAGCGTCCGTCGCGAGACGCGGACGTCACGTGATGTGGAATACAACTGTGTTTGAATATTTCTAACGTAAGTCTAACGATAGTATTTTAGATGTTGTTTAAAAAGGTTTTTTAACTATATCTAAAGAAATTTTTTAACTATTGAAATATTTATACAGATTTGAAATACCCAAGTCTTTGTTTAACCCTAGTTTTTATATGTGTCTAATTTTAAAATCCAGTATTTCTCTTTTTTTTCTTCGTGTGTATGTTGAACTAAAACCTGAATCTATCAATAAACATTTACATTTGTCTAATGAGTGTCTTGATTGATTAAAGTGTTCAGCTATGGGGGAATAAGGATTGTTTTGACGTATGGATAGTTTGTGATTGTTGAAACGAAATCTAAAATTAATTCCAGATTCGCCAATATATCCACTATTAGGACATATTGTGCAGAATAAGTAGTAAATTATATTATGGCTATCACAGGTGAGGCGAGGTGGATGTATTTTGATATTGGAGTTGGGTACAGAAAATACACTATCGGTTATTAGGTGTTTGCAAACTAGACAACGAGTTACATTTATAATTTCCTGATTGGTTTGTATTATTTAGATATTTGGTAGAGGTGAGGATAGCTGATTGGTTAGGTATTTTTTTTTTTTTTGCATTAATGGGTGGTTTAGCGAAAATGTCTTTGATCTTTTTGTTTAATTGGAGGTTCTTGTAATCATTTTTTAAATTGTAAATAAGTGTGTGGGAATATTGATTGTGGGTAAAAACCATGGGAATCCGATTGTTGTTTTTACTTTTCTTGTATGTGAGAAATGTGTTACGATTTATATGGATAGTTTTATTTAGTGCTTCTTTTATTATATTTATTGGGTATTTACATTTTAGGAATTGTTCTGTTAAGTTATTAATGTTGTGTAGAAAATCTAGATGGTCTAAGCATATGCGTTTGATTCTTAGAAATGAGCTGTATACGATAGATTTTTTTAATTTAAGAGGATGACAGCTGTTGAAGTGTAAGAATTTATGGTGGTTAGTGGGTTTGTTGTATAGACTGGTAGAAAGTGTATGTTTGTTTAATTTTATCATAACGTCTAAGAAAGGGACGGATGTGTATGAATGCTCCATGGTAAATTTAATTGTATCGTGGAAGTTGTTGCAGAAAGTAAAAAAGTTTTTTAATTTTTCTGATCCATGAGTCCATAATAAGAAAATGTCATCAATATATCTAAAATAATGTAATGGTTTAAATTCTGAATTGTCTAGTATTTTCCTTTCTAGAATGTGCATAAAGATATTAGCATAGCTAGGTGCCATTTTCGTGCCCATTGCTGTGCCACTAATCTGTAAATAGTGTTTGTTGTTGAATTTAAAATTATTATGTGTTAGAATGAAATTTATTAATTGACATATATCCGTAATTTGGTTGTTGGGTAATTTTTTTACTAAAAGGAACTCATGGCAAGCTGATACTCCTTCAGTATGTGGAATGTTCGTGTAAAGAGACGAAACATCCATCGTTACTAGTGGATCCTATTAAAAATAAGTAGACAAAAATTAAATTATTTATGGGACATATCTTATATATATATATATATATATATATATATATGCTTGCCGAAACAATATTATTCTACTGTTGACCGTTTTCTAGCGAAACATTTTGAATATATATATATATATATATATATATATATATATATATATATATATATATATATATTGTTGACCGTTTTCTAGCGAAACATTTTGAATATATATATATATATATATATATATATATATATATATATATATATATATATATATTCAAAATGTTTCGCTAGAAAACGGTCAAAAGTAGGATAATATTGTTTCGGCAGGCAGTTTTTGGAATTATAGTGATGGACTGAACATGTGAGCAACGACGAGGTTTTGAAGAAAATGGAAACAAAAAGGAAAATTATACTTAACATCAGGAAGCGGCAGTTGAAATTTCTGAGGCACGTAATGGGGAAGGAGGGCTTGGAAAATGTGATACTCACAGGACAGATTGAGGGAAAGAGGGACAGAGGAAAACAACGCATAACATACTTGAGTAAATTAAAGGCGGAACAAGTTTTACGAGAAATAAGAAAAAGACAACATTTATTAAGAGCTAGAAAGGGCACTGAAAATGTGGAGAGCCATGAAAACGTCCTGAGGGAACACGCCACATAGGAGTAGTCTATAATGCGCTCTCCAGTCAGGCATATTTTTTTCTTTAATATTCTGGCCGATAGACGAGAATGATAAATAAACGGAGCTTCTACTCAAATATAGGTATCCACTAAAAATAATGTTTAAAGTTTAAAGTAAAATTTGCCGGGTTAAGAAATAAAAAATGCATTACTTCTTCAGAAATTTTCTTTGTTTCTGTTTGGATACGGAACTGAGCCGATATGAAAATATCGAGAGCCTGTGATGAGAAAGATGTCGCTTCAAGGCACTATTCAGCCTTGCTTGATCGCCATCCTGATTAATATATTGAGGTTTTCCAAAGAAATATCTGGAATTGCAAAAATTCATACTGATAGGTAATTATCACATCTTACATAGATTTCTTTTAATACAATGACCAATTTTTTTGTCTCTCTAATTGCATGTCACCTCATCTGTTTGCATCACTTGATACAAAAAACTTGTCTCTTGAAGTTTCTGGTTGAAACTTGGGCGCAATTCATACTACACAATGCAAAGGCAAGAAACATCGTCAATAACAAACCAAAACAATAATAATAATTTATCAGTGATTAATTACGTGTCAGGGAAGATCTGTTTGCTTGGCCGAGGAGCACGATAAATCAAAAAAGTACTGGATACCTAAGACTGCAGTATGCAACTGGATATCCAATTAATATTATGGAAGTGCAAAATATCCAATAATCGAAATAATAAATAAAATATTTACTTAACTCTACTCAGAGCCGTCCTGGGTAAGACGATAAACTACATCCAACAGCAAGGCCTCTGATCAGGAGGTTTTGAGGAGCGCGGAACCACCTCTTAATTGCTGGTGTTCCCAGGTCCACCCTGACCCGGGGTGGTAGCACCTGTTAGGGTCCCAGCTATGGGAAAATAGTGAAAACCCAAGGTGTGTCCGCGTCCTGGGTATGACGATAAACTACGTCCAACCAAAAGGCCGTCGATCTGATCAATCGGCTGGTCATGTCATGCCCCATCACATCTAACCCATCCCAAAACAACTACAACTTACAATTAAATTTCCCACCCAAACCCTACACTAAATATACTAACACCTTACCCCTAAAATGTGATGGAAAGCGGTGGCTTAGGGTCAATCAGTAGAAAAAATTTAAACAATGATGTTGCCAGGGATACGTTTTTGAAACAATGATGTTGCCAGTTATACGTTTTTGAAACAATGATGTTGTCAGCTATACGTTTTTGATATATCTAGTAAATACTGGATCTGGCATTAAATAACACATAGTGGTTGATAAGCCATAAAACCCCAAACAAACAAACAAACAAAATCTACTCAGAGGTTCGTGGATTCTGAAAGCCACTCATCAGGGAATAAAAGTGTTTTTGTTTTATTTCATATACCATATTTTCCCTAAAAGGTACTAAATTATAACGTAAAATAATTTTTTTCTAATTTTTAAAAGGACGTTATTTGATGACGTAAACGGGTTTGGATTTAAGCGGAAGTTGAGAATTAATGGGATATTTTAACCGAGTTGCGTGTGTAGATACTTATTTCTGTTTTCGCATGAGGATTTGTAGAGTTTTTCTAAATAAATTGTGAGTCTAGAGAAGTGTTTTAGCTCATGATAGCTTATTAGATGTTGGATATATTTCGTTCCTTTAATGTTTATAAAGGATTTTTCTTATATTTATTTATGTTGGGTGTGATGTAAGATTAATTGCAATTTATATTACGGAATTAAAATAATAAAATTAAATTAAATGGCGAGGTTATAATTTATCATATAATTTTTAATCTGGATTTATCTAATTATTGAATGTGAATGTTTCCTTACACGTCTACTGAGGAATTCATTTCTTTTACTTAACAATTTATCTAGATTTATAAAATCAATTATGCATCAACACACACACACACACACACACACACACACACACACACACACACATATATATATATATATATATAGCATAATGAGAAGCCACGTATACTTTCTTGATGTGTATATAATATGGAGAAAACAACTGAAAAGTTGCAAATAAAAAAAATTGAATGTTTTTTTGTGAAAGTATTTATTTATATTTTATATATATATATATATATATATATATATATATATATATATATATATTTGATATTTCAGATCTGCCCCGATCTTTCATCAGAAATAACTGTATTCAGAAGTTTGTTTACAAGTAGCGTCCGTCGTTAGACGCGGACGTCACGTGATATTTTAGATGTTGTTTAAAAAGTTGTTTTTTAACTATATCTAAAAAAAAAAATTTTTAACTATTGAAATATTTATACAGATTTAAAATTCCCAAGACTTTGTTTAACCCTAGTTTATATGTGTCTAATTTTAAAATCCAGTATTTAGTTAGAAATATTCAAACAAAGTTGCATTCCACGTCACTTCCAAACAAGTGTCGCTGTGTGTGTAAAACATATGTAACAATCAAATATAGCGTTTATAGCAATGCTAGCTTAAAAGCCGCCCTATCGGGTGGCATTTAAGCGAGATTCTGCCTAGGGCTCTTGATTGGGCGTCCCTCACAATAGGGAGGAGTAGATGTGATAGGCAACAAGAAACGACAAAAGAAGTCAAAATTGATCGCTGCATTTAAGTATTGCATTAGTATTCAAGCTTATCTTTTAAAAGTTCAGCGATAATTCTTCTGCCGGCACTTAATTTAACAACAATTTGATAAACGTAGGTCCTAACTTTCCAATCGAATCCATTACATTCACTTACGTGCTAATACCCTTGGGAAAGGAATGCATCCTCTTCTTCTCTCCCCAGCTATGGGTAAATAGAAGGACAGACCGTGTTCTACCGCGCGTGTATAGATAGAGGCACGGTGGAGTAATGGATAGCGGCTCGGATTGAGGAATCAGAAAGAGGAGTTCGAATTCCAGTCGAATACATTACATCCACTTACGTGCTAATACCCTTGGGAAAGGTATGAATCATGTTTTCTTTAAACAGGGCTCCCCGTTACGAAAAAGTCTGCTTTGAATCGTAAAATAAAAAAACCTAATAAAACTAAGACATTATTTAATTAAAGACTATTTTAACTGCTTTTATTAATAAGATAATATGGACCCTACTGTCTTATTAATAAGATAATATGGACCCAACTGTCTTAAGAAAAAATAATATTGACCCTATCTTGCTAAGAGTATTATTACATAGAAAATGTTTTTCAGTCAAAACAAGAAACCTTTGCCAAAAACATACTGCTATACATTTGGTTAAATGGGTGGGGTGAGGGCGGTATTGTACCAAATGGTTTTTCTATTTCCATATTTTCTCCGTTTATTTTCATTATCTTTTCTATATTTAATATCAAGGCATTTATAGCCACTGTTTTTAAAGCATTATTGTAATATATATATATATATATATATATATATATATATATATATATATATATATATATATATATAAAATAAAACTAATATTCCATGGTTATAATTTATTACATTGGAATCGTAATCACGATCCAATTCATCAGACCTACAAATTCAAAAGGAAATCGGAAAATATAACTCCGGGTACGAAAAACAAAATTTTAGTGAAAGTGTATGTATGGGAGTGGGAAACAAATGTGAGAGGGAAATGTATGAAAGCTCTAGAGAGGGGTGTAGCATAAGAAAGAAGAACAGGAAGGCCTAAAGGTGAAGGTGGGGATTAAAATTTAACAGAGAGACGTTTTAAAGAGAGGAGTTAAATAACGGTTTAAATGAGTGAGATACAGATAAATATGAATTATTTTCAGATGCATAAATCATTACCGATATATATATATATATATATATATATATATATATATATATATATATATATCGACAGGGGGAGAGAGAGAGGGAAAGTGGCAGACAGCATATCTTCATTCAAACATGTTTCATTGAATAATAGAGACATATTATATTTACTTATTTTCATACTGATCTTTTACATTTGTCTAATCTGTTTCCTGATGTTAAGATGAAATTCATCAACGAAGGCGCCGTATTTTTTTAAAACCAAGTGCTTTCGACTTTTCTAACCTCATCTTTAAGATAATTACAAAGACAAACTTATTGTAACTGTCATCTTCGCAATACAGGAAAGTACTTGTTGACAACACCAAAATACTACAACACGAAAATAATAAACAAAAACTTCAAATTCTTTAATATATATATATATTAATTACATACCAGAGAAATCTAAAATTACCTCATGACTATATAGACTAATGCGTTAGCTTTATTCAACTCAAATGGTGAACTGTATTCAGTGTCGGAAGTAGAGATTTAAAATTTAATATTTAAAAAAGACAGCAGTTGAAAAATTGATACGGAACACATAGATTAGCAGACAAAACAGACTGCCCGAGTGGTGGTAGGGGGTGGCCGGATGTTGTCTGGTTGAAATGGAAAGAAGTTACACAAATTCAACCCAGTTGTTAACACTAACACCCCAAATTGGGATTATAAGAAAGCTGAAGTGAAATTAAAGGAATGCCGGGAAAAAAACGAAATTTAAAAACGAAATTATTAATTATATAACGAAAAAAATTAACACTCAAAATTACCAAAATATGTTTACAAATAAGATATAAGATTAACAAATCGTTTTTAGATAATTTATATTAAGAAAAAATATTTCAAAATTTTTTAAAATGTTAAAAAAAAATATTTAAAAAATATATATTAAAAAAGGATTAAAATTAAAACTAAAGATAATTATATTAAACTTTAAATTTTTTAAAGATAAGTTAAATTATTAAGAGTACCGACCATACCCAGGATAAAAAAAAACAATAAAAAAATTTTTTAAACATTAAAAGGATAAAAAATTAGATTATATATAAAAGAAATGGATTAGATACCTACGGATTTATTACCTGTGCTATATATATATATATATATATATATATATATATATATATATATATATATATATATCAACTGTCAGAGTTTCAATTCTCGGTAGTAGATGCGCACTGCTGATGAGTCCCAAATATAGGACGAAACGGTTGTCCAGTGCTTTCTGCATTCTGTTGAGGTTTCTTCTAGACTCAATGAATTACTTAATTATAATTATCAAATCCTCCTAACAATTTCTATCATGTGTATATCATTGCTTGATCCGGCTTCTAATGCTTCAGTTTGAGCGGCTTGGTGATAGTAGTCGTGGCTCCTGGCGGCACAGTCCTATGGTTACAGAGAATTTCAGTTGAGTTCCACCACGGAATATGTGAGCGAGCGGTGCTATATTAAGTCTGATTTGCTACCTCTCCGTTGGAACAGTTGGTATGACGTTTGCTTGATAACTCAACTGTTAGGGTTTCAGTTCTCGGTAGTGGATGCGCACTGCTGATGAGTCCCAAATATAGGACGAAACGGCCGTCCAGTGCTTCTGCATATCTGTTGAGGTTTCTTTCAGACTCAATGAATTACTTAATTATATATATATATATATATATATATATATATATATATATATATATATATATATGGTGGCCTGACGATTGCATCTAGCATGAAACAGACTGTCGCCTCTATGTTCACTTTTATATTTACACACGCTCTATCCCTGATATTAAGCACTTTATCCCATAAATATAGCACACTTTAAGACTATATTTCTTCATATATATATATATATATATATATATATATATATATATAAATGGTGGTTTGGAAAAACCTCGGATAGCTTAACTTGTAGTAGAACAAATAGATACCTGAGAAAAAAATGGGGAATAAAAAAAGAACCAAGAACATTAAAACAAGGCGAAAACAATCGTCAAGCGTTTAAGCTCCAAGTCCAAAGAAAAAAAAAGCGTAAACTAGTAAAAAGGGTAAAAGACAACTACGTAAATTGCTCAATACACTAAGTAGAGTGATGACCTAAAGTAATCCTAAGAAGCCAGGAAAAACCTTCCTAGGTTTCACCTAAACGGATCTTCAGGGTAATGCTGGCTTTACCTGAAGATCCGTTTAGGTGAAACCTAGGTAGCTTTGCCTGTCTTCTTAGGATTACTTTATATATATATATATATATACTGTTACATGAACATGTAAATTACTACTACAAAATTATACATTTTGTTTTGATATTTAATAAACAATGTCTCATCAGGTAGTTAACAATGGTGGTAATAAACGATTTTGTTTAAAATAGCAATTAATGAAACATCATTTCATTTTCCGTTTTCAGAAAATTTCTCCGTACAAGTTAAAAAAGATTTTTATAAAGGAAAAAAAGGAAAGAAAATAAGAAATCAATAAAAGGAAAAGGGAGAGAAAAGGAAAGGCAAAAGAAAGCATAAGAAATTAACCCTACTATCAAGAGAATAGAAAGTATATATATATATATATATATATATATATATATATATATATATATATATATATATATATATATATATATATATATATATATATCCCAAGAGAGACAATTTAAATATTTGGGATTCTGTGCGAAAAATCAGTGGTAGTGAACTAATTTAAGCACATGATGAGTGAGACACACATCTTGATTCATATTTGTACAAAAAGATATTTTCACACACACACAGACGCACACACAGATGCACACACAGACGCACACACAGACGCGCACACACACACAAGACACACATACATACACCCATTTTGTCTAATATGAATTCTCCATTGATATAGCTCCCACCGTGGAGTTATTGGGGTGTAAGCGCTTAGAGACAAAGCTTCTGGGGATGTGGACAGTATAACATGTGATGTCATATAGCAACAGAAAGGTTAAGTTGACATCCTCTGATTTAAAGTGAGCGGGTGACCCATGTCTTGGTGTTGTTTCCTGTCAGACAAAAGTCCGCAGAAATTGTGTAACTGCGTTACATTTGTTAGCTGTCATCCCGATCTAGTTTTAAATTTAAAATGTATTTCCTTAAATATAGCGTGTCACGACAAAGTTTAAAAATTTAAACTAATCTTTCTAACTGAAAACTAATATATATATATATATATATATATATATATATATATAATTATTTATTTGAATATTACAACATAAATATGTTATAAAATCACGACAAAAATAGCCATTTTGTTTCAACACTTCAAGTGAGTGGTGGGAATGTTTTTGAGTGATAATTCGAAATCGATTTTATCCATATTATAAGAATATATATATATATATATATATATATATATATATATATATATATATATATATATAGATATAGATAGAGAGAGAGAGAGAGAGAGAGAGAGAGAGAGAGAGGGAGATACATACAGGGTGGTCCAAAAGTAGGCGGGCTGTATGTGGAATAGGTTTATGTATCGGTTATATTATTACAATTGAGTATTTTGATGAAACATTTGCTGAGAAATGGATTGGCCGAAGAGGTCAAATTGATTGGAGTTCACCAGACTTGACCCCAATGGATTTCTTCTTTTCGTGAGTACTCAAGGACAAAGTTTATAGTCGAAAATCAAGAAGTGTCGGCGATTTGAAAAATTACGTAGGAGATGCATTTCAAAAATTAATACCCAAAAAGACTTGTGCAAAAAGATTTGTCGAAGCTTTAGCGGTAGACTTCAAAGCTGTGTAAATTGTGATGGAAAACAGTTTGAGCACCTGCGTTGATAAAATTTATGGGCTTTTGTATTATTGTTCACAATAAAATTTAATTCTCAATGTAATAATTATGTTGTATGTATATGTAATCTGAAAATAAATGTAATTATTTACTGTACACATACTTTTGGACCACCCTCTCTATATATAATATAAAAGGCTCAAACACTACTATTCCATGGTTATAATTTATTACATTTATTTCTCTTTTTGAATTTGTAGGTCTGATGAATTGGATTGTGATTACGATTCCAATGTAATAAATTATAACCATGGAATATTAGTGTTTGAGCCTTTTATATTATACTCTTACTCTCTCCTGGACATTGAGTTCTACCTGGATTCTATCCTCTTGGGAATTTATTTATATATATATATACATACACACACACACACACACATATATATATATATATATATTGACCACTAATATTATCTATATGTATATATATATATGTGTGTGTGTGTATATGTAGAATATATAGGTTGGTTAATAAAATAGATGATAAACGAAAAGATACCAATATAATAAGTCCGATAACTATTTATTAAATATCAACCATTTAACAAAAATGAAGCACGACGAGAAAAGTTTTAACTACGGAGTTTTCGGACACGCCTGTGTCCTTTATCAACGCTCCGAGGAACAAGCAGAAAAATGGATATTACTCACCGAGAGATTTATTTTTGTAGATAAAGTATTTTCTAATGGAAATTGTATTATGAGCAAAACCGGATCTAATCAGTCGTTGGGCGAAACATTTTATGAAAATAAACTTAAATTTTGATCGGTGTAAAAGTGCTAGGCAGATCTATTGTTACTGTTGTGTGTCGAGGGGAGTGAGATTGTAAATAGTGATGAAGAGAGTTATAGCTATAGGTCGCGTGTAGCGAGCTGGAGCAAAAATTGACAGACCACGTTGTCGAGTGAAGAAAGATAGGGAACATAGAATAAGTAGTAATGAAAAGGGAGAAAGGGAAAGAGAGAAAAAAATGAAATATATAATAATAGACAAAAATGAAATAAGATAAAATAGAATAAAATAAAACAAATGTCATATGAAGGAACAAAATATTTATAAAAAACTGGAAATCAATTGAATTATTGAAAAAAGTTATACTCTTCGACAGAATTGAGTCACTCTCAGTCACTGTGTGTTTATCCGAATCTAAAAATAAACACGCTAAAATTCACATTCATCCCGTACCGTAAGCTGATGGCTTAGTGGGAGAAGTTCGGACTGACGCAAATTCAGTCGGGTTTTGATCCTAGCTAGAGGCAACCGGACGTCTAGCCACACTGATGAGCTGCGAAACAGTCTGTCTGTGGATGACAAAAATATATGTATATATATAAATGTCTATTTTAAAAATTATAACATAAATATGTTATAAATTTTTAAATAAACAATTATATCTGCTCTACTCTATATTGAGCACTCTTTTAAGAATAGTAATTGTTGGTTATTGGAATTTATTCCGTATACACCAATCCTAGACTTGTATATATATATATATATATATATATATATATATATATATATATATATATATATATATATATATATATATATATATATAATGAATAATATAGACACTTTGTGTCTACTTATTCCGTATACACCAATCCTAGACTTATGTGTGTGTATATATATATATATATATATATATATATATATATATATATATATATTGATACTGATCAAGTCCAAGTAAGATGAAATTCATCAAGGAAGACGCTGAAGTGATTTTTTTTTTTAACCCTTGTACTTTCGACCTTTTCTAAGATCATCTTCAGGAGTAAATTAAAAAGATAAAAGCTGCATTCCATTTTGATAGTGTTTTTAAAAACACGCGTCAAGGTACTTTGTTACAGTTTTTATAATTCAAAAATTTATCTGTTGTCGTTGTGAAATTTCTTTTTTTTTTAAAAACAAACAAACGTTTCAATCTAAGGGAACTGGCCGGGAATTGCTAGAAATTTAAAAAGCATTAAAACCTTATAAGCACTTTAATATGTTATTGCTATATTCGTAATAAATTTTGTTGAGTGTTGCTTATTTTGATAGAGAGGGCTTCGGGAATTTGAAAATTATATTGAAATAAATACTGTCCGTAAGATAACCGGTAAGATTAGATACACCACATAACCATTTCCTTTGAACTTTTTAAATTTTATAGCGTATTCTTCGATCTTTTGGCTTGTATAATAAAAAATCTTTTTCACGCCCTCACATGATTAAAAATCTTCGCCATGCACGTGATAACATCATCGCGTCTTTTGAAATTAAAATGATTTTGTAACGTTTATTTTGTTTGTAAAAATAAAATGTAGCAACATGATTCCGCTACAAGACAATTTGCAAATGTTTTAAAAAATTTGACTCTACATATATATATAAGACATTGTTAAAAAAATTTGACCCTGAAGATGAACAATGATGTTCGAAAGTACTCGGTTATCTTACGGACAATATTTATTTCGATATCATTTTCAAATAAAAAGTCTCATTAGAAAATATGAGAAAATTCAAAAGAGAATATGCAGGACTATGTTGTCTTTGACATTCAACACAACATGTTTAAAAGAAAAGTTGCTGCCAAATTACACACACACACACACACATTATATATATATATATATATATATATATATATATATATATATATATATATATATATATATATATGTTGTGCATATTTTTGGCAGCATGTTTTCAGTAAGAGATGTCACAAGAACATGCCTGTCCCCATTCACAATTTATGAAAATTTTTGTTGAAAATACATCTATATTTGTCATGAAAATAATAAACATAAGCTACAAATTCTTGAAGCTATCTATATTAAAAATTGAAACAAACGCTTAATAAAATTAATTACGAATACTGCGCAAATGTTTTAAAATGTTTACAGTAGAAAGTTTAAAATATCTAAGTTTTAACTAATACTTATATACATATGCCCATTTCAAACTTAGTTGTCCCCCTGACGTTTACATTGTGAAATTTAAATCATACAGTACATAACCTTGGCGTTTTTGATTTCACAGTTAAAAAAAACAAACTTTCACATGAACATAACAATTTTATCTTAGAAAAGAAAACACCCTGATGATGACATTGTGCCAATGTCGAAAGTACTCGTAATAAGTGAATATGTATCAACATTGTAATTTTCTTTCTTCTCTTAATAAGGATACTAAGAAGCTTGTCCGTGAATATGAGAGGATCCTATTGAAAATAAGTAGACAAAAATTGTCTAAATTATTCAATAAAACATGTCACTGGCGTGATTATCTAAAAATAAAAAGGGTCTCTGACTCATACCGAATCATTCGGGTTTCGATTCCGGCTTGAGGCAATCGAGTCTCTAGCAACGCTGACGAACCCCAAATTTAATCAAAACAAGATTTTATCGTCAAAATAGTGTGCATAATATATCTTATTAATAAAAGCAATTAAAACCTTTCTAATTACATAATGTCTTAGTTTTATTGCATTTTTTATTTTACGATTCAGGGTGGATTTTCTGTAACTGGGGGGGGGGTGTTTCTAAAAAAATGTTGATCTAAATTCTCTAAGGAGTTCTCTTGTGTAAATAATATAATTATTAAGCGGCATAAAATTTAATTTCCCAAAATTTCATGAAGTTAAATAAGTCGGAGGTAGCAGATGTAAAAAAAAAGATGTTTTTACCAATATTTTCTGAAAAAAACATTTATAACATAATTTAATTCATTGTGAATAAGTCCTGAAAGTTTAATTAGAATCCTCTAATTATTTGATTTTTGCAAGAATTTCTAAATCAATGTGTTTTTCACCACAAAAAAGACACTAACATTTCCTATATTAATCTTTTATTTTTCCAGCCGACGCAAGAAAACAAGATCTTTAATCATAATTTCGAAAATACTAAAAAAGATAAAAAAGATAATTTATTAATAAAAAATAAGAAAATTTCGACGATAAAACTTTGTTTTTATTAAATCCGGTATATGTGAGTCTGATTTGCTCTCTCATCGTCACGGAGGCCCGTTGGAACAGTTGTTATGGTGTTTGCTTGACAGCCTAACTGTCAGGGTTTCAATTCTCGGTAGTCGATGCGCACTGCTGATGAGTCTCAAATATAGGACGAAACGGCCGTCCAGTGCTTTCTGCATTCTGTTGAGGTTTCTTTCAGACTCAATGAATTACTTAATTATCGAATCCTCATTACAATTTCTATTATATATATTAAAAAGTGTTAAAGGTTTTTGTGATGCGTATTGTCCTTTGGGACTTCATTGGACTTACTTTATGTTTAAAATCTAAAATTAAATAAATTTCAACATGTATTTTTGACATATAATATGATTTTATTTTTACTCTGTCATATGCACCATTACTGAAGGCCTGAATGATCTTCTCCCTCTCACCATTTCTCAGTTGGGAAGACATAGTTGGGCTGGCACAAAATGATTTTAAGCTGTTCTCTTTTTAGCTGAATAACTCGAAGAGTTTTTCAGTTATTCTTACGACAAATGGTGTCAAGATGTCTAAACGTCTCATCTGGAAACCTGGAAAAAAGAAACTCAATTAGTTTAGCAGTTATATGATAGGATGAGAAACAAATAGGAAACATGTTTCGCTTTTATTTCATCCTCAAGAAAATGAAATATGGAGTCAAAAGTAAAATTAGGTTGACAATGTGTTTTCTTTTGTGTTCATGTGTGCGTTTGAGTGGCTAGTAGGTATATTCATCTTTGATGGTTGTCCCTATGTTGATTTGGGGAGAGCGAAAGAATTTAAGTTTCACCGGTTATGGTTATAGGTAGACCTATCTTAGAGATTCTTTAAGCATGAATTTTATAAAAGTTGGCAATATAATAAAATGTGTTTGAAGTGTGTTTATAGATGGCAAAATATTTATCAGAAGTCCCTCTGAATATTTCCTACTTAATGAATTATGTTCTCTTCTGATTGGGGTGGCATTTATAAAATCGATGTTGTACACTATCTTGTTTCTGTGTGATACGAGCGAGTTTAAATGGTTTCCGAGCGTAAGTTTTTCTTATGTTCGTAGATGCGGGACTTTTTTTTTTTAGATAAGAAGGGCCATATAATATATTAGAGACGGCTGGATTTTAAATTAACCTATTGAAACCAAAAAGGGTTTCATATATATATATATATATATATATATATATATATATATATATATATATGAAAGGCAGGATGTGTGTGTGTGTGTGTGTGTGTGTGTGTGTGATGAATGCACGGCCGCAATTTTCAACGGATTTGCACCAAAATTTACATGCACATGCTCCAAATTAGCACAAAGGCCAAGACCGACATTGCATTTCCCAACTCCCATCGATAGTGGAAATAATCGATTTTTTTCATGCTTCTACGGCAGTTTTCATGTAGTTTGCGCCCATTTTCTACTGGCCAGAGTAAGAGCCTATAGCTGGTTGCCACGAATAGGCAGGAAGATTCTATTGGCCAGAGTGAGAGCCAACAGCTGACTGACACGAATGTTAACTAGCATGCTAGCATGCAAAAAAAAAAATCGATAGCTGCATTCGTCACAAGTGGGAAAAATTTAAATCTGCATGGCACTTTACTCCAGTTGGCTCATTTGCTTGCTTAAACTCAACGTTGATTCTGATTCCGCAGAACTGGGTTGGGTGTGAAAAAGTATTTGCTGCTAACATTCTTTTTTCATTCGGTTTATATATATTGTGTGTATTTCGGCAGCATTTTTTCATGAAATAATATAGACAAGTTAATCAATTACCCAACATTAGTTTGAAAGCTTGTAGATCATATTTTCCAACACATCTATCTATCTATCTATCTATCTATCTATCTATCTATCTATCTATCTATCTATCTCATCCTTTTCATATCTATCTATCTATCTATCTATCTATCTATCTATCTATACAATCAAACACTTACATACATACATATATCTATCTATCTATATATATATATATATATATATATATATATATATATATATGATTAATACAAAAAAAACTTATCACTTAACTGCACGTCAGCTCCGGAGTTTTGTAGACGAACCTTTTGTACAATTGTTCTGTCCATCCGCATATAAAAATGTTGAGAAGCTTAAAAAAAACAAAAAATAAAACAAAAACAAAAAACAAGTCAATCAATCGCCAACGAGGTGGCAGCCATGATGTATATATTGAAAAGTTTAAGTTAAAAAAAATTCTTTCTTACGTTATGCATTGAGCGGAGACGCAAAATATATACCGAACTTTTTCGAACGAGATATTCATCCTGGGAATCGAACTGGAAATGGTCATGAGTAATCTGAAGTAACCTTGTTAAAGAGTTAACGAGATATGCCAATTTTGGGTGGTCGGCATGGTGGTATTTGCTTACGAATATTATTAATTTCAAAATACCGCATTGGATCACGAAGCAAATGATATCCTATAAAAACGGGGAGCTTCTTTCTTCGGTCTTTTAATGCTAATCTCCAGAGAGGCAAAAACAGATAGAGACAGAAACATGACCGATAGAGATAGATAGATACAGAGAAGGAGAGAGAGAGAGATTGTGTGTGTAAGGTGAAACGAGAGAACTGTTAAATGAGAAGGCAAAGAAAGATAGATGGCATGACTGGAAGATTTGAGGTCTTCGGTTGAACTTCGCGAAATTGAAAATGAAACCCTTTCCACAGTTCCTGCCTCTAAAGGTATTAATGTATATCTATCAGCTGGTTATACATCTGTTTATTTCCCTTAGTATCTATCTATCTATCTATCTATCTATCTATCTATCTATCTATCTATCTATCTATCTATCTATCTATCTATCTGATTCTGTTCCTATCTATCTATCTATCTATCTATCTATCTATCTATCTATCTATCTATCTAATCGAAGTTGCTATGTTGAGAAAATGTTCGACTTGTCGTCGAATTTAAGCGCAGTACTAGGTTGGCAGCAGGTCTCATCATTTTACAGTTGAAATGACTAGACGCAACCGTAAGTTCTATGCTAACAGTTTCTTCTCTCGCACTTAAGCGAGAAGTGTGTGAGAAGAAACCTATGAACTCTTGCTTTCCAATCAACTTTTATCTTCAAAGATTTAATTGCAATGTCATTCGTCATTTTCTGTTTCCTTGAATCTAATTCTTTTATTGCCTTTAATAACGTTTCTTTCTCTGATTTTTTTCACACTTAATAACCCCTTGCGTTTTAGTGGCTTTATTGCCTTACTTGAAATTTAATGATTAAAAAAGGGGCTAACATCTTATTTACATAGCAATTATTTTAAATCATATTACAATAAATATTTCTTCTTTATATTTATTATAATATGATTTCAAAATTGAGTCATATGCTAGCAGAATAATATCAATGTGTTTATATTTAAAGAAAAATTAAAATAAATATAATCTTCTAAAAATAAGTATTTTTTTTTTACAACTGCTGACATGAAGTAAATAATATAGCTTAAATATGGTAATTTTTAATTAAATTTTAATTCGATAATTTTAATCCCGGCAACGTCATATACGTTTTTATTTTTTGCAGTGTTCACAGTAACTATCTAACATTTCCCACAATTTCATTTTTTAATCACTACATCTCAGGGAACGTCATAAAGTCACTAAGACTCAAGGGGGGGGGGGGTTACGGAAGGTGAGAGAATATGAGAAAAAATACCTTACTAAGGTAAAAGAACAATAAAAGAATAGGAATTATGAAGACAAAAGATAACGATTTTCATTGCATTTAAATTTTTGAGGATCAAAGCTGACTAGGAAGTAAGAAACCGGAAGAGAGTTCCACAAGAAAGAAGTGCGATAGAAGAAACTGTTAGCATAGATAATGACATTTCTTCTATAGGGTCATAGGGCCATAGTTTGGACCCGGCTCTACAGGATACAAAGCAGGAAACATAACACACAAACAACAATAATAATAATAATAATAATAATAATAATAATCTCTATCTATAAAAGGCAGGATGTGTGTGTGTGTGTGTGTGTGTTTGTGTGTGTGTGTGTATCGAATGCACGGCCGCAATTTTCGACGGATTTGCAGCAAAATTTACATGCACATGCTCCAAGTTAGTCGAAGGGCCAAGACCGACTTTGCATTTCCCAACTCCCATCGATAGTGGAAATAATCGATTTTTTCATGCTTCTACGGCGGTTTTCATGTAGTTTGCGGTCATTTTCTACTGGCCAGAGTGAGAGCCTATAACTAGCTGCCACGAATAGACAGGAAGATTCTATTGGCCAGCATGTGAGCCAACACCTGACTGACACGAATGTTAACTAGCATGCTAGTATGAAAAAAAATCGATAGCTGCATTCGTCACAAGTGGGAAAAATTTAAATCTGCATGGCACTTTACTCCAATTGGATCATTCGTTTGCTTAAACTCAACGTTGATTCTGATTCCGCAGAACTGGGTTGGGTGTGAAAATGTATTTGTTGTTAACATTCTTTTTTCATTCGGTTTTTCCAGTTACGAGTCCTTTTTTTAAAGCTGATCGTTTTGTGTTCATTTTGTTTAGTTCTTTTTTTGTAACAGATTTAATGTTTAGTATAGAGCTTAGAAAAAATTCGCAGTGTGAAATAGGCAAGAAGTAAGGCATGTAGCAACATCAGCACGGCAAATGACACTCCTTTAAAGGCAAGGAAGGGCAAAAATATTTTAAGTCAAGTGATAGCGATTGCTGTATGAGTCGTACGATTTTTGAATCAAGCACGGGCAACGCCGGACCATGCTGCTAGTAATAATAATAATAATAATAATTTTGTTTTAAAACATTAAAAATATATATTTAGTTGCATTCAGTAAATAATATACATGTTTTGTGCCTTATTTTTCCGCGCCATATTTGAAGAGAAATTCTATTGTCGCTTCTTCTTCACACATTTTTAGCGTCTGCCAGCTGCAGAAGCAATTATGGCTACAAAGTAATTATTTAGATTGGAAGGTGACAGATGGCGTCGTGAATGTCTATTATCAATAAGCACAAAATTGTGTAAGGCGATTTTTCATTTCTTTTATTTTTTATTTTTTGTTACCTGAAGGAACAGGGGACGACATTTATAGCTACACGGGGGACGAAGACGGGACCACCCGGCATTCATTTCAAAATTACCATGAGGATCATGTGACCGGAGAAATGAAAATACCTCGCAAATATGGCGTCACTGAACATGGCATAAATACTCTTGAGCAAATTTCCTTTTTTCGTTAACTCCATTCTCTTCATTCCAACATTTCCTTCTCCCTATCATTCTTTCTTCATCTTCTTTGACTGATGTTTTAAACATCTCATTTGTTATTCTTTGCTTAAAACAACTTCATCTTGGTTTCTTTAATTAGTTTCATGACCATGGTCGCTTTGCAGACGACAAGATAATCAAATTCCAAATCTAAATTGTAATATTTAACAACTAATAAAATAATTATAACACAAGAACCAATGTCTTATTTTCCGTGCCGTAGGAAATTAAGCTTTAGGGGAAAGTCCAGGATGAAAACAAGAATACAAGTCATATCTATAAGTCAACATACGTAGACGACCGCCACACGCCGAGGACGGCCTGCGCGCACAAGGACAGTCGGATTGCGCGGAAAGAGTCACCACGCAGATCTTGGACTTCGAGCTTTTCGGTTTGACCGCTTACAACCGCTACGCGACAGACACAACAGGTAACATATCTATAAGTCAATCATTTGTCCATGCTTAGAATATGGCTGCTTTTCGGATTCGACTGACGGCCACGTAGATGACTGCCACACGCCGAAGACGGCCTGTCCGCGAGAGGACCGTCGGATTGCGCGCAGAGAGTCGCCACGCAGTTTTGAGAGTTCGAGCTTTGCGGTTTGACCGCTTACCACCGCTACGCGACAGACGGCCTCGTAGACGACCGCTACACACCGAGGACGGCCTGCGTACACGAGTGCGGCCAGCGCGCACGAGGACCGTCCGATTGCGCGCAGAGAGTCACCACGCAGTTCTTGGACTTCGAGCTTTTCCGTTTGACCGCTTATCACCGCTACGCGACAGACGCAACAGGTAACATATCTATAAGTCAACCATTTGTCCATGCTTAGAATATGGCTGCCACATATGGTCCGGTGCCGCGGCAATTTACCTTGAGCTCCTTGATAAATTCCAAAGAAGAACCAGCAATATTATTGGTCCTAATCTAGCAGCTTGGCTTCAGTCACATTGACGTAAGGTTCCCTACACACGAGCCACCGGTGGGCCTCTAGTGCCCGCTAGTGGTAACATTGCCAAGACGAACACGCCGATGGTCCGACAGCGGGCCACCGGCAGTAAACGCAAGTGGCATGTCACCTAGTGGCAGATTGGTGGCTTGCGAGTAGGGTTGTCTCTCTGTATCTTTTCAATGAACACTTTCGTGGTAATTGTTCGGATGAGCTCTTCGCTATGTTAAGGTGGGTGAATCTTGCGCGTTCGCGTCGAGTGAAAGGGGCTGACTTAGAGTGGCACTTTGATGCTGGTTAGGCATCAGGATATTGTTCTCTCTGTGTTGAATCTTGGCTAACCATGCTCGGATTTAGGTTAGTTTAGGTTTCCGATTTTCCTTAGTTTCTTCCTTCAAATTAACTTACCTAGGGGATGTATGCTCATTGGCTCCTTTTATTTCTGCCACCTCCACTTTTTTTCTTTAGTTTAACTCCCCATTCCTCTCCTGTTGAGGGGGCGGTGTGATTTTGGTATTCATTGTTGTTTGAGTGAGTGCTTGGGATGAATGTATGTTCAATGTTTTTAAAATCCCGCTTTGATTTCCTCAACTTAACTGGTGTTTCTGTCACGTTTAAAGATGGGGGGGGGGGATTATTACTAATATTATTTTTTTTGTTTCTTCTATATAGTTTTATTTACATTATTCGGACTATTGTCCCCATCTTTGTCGCCATATTTATTACAGCGTTTCGTCCGTTATGCGCCCCGGCCTTCTGGTTTTTGGAATGTCGAACTGAACCCTTTATTTCGCTCACCGGCATAGACTCTTCTAGTTCCACGTGCCATGTTTAATGGATGTCAGTTGTTAGTTATCTCCTGTTAATTTCTCTCTGAAAGTTCTCCACTGACTCTCCACTGGTACTCCCTTCCGACTACATGCTTTCCAGTCAACTTTAATCTTCAAAAATTTAAATACACGTGTGTCTGACCAATGAGAACAAACCAAAAATCATAACATTCCAGTACTCTGAGTCTCTGCTTTTTTTCATTTCTATTCTCGATCTCTGGCGAAGCCTTTACAAAGGCGAAATATATTAGATTGAGATTCGTTTCCTACTTGTTCTTCATTTCATTTTATCATATCATCATCATGGCTTGGCTTCGCAAAACAAAGATCAAGGGGGGGGTCTGTACACGTCGCTTGCAGGCAAGTTTGTGACTGATAAGTCCAATACGGGACAGGCATACACAGTTGCAGCAGTTGCAACTGAAAGTCCGGACTGGGCTCGTCGGTAAAATGAATACGAGCACTCTGACTGGTGGCATTTTTTTACATTCGTAAAAACAATGCGCTAGAATTAGCAGTTTCTCTCTGACAAGTGCGGATGGCTTAGGGGTAGAATCTTCGACTGTCAACAAATCGGTCGGGTTTCGATCCTGGCTTGAGGCTTTCGGACAACTAGTCGCACTGAGGAGTTGTGAAACAATACTGTCTGCAAATGACATATATATATATATATATATATATATATATATATATATATATATATATATAGAGAGAGAGAGAGAGAGAGAGAGAGAGACAGCCACAGACACACACACACACACACACCTATATATATATATATATATATAGATAGATAGATAGATATTTAATTTCATCCCAAGCAAGTCAATAAAGCCACTAAGACACAGGGAATGTGAAAGAATCAGAAAAAAGACCAACATTATTAAGGAGTGAGAACAATAGAAAAGTAATCAAGAAGACAGTAAATAACGATTGACTTTGCATTTAAATATTTGAAGATCATGGAGCTGGAAGGGAGTTCCACAAACGAGATGTGCGAGAAAAGAAGCTGTTAGCATAGAACTACATCTAGCCAATTTAACTGTCAATTGACGAGACCTTCCTACCAATCTAGTACTGCTCTTAAATTCATAAAGTCTAGGTACCATACCGGAAATTTCATCTGAACAATTCCCATGAATGTATTTACAGAAAAGGGAATGGGAGGCTATATTACGGCACTGGGGAAGTGTCTGGATCCGAGGTACCCGGTAAGGACATATAATGTCGCTGATTCTTCTATGTGTACGTGCGTGTGCCCACATCGTTAAGTACTAACGCACGCATCCAACGAAATATTCTTTTCTTATGCTCGCCTGTCCGTCTGGGCGTTTTGTTCTCTTTCAGTAAAACTCGAGCTCGTATGACTAAACCTGTCTGGCATTTTAAGATTCAGACATGATATTATCAAGTTAATGTCTTCATTGCTCCTCATGACCTTTGCAACGTTGTCTGTTAAGGAAGAGGAATGCCTTCTTTACGAGATCAGTACACACGCACAAACACGCATACAGGTACACATATACATACTCACATGCATAACAGATGTGAGAGTCATGCGGGGTTTCGAATCCAGGTGGAAAGCCAATAGTTCGATTACTGATTTTAGAACAGACATATCTTTCCTATTTAGACATTTGGCGTAATACAATCTTCCTATCTATATTTTCGCCTATTTAGTCTTGCGCCGCTCTAAAAGAAGCTCAGTAAATCATTTTATTTATATACGAGGTTGGATCAATATCGTCCGGTTCATACTCCTTCCCAGTCTTTTAAACGGAAGTAGAGGATTATCCCTTGCTTGTTGCTTTGGATTGGGTTTCCGGTTAATTCTAAAGTCTTTTCCTTCGCTATCACTCCCTGTAGCCCTTTGCGTCTTAGTGGCATTATCGTCTTGATTGGGGTGAATTGATTTTTAAAAAATCCGTACCATGATATTCTTTTCTTATGTAGGATGTCCTTTCAGGACATAGATGATCGTGGCTCTCCACGACTTCCTGTATGTTTTGCTATGAGTACAATTTACCTCTTAATCATTCCTCTTTGTTCTTGTTTTGCTATCCATTCACTGAAACTCGCAAATAGGTTACTCGTTACACTATTTACATCATTCGGAATATTGTCCTCATCTTTGTCGCCATATTTATTACAACGTTTCGGCCGTTGTACGCTCCGGCCTTCTTCAGGTGGTTGGAATGTCGAACTGAACCCTTTATTTCGCTTACTGGTGTAGACTGTTTTAGTTCCACGTGCCATGTTTTAATGGACGTCAGTTATCAGTTATCTCCTGTTAATTCCCCTCTGAATGTTCTCCACTGACTTAACCGGTTATTGAACTCACACTCTTTGGGTCCTGTCACTGGATCTAACTAACGCCTTTATCCACTGTGCCATGTGCCCTTGAGAAATTTACATTCACGAGCATTTTTATTTTTTTTAAAGGTTTAAGCCAAATTCAGAATTATTTTCCCTTATAAATCGAATGAAGCCAAAATAAGTAATCGATTCAGTTATTTGAATCGATTTGTTACATGCCACCTCGGCCTGAGGTAACGGTTACCAAAGCAAGTATGGTTGATCATTACTACTGAGTAGCAAGTTCGTTTCTCACTAGGTGCCCCATACAAATTTCAGCATTAATTAACCCGAAACGCGGCTAACACATAAAATCAAGAAGCCATTAACAAACATTTATTAGGGAAATGAATAGCTAACGGACCAATCCCGCAAATCATGAGTGGAGAGTTCGATTCTCACTGGGTTTCTCATATCTATTGTTCTGTGCCAAAACTAAGCATCGCTTAAAGGCCGTTTCATGAAGATGAATCAAACTCAGCAGTAAATAAATCAGTTTTATTGGTGAAAATTTAATTATTTCTCTATTGGATCATGTTATTTAAGTCATGGCAATTATGTGTGAAAAATAATATCTCAAGCCCATAAAGTTTGCTACGCGCTGTTTTCCTCTGTCCTAATAATAATGATAATAATAATTATTAATAATAATAATTAATTAATTATAATTAATGTACATATTAATATAATAATTATATAATAATAATATAATAATGTATATTATAATTAGTTATAATAATTAATTATAGTTAATTATAATTAATGATAATTAATAATAATAATAATGATAATAATAATGATAATGAAAATAATGATAATGATAATAATAATAATAATAATAATAATAATAACAATAATAATACAATAATAATACAATAATATAAAAATATAATAATGTATACAGCTACAATAATGAGGGAGCCAAGCTAAGTCAATTAAACACGGTTTAATTTACCATTCAAATTGGTTAACATTTGAGTCTCTTAATGAATAAAAGTCGGTCACGAAGAGAAAAAAAATCGTCAGCGCTTATCAGTGTCAAAAAAGGAAGTTTAGACAAATCAAAATAACGATGCAGCTGCGAGGAGAGGCGAAGATGAGGGGAAGGAGAGGCGAAGATGAAACGAGGAGAGACGAAGAAGAGGCGAGGAGAGGCCAAGAAGAGGCGAGAAGAGGAGTGGCGAAGATGAGGCGAGGAGAGGCGAAGGAGAGGCGAGGAGAGGAGAGGAGAGGCGAAGATGAGGTGAGGAGAGGCGAAGGCGAGGCGAAGGCGAGGCGAAGGCGAGGCGAAGGCGAGGCGAGGCGAAGGTGAGGCGAAGTTGAGGCGAGGAGAGGCCAAGAAGAGGCGAGGAGAGGAGAGACGAAGAGGCGAGGAGAGGCGAAGGAGAGGCGAAGATGAGATGAGGAGAGGCCAAGAAGAGGCGAGAAGAGGAGTGGCGAAGATGAGGCAAGGCGAGGCGAAGGCGAGGCGAAGGCGAGGCGAAGGCGAGGCGAAGATGAGGCGAGGAGAGGCGAAGATGAGGCGAGGAGAGGCCAAGAAGAGGCGAGGAGAGGACAGGAAAGGCGAAGATGAGGCGCGGAAAGGCCAAGAAGAGGCGAGGAGAGGAGAGGCGAAGATGAGGCGAGGAGAGGCCAAGAAGAGGCGAGGAGAGGACAGGAGAGGACAGGAGAGGCGAAGATGAGGCGCGGAAAGGCCAAGAAGAGGCGAGGAGAGGAGAGGAGAGGAGAGGCGAAGATGAGGCGAGGAGAAGCAAAGAAGAGGCGAAGGAGAGGCGAAGATGAGGCGAAGGAGAGGCGGCTGTATTTTAGATTTGGAACTTGTAGCAGCGGCGTTGTCGTTTTTTCATCAGACTGACCGAGGAGACAGGTGGCTGTCATTAGAGCTATATACGACTGAAGGGAAACTGTTACGTATTCCACACCATGGGGAGGAAGACAGTGATCTCTTTCTCTCTCTCTCCCACTTCTCTCTCCCACTTATCTCCTCCTCATCTCTCACCCCATCCATCTCTCTCTCCCCAATCTCTCTCTCTCCGTACATCTCGGTCCCCATCCATTTCACTTTCCCTAGATCTCTCTCCCCTACATCCCATACACCCCCCATCTCTCTCTCCCCATCTCTCTCTCTGTCGCAATCTCTCTCTCTCTGTTGCAATCTCTCCCTACCTACATCTCTCTCCTCCATCTCTCTAACCCCCTCCATCTCTCTATCCCCTTTCATCTCTCGCTACCTCCATCTCTCTCTCCTCCATCTGTCTCTATCCCTCCATCTCTTTCTTCCCAATCTCTCTCTCCCTATATCTCTCTCTCCGTCCGCATCTCTCTTTCCCCAATCTCTCTCTCCCCTCCATCTCTCTCAGCCCAATCTCTCTCTCCCTACATCCTTTGCTCCCCCTCCTTCCCTCTCTCCCCATCTCTCTCTCCACCTCCCTCTATCACTATCTCTCCATCTCCCTCTCGCTCCATCTTTCGCTCTCCTCCCTCCCGAGCTTTTCTTTCCATATCTCTCTCCCCAATCTCTCTCTGTATATATATATATGTCCCTCTCCGTCTCCATTTGTCTCCCCCAATCTCTATCCCTACATATCTCTCCCACCCTCAACTCTATCTCTCTCTCTCTCTCTTGACTTGAAGATGTGGCTTCCATTGCTAAAGGAAAAGAAAATTGCATTGGAATGCTATGAATCTCTCTCCAATGTTCGGCTCTTCTCTTCTTTCTCTGTTTGTTTGGATGATAAATACGCAGAAAAAAGAAAAGAGAATGTGTGTGAGAGAGAGACAGAGAGAGACAAAGACAGCGAGAGAGGGAAGAGTTGGAAAGAGCGAGGAGAGAAAGAGAAATTATTTGGGTACTTATCTTTTTCAAGGTGGGGATTTTATTCAGGCCTACAATAGATAATAACCGACTTAATTTCAGTGATCATATTGCTACATCACGTGAAAAAAAAGGGGGGGGGCCTAAAATAACAGCCTGCCAGGTGGCTGAAGTAGTTGCATAAGCACAGCTGTTCAAATGCATGTAAAAGGTCGAATGGTTATTTTTTAAACGCAATCTAGCTCACTTCTCTTAGAATATTGACGCAACACAGTCTTTCGACACTATTAATCACCTACCTCGAACGTAGTCCAAATGGAGACAGGGAGATAGTGCTGCGCTAATCTACCAAGAGGGAAGCTCCTGATTATTTTGAAAATCAACTGTTGGAATCCAGTTTTTAATAATCAGATGGACTATAATTAGTAATAAAATGGACGCGTCGTCATAGTGTAATGGTTAACAAGCTTGTTTCACTAGATAGTTACAACTGAGCAATGAGTTAGATCCTCACTGGGAGCTCCATACTTGCGGCCTTGTGCCACTTCTAAGCTGCGTTTAGTAAATCACTATAGCAACTGATGAGGGAACTCCAACGCGGTGTAATGGTTAACAAACTTGTATCGCTATTAGCGAGTTTGATCCTCACTGGAAGACTTATACTTTCGGCTTTGTGTCACATTTCAGCCACGCTTAATAAATCGCTATAACTCCGAATAAACTAGGTAGTAATAGACATCCATTTATCTTGCGAGGTAAAGGTATCACCCTCTTTGGTTAAAATTCAGTTGTGAGACAGGTAGGCCTTTTCTAGGGCGTTGACCTGGGCGACGGTATATGAAATCCGTGCGCTGTTCAGATCACATGACTCCACTTTCTGTCGTACCGACAAGATCCAAAGAAATACAGGGAATTACGTTTGGGACCGGCTTGGTTGCAGTAATTGCCGAAAGATTTGTTATTAGCCAACCGATTTCAGGGTTCCATTCCAGATTTCCTGTCTGCGTTAACTTCCATAGCCTTTTCCGTGTTTGGATATGGTCACAAGGCGGTGGCGGTTTAAATCACAGTTTTCCTTCCTCGAGATGGAATACATTTCCGGACTGATGTGCTCCATCTTCCCGAAAGTGGCCGTTGGATAGTTGCCTTATGCTCACGTTGTTGTCTGACAAATGCTTTTCTTAGTCTGAGGCTTGCAGGTGTTTTGATTTTCCCATTACACTGATGTAACAGGATAACAAAGAAATTCAGTTTCGAAATATCCCCAACCATTTTGAATATCTCGAGAACCATTTGAGGGTCCTTGATGCAACCTGGTAAGTAACCAGAGAGGACCTTACTGCATACGCTCTCGTAAAGTTATTCAACAGTAGGACATCATTGTGCGAGTTTACGTACTGTGTGACCGTCGCATTCACAATGATCAAACGAACCGATTCTTCATATAGTGTGTAGATCAACGATTCCCAACGTGGGGCGCATGCACAACCGGTGGGCCATGGTAATATTTTGGTGGGGCATGCTTAGAATGTGAACCCTTCGGCTTACATTACCAACAGAATAAGGGGGCAATTCGAGAATGGGTTATTGACAGTGAATTGTTTTCTAGTGCATCTGAGTGAGAGTGTTAATGTTAATGCATACGATGCATATACAATATGCAGACATAAAAATATTTTGTGTATATGTACGTACATGTGTAATTGGCATGTAAGAATTAAATATTACCATAAGTTACCAGAATTTTAGAAATACTAAAGTGGAGTGGTTTCCCTTCTCCACAATTTAGAATTTAGAGGTTTCCTTCTTCTAGACTGGCTACCACCCAAGACCCCTAGAGGATCCAGTCTACCCTGCCATTTAACTCCTTGCTGGGTTGGAGAAAGAAAAAGATGGATTCATGATAATCTCAGGGGCCTTAGTGTGAAAGTGAATATGACTGACTGGACCAGAATTTGAACTAGGTTTGCTGATTTTGCTTTCTCTGCCATTAGCTATTACACTACCTAAACATAAAATATAAAAGGTCTATTTTCTATTGCAATGATTCCCAATGTGGGGTGCATATCCCACCTGTGGGGCATGGTAATATTTTGGTGGAGCATGTGTAGGATGTGCACCCTTCAGCTTAGTATACCAACAGAATAAGGAGACAATTCAAGAATGAGTTATTAACTGAATTGTTTCCTAGTGAGTCTGAGTGAGAGTGTTAATGTTAATGCATATGATGCATATACAATATGCATACATAGAAAATATTTTGTGTGTATGTACGTACATGTGTAATTGGCATACAAGAATTAAATATTAGAGGTGGGCACCAGAATTTTAGAAATACCAAAGTGAGGAATGGCCCCAAATCGTTTGTGAACCACTGGTGTAGATCCCAAAAGTAACTTACTCTACCTGCTACGATCTTTACAAAATTAAAAAAAAAACTGACTCTTGCTGCTACATCTGGATTGGAGCTGCCAAATCCTTAATTTCCAGCCTCGACAATCTTCAAAGACGTTTTTGAAGCCATATGTGGGTGATGAATTGTTTTTCCACCCTACAGTCCCTTTCCCAGAGACGAAAAGTTGGCTGCACTCTCGCTGTTTCCATGGTAGACGTTCGCGCGGACTGTTCCACCAGTTCAGACATTCACAGTGAACACCTTGTTGTCTCATTCCTTTCTTATTCCATTGGTAAGGAGGACGTCCCGCTCAGACAGTTTCTTCCCCAGAACTGATGCATTGGGAAATTGACTCCCGAGAGGATGCTTCCTCGATCACTAAAATCTTAACTTATTCAACCTTTTCATCTTGTCATCGGCTACAGTGACTCTTTGAATCGTTTGGATCCCTGAGAGCCCTTACATTTCACAAAGGTAAAATCAGGGATGAAACTTTGCAGTCATATCTAAAACAAATTGAACGAGCTACTGAAGTCCTTGTAAAAGGATTGGATCCATCTCCCTCTAACTCCAGGGTCAAATAGGCGGGAAGACTGGACTCTTTATTCTTAGTAAGGGAACCAGTCTAGGAGAAGGACAATTTTGAATTCAAAAAATAACCTGGAGAGGGATCGGCTCCGTCAGGCTATCTTGCCCTAGAAACACCCACTACAGATACGGTTGCAGTAGATGTGGTGTTCCTATGATCTTAAATAGTAATGAGACACGTGATCACGGTCTGTATGTATGCGTGCATGTGTGCGTGTATGTGCGCGCGTGTGTGTGTGTGTGTGTGTGTGTAGAGAGAGAGGAGAGAGAAGTAGAGAAAGAGTGTATATAAGAGAGTAACTAGATGTTCGAAGAGTAGTAAGAGAGAGAGAGAGAGAGAGATTGACTGAAATATTGTTGTGTATTTAATACTAGGCATGACTGTGTCGTTCCCTTTGCATTAATGGCCTCATGCATCTATCTTCCTCTAAATATCGGCTTAATATTAATAGGCTGGGTTCTCTTCCCTTGTGTGGCACACTGTCTACAAGAAGCAACAAAACTTTGAACTCAAAACCCCTTAAATAATTGGATAGACTGGACTCTTTTGCTTTGATAGGGCACCTAGTCTAGAAGGAGGACAATTCTGAATTTTTTAAAAAATAGCTTGATGAGGGATAGGTTCCGTCAGGCTATCTCGAGATAGACACATTCACTATATACTGCAGTCTATCGTGCTACCCCTACAGCAAAGTCGATAATGCAACTCACAGTCATGGGTTATTTGATTGCAATCCAAAAGGGATATTTTACAAACTGTTTTGAATAGCGCATGAGATGCCGGGTTAAGCGTATGAGGTTCCAAGGAGAGTATTTTGAAGGGGGACTTAGATGCTATTTCCCTAGGTAGGCTATTCCCCCCACCCCCGTTAGTATCAGATGGCGGGATATTTTATGGCAGATACTCTTCTTTTTTTTTTTTACTAAATTTTCATCCAATAAATGCCCCAAATCCATTCATGGTAGGGTGGGGGTTGTATGGATGGAGGACTCGGAAGTAGGTGTACATTAAGAAAAGACATACGCTAGATAGCAAGATTGACGTAGATTTGAAGAGGTTCCGATTTTAGTGTTCGGGAAAGGATCCTTTCAGGTGTCTGCTTCATTAAGTAGCGATTCTTCTTGGGAAGAAGCTGTCCGAATGAAAGTTCATATTTTACCAGTGGTATATGATGGGAATGACGATGGTTCCCCGAATCTTAACGGTAAATGTCCGAACTGGTTGAACTGATGCCCTTGCTTGAGAAAGGCGTGAATCCACTCTTCCCTATAATCAACCTTCACAAGGGTCACTGAGAACAGTACTGAAAAAAAAGTAAAAATTCACCTTTTTGTGTAACTTGTCTGTTTCTTCCATTGAACAAAACTTTTCAGCGCTACCAAGCTTAGGGATTAAACTAAAAACTACCAATCCAGAGGACATTTTAACTTTTTTTTCGTTAAAGTTAAGACGTTAAGAGTATTTTTTTTCACAAAAAAAGTCCATCTTTAAAAATTATTTGGTCATTTTAATTTTTTAAAAAAAGTTGAACCCCATTAAAATGATGGTCAGTCTAGTACTAGATGAATGTATAAGAACAATAATAATAATAAAAAAATTCAAAACTTCATATCCTTAAAAAGGGGCTCATAATCGTGACTATTTGATTTGGTTTGTTTTACGGCATATCAACCCCATTGGGTTATTTAATGCCGACAAGATTTTTATTGCTGGTAATATTTTTATCTATCTATCTATCTATCTATCTATCAAAGTATATGTTGGTTTGGTTTGTTTTACGGCATATCAACCACAATGGGTTATTTAATGCCGACAAGATTTTTATTGCTGGTAATACTTTTTTATCTATCTATCTATCTATCTATCTATCTATCAAAGTATATATTGGTTTGGTTTGTTTTGTTTTACGTCATATCAACCACAATGGGTTATTTAATGCCGACATGGTTTTTATTGCTAGTAATATTTTTCCTTCAAAAATGTATTCCTGGCATTAAAACCTATTTTTACACTTTCATAGTGTTCTAGCCCAGCCCGGAGGTCAACCATTTGCCCATAGTTGGGATCCCAACACGTGCCACCACAGTGGGTCAGCGCGGGCCCGGGAACACCAGCAACCAAGAGGCAGTTCCATGCTTCCCAAAACCTCCCGATCAAAGGCCCTGCTGCTGGACGTAGTTTATCATTTAACCCAGAAATCTGTCCGAACTGGTTGAACTGATGCCCTTGTAACACTCTTTTGTATCAAATACATTTGGAATAATCATGTCGGTGGGGATTTTTTAAATAAGTAGAGGGTTTTTTTTATTTTCCTGGAAAAAGATAATCGTGCCCTGGAGAAAATTATTAAAAAAAAAAAATCTCCATCTGGCAGCAAGATCGGGAGATTTATAGGAGCATGGAACCACCTTTTCATTGCTGCTGTTTCCAGGTCTACCTTGACCCGGGGTAGTAGAACCTGTTAGGGTCCAAACTATGAGCAAATAGTTAACCCTCAAGCTGGGGTCGAAACACTATGAAAGTATAAAAATACATTTTATAGTAAAAATACCAGCAATTCACCGTTGAAACTGTTAGATGTAGACGTCTCTTCTACTCCAATAGCTTCATGTCTCGCACATCTCGCCTGTGGAACTCCCTTCCTTATTCCTGTTTCCCTGACAAATACAAGCTCCAACTATTTAAGTGTAATGTCAATCGACATCTCCAGCTGCCTTGATCTATCCACTTCCCTTCTCCACATCCTTTCACCTTTCATTCCTCTCTGCTCTCGCTCCAAATCTTCTGTAACCCCCTTGCCTTGATTGAACCACTGTCTTTCTCCACATCCTCTCCTTTACCACTCCTATCTGCTCTTCCTCCAAACCTTCTGTAACCCCTTGCGTGCTAGTGGCTTCCAGCCTTGCTTGGGGTGATAAGCTTAAAAAAAAAAAAATACATTAAAAAAAAAATATTACCAGCAATACATGTTTTTTTTTTAATGGAATTACTAATGCTCCCAAGAAAATTAAATTTCGGCATTAAATGATCCATAAAGAATTGATATGCCGTCAAATAAACAATAATCCAAAGAAGAATCAGCAATATTATTGGTCCTGATACGGCGGCTCGGCTTCGGTCACTTTCCTATCGCTGTAAGGTTACCTCTGACTTTTCTATAAATACTTTCATGGTAATAGTTTAGATAAGCTCTTTGCTAAGATACACATTGAGGATAGATTTAAAATTATTGTTTTATCCCCCCACCCCGGACAATGAATTGTTCATATGGGGACTAGTTAGGACTTTCATAGAGACATTGCGGTATTATGGTGAATGTAGCAAGAATGATAAGTAAGAATGCGTTGTTTTGGTGAAAGGAATATTGTATGTTTGGATCAGTGTTTATGCCTAACTAAGTTTAACGTTAAGACAGGTGAAGACCGTCCTCCCCCCCGTTCCTCTTTTTGGCCTTGTGCCACATTTTGTATTACCATACGAATAAATATCGCTCTTCGCCAAGGTACCTAGACTTTTAAAATTTAAGCGCAGTACTAGACTGGCGACGAGGTCTCATCAATTTAGGGTTTGAGCTGGCTAGATGTAGCCGTGACTTCTATGCTAAAAGTTTCTTTTCTCGCACTTCTCACTTGTGGAATTCCCTTCCAGCTCCATGCTTTCCAGCCAATTTAAATCTTCAAAAATGTAAATGCAATGTCAATCGGTATCTACTCTCCTCCTGATTACTCTTTCCTCTTCCCGCTCATTATTAATGTATCTGTTCCTATTTCTTCCACACACTGTAACCGCTTGTGTCTTTGTGTCTTTACTGCCTTGCATGGAATGATAGCGATTAAAGAAAAAACAATAAACAAATAAATAAATAAATAAAATGAGTCAATGTCAAATAAACACGTGACAGGTGTCTATGCCTGGAGAAAATGGAGAAAAATACTATTTAATCATACCGGCACTTGTATTTGGTACACAAGAGAACGTAATCATTTTCCTTCTCAAAGACGAACGGAAAGACCAAATGAAAGGAAGTAGTTTTATCAATAGTTTTTATTTCTATTTTTTATTTCTTCCAAAACATCGCCCTGATAAGTATTCCTTATGCTTTTCTACCCCAGGGAGTGCTAATATGAAACACATTTTTTTTTTATCATTTTAATAACGGAAGCGTTTAAAAACTACTCACCCATCTAACTTTCATCAGCTTGACATCTTGAAGGGCTTGGCAACATTTCCACTTCTCGAATTTTCTCGTCTTGATCTCGCCACACAAGTAGAAGGCAATCATTTGGACATTCTGGGATTCCTTTAGTGCATCAGATAATCATTCCTATTCTGTCACTGACAATACCTTTCCTCCTAATTTCTAGAGTATTCCTAACGTAATATAATTAACAATATTTATATTATACATATAGACTTATTCTCTTATTGTTGAGCATCAATGCGTGTCTGTAATAAAATTATCATTGCATTTACATTATACATATATTAGCCCATTCTGTCAATAATGCCTACATTAATTCCAGACTCTCTCTTATACGGAATTGAAATGGACCCTATACAAGATTCCCACGTGGTGGATGCAGACGTTGTAATAAATAAAAAACAGAATGCGACTGACCACTGAGACGTCCCAGATATGACGATAAACTACATTCGCGTCCAGGGTAAGACAATAAACTACGTCCAACAGCAAGGCCTCTGATAGGGAGATTTTGACTTATCTGCTGAAGAAGAGTCGGTGTTTCCGTCATCTACGGACTCTGTGGTGATAACGGTGTAGAGTAGGCTGGTTCTGCAAGTGTCCATTTCCCAGGTCTTACTAAAAGTGAGTGTTCTTCAAAAAGACGTAGAAAAGCGCACCAATCAGCTCATTGGCTAAGCTTAAACTGCCAAGGGCAGATAATTATGCCTCTTATTTCTCATATTCCAGCTCTTCCTTACTACTGTGACAATAGACTTCTCCTATTTATAAATATGGCAAGTAGCCACATTAGAGTCGGATTTTGAGTAATTAAGATTTTCCGTTCTGTGGTGATGTACTAAACGCAGCTTAGATATAGCACAAGGTCGAAAGTATGGGGAACCCATTGAGGACCGTACTCACTACGTGTTGATCTCGCGTGACAACCTTGTTAACCATTACATCATATTGCAGTGCCCTTTTTTTTCGTTCTGGCCTTATTTTTTGCTTGCTTAAAATAATGACATTTCAAATTTTCAATTGTCCGACAAGTTTCAGGATATGTAAGTAAAATTCAATGATTTTAATCCAAATTTGGATTTTGATGTAGAGTTGGACCCAGTGTACTTCCTATGCGACCAAACTTATCTGCTGAAGAATTGTCGATGTTTTCGTCATCTACGGACTCTGTGGTGATAACGGTGTAGAGAAGGCTGGTTCTGCAAGTGTCCATTTCGTAAGTCTTACCAAAAGTAAGTGTTCTTCAAAAAGAGGTAGAAAAGCGCACCAATCAGCGACTGTAATCCGATTGGCTAACATTAAACTGCCGAGGGCAGATAATCATATCTATTTCTCAGATTCTCTCAATTCATTTCTAGAGAAATTAATGCATTTGCGCTTGATATATAATAGTTTTATCCCGTCAGTAAGGTAAATAGTAAGGCAGACTGGGTCCTATAGCCTTTGATGGAAACCAGTGTAGAAGAACGACAATGGATACAAAACTTGCGGAGGGACGTTTGGGGACTTTATGGCCTACTGTGCACCAGTTCTTTGTATTTGGCTCTTCCAAAAAGTGTGGCTGGTTCGGCACAAGCCTTCATTAATATAATCAAATGATATGTGCGGGTCGTCTGGCTGTTGATTCGAAGAACTGGACTTAATTCCTGAACTGTGACAACCTCTTTCTTCCTTATTTTCAATGGATTTCTACAGTAAAATAATTTACAAGTTTTATAGTATTTTTCAATGAATTCTATAATAAATTACTTGCAATGCATTCCCATTATGCATATATAGGGTGACCCAAAAAAGAAAACGGGAACTATTTAACAATCCAATAAAACCATATATATATATATATATATATATATATATATATATATATATATATATATATATATATATCCGATGCGATGAGAACGAAAGTAATATATAAATTCTAACCTTCGCAGCATTCATTCAAAAAAGAGCTCGATACAGGTAGTAGAGCGATAATTATTTATTTATTTATTATAATTTTATCATATAGACAAAACCATTTTACTCACGACAAAGATGCAACTTGGTTTCAGTGCATTTTAACTGCACATCTACGGGTGAGGGTCGAAAATGGTTATGAACGATCCTGTTTGTAGGCAAGCCCGGATGTAAAACGTCACTTCCTATTTTTCATTTTTTTGAGAAGAAAAATGTACATGCAAAATATACATAAAGTATCTGAGGGAAACAATAGTGGTTGTTGATAGCAGTTTGGTGGTGGGTGGACCGGGTTGATTGGTGTGTGGACATTTTTTCGTTGATAAACATCGGTCAAAGTTTAGGCACGTCAACTCACAAGCGTCCTAAGTTTGAGAGGTAGGGGAGGGAAGATAGCGATGGGGATAATATTACATTTGAGTAGGTAAAAAGATTTTCGAGTTGTCTTTTGTAATAATTGCGAGTGTTATTTTTTGGCCTACAAACAGGATCGTTCACAACCATTTTCGACCCTCACCCGTAGATGTACAGTTAAAATGCACTGAAACCAAGTTGCATCTTTGTTGTGAGTAAAATGGTTTTGTCTATATGATAAAATTATAATATATATATATATATATATATATATATATATATATATATATATATATATATATATATATATACACTCGACTCTCCCGTCGATTCGACGTATGAGGGTCAAGCAGATCAGTTCCTAGGAAACCGACAGCCCGACAACAGCACATGATATTTGCTTATATCCACACTTTTTGAAGGCCCAAATACAGAAACCTGGTGCACTAAAAGACCACAAGGTCCCCTTGAATTCAGAGTTGTCCTTCTCCTTGAAAGTTGCCATCCTAGGCTATAGAACCCAGTCTGTCCTGCGATTTACCCATAGCTGGAATATATATATATATATATATATATATATATATATATATATATATATTGACGTGCGATTAAAGCTTAAAGCCGTCCACCAAACCAAGGTATATGTGTATTTATTGATATAATTTCTTAGCTCTGTCTAATCGCATTGAGCACTATTATGTCTCTTGGCTAAATTTGCCAATTATTTATTTGGTTACCAGCACACGCGTATATGGTCACTAATATCGAGTTATTTCATTTACCTAACCATATATATATATATATATATATATATATATATATAATATCGCTTAATGATTAGTAGGGACAATCCCAAGGAGGATATAAATCCAAAGAGTGCTCAATGTAAGAACAGAGCAATATAATAATGAATACAGAATCCTTAAAAATCCATGAACAGATGGACGTTTAAAGCCTACGAAATAAATTATAACCTGACCCGATGGATTTTTAAAGACTCTGTATTCATTGTATATATATATATATATATATATATATATATATATATATATATATATATATATATATATATATATATATATATATCATTGAATAATATAGGCATATTGTGTGTACCTATTTTTTACATTATTTACATTATTATTGTCCTCATAATATGCGATTTCTGACAGAGATGGTTGGAAGGAACGAGTCGGGAGAATCCATGAGGAATTCTCGACCTGATGATGATGACTTTCTCATTCCCCGTCTCTTACAACAATCTCACTCAGTAACTCTCTACTTTGAGTGGCCCTTGTATTGGGTAAACAGTAAATAATAATAAAAAAAGAACACCTGATTCTGAACATCAGAACTCTCCAACTGCGAGGTTTGTCGCATCAGCACCCACCGGATTGCAAACAATCTTGAAGCAAACTGTCACGCCAGCCTGGAAGAGAATAGAATTTGGCAAAACAACAGTGCCAAAATAGAGGCACCTACAGACCAGATATTCTACTGTAGCCCCTGTGGAAGATTCTGCTGGTCTTGTATTGGCCTCACCAGCACATATGAGCCAACAAAAGACAAAACTGATCTGACCTTAAAACCCATCCTTGATATCAAAGCAAATGCCAAAAAGTAGTCAAAAATAAATAAATTAGTAATAATCTCCATTACCTAACTTTAGGTTTCCATGGTAAACATTTGGGTGTGGTCCTGGGTGTAGAGGGTCGTGGTGGCTTGGGTGGCATCTCATCATTACTTCCTGAAGATCCTGAAGATTTCATGTCAACTTCTCTCAGCACCCATTGTGGACGGTTCTGCTGGTCTTGTATTGGCCTCACCGGTACATGAACCAACAAAGGACAACACTGATCTAACCTTAAAACCCATCCTTTAAGTCAAGGGTTAACCGATATATATATATATATGGGCTCTCAAAACTTGCTTAACAATCAATCTAGAAGAAAGAAAACTCACGGAGAAAGCAAGGGGAAACCCTATCTTTACTAAAAGCAGTCATGACAATGCACATTTTACAAATAATACCAAAGGAAGCTGGGAAGAGCCATAATAGATTACGTCCTGAGGACCTATCACGCTTTTTAAAATCTTATATATGATCAAAAAAAAAAATCTCTCTCTCAGGCATAAAAGTTTAATACGAAATATAATTTTGTCTCCCTATGTTTATCTTGGACAGCTTAAAATATCACTAAGAGATGCAGTATATCTTATTTTCGTGTGAACTTACGCATGTCTGAAGACATTCGCCGTGATAGGCGCGGTGAGGGTCAGTTGTTGCGCTGTGCTGATCGGTATATAAATAAAACACACATTCCAGTGTCAAGCTGGCTCTTTCAGACTTGAAGACACTTAATCACGTGCAAATGTAGACCTAAACCAAAGATAGGCCGAAGTGGCACCCCCTTGGAGATTCCCTCCCAGCCCTTAGTACCGGAGTCGCTGTGTAAAGGCTAAAAGAGGTTACAAAAAAAAGAAATAAAACAACGAAAAACAACCAAACGGTAGCGACTGAGGCACGTCGATGGATTGAAATATTTTATCTGCCTGAAGGCACTCAAGATAACTGACTAGTTAATAAACAGAATGCCTAATTGTTCAAAGAACGTTTATGTCAAGGTTGACAAGATATGTAACAACGCATGAAAATAAACTCATATGTAAGTATAATTATACGTATGTGTATGTACATGTGCATTTAAGTAAAGTTCTGTGTTCATATACACGCACACACACACACACACACATATATATATATATATATATATGCTATATAAAGATATGGTCTAAACACACACGCATATACATACATACACACACAGATATATATGTATATATATATATGTATATATATATATATGTATATATATGTATATATACGTATGTGTATGTACATGTGCAATTAAAAGTTATGTGTTCACATACATATATGAAAATATGGTCTAAACACACACATATATATGTGTGTGTGTGTGTGTATATATATACGTATATATATATATCTATATCTATCTATCTCTATATATATATGTATATATGTATGTATGTATCTATCTATATATATGTATGTGTGTGTGTATATATATTCCCCCTCTCTCTCTCTCTCTCTCTCTCTCTCTCTATATATATATATATATATATATATATATATATATATATATAGCTACTAGTGGGCAAATGAATGACAAGATGGAGCACTTATTAATGACGTGTTTCGTTCGGAGAATGAACATCTTCAGTCAAATAACATTTTTATTGAGTGAATTAATCGTATACATAAAAAAGATAAAAACTGCGCAGGTGGAGAAATAGCATATATGTATGTGTGTGTGTATGTGTGTGTGTGTGTGTGCGCCTGTGTGTGCGTGCGTGTGCGTGTGCGTGTGCGTGTGTGTGTATGAAAACTTATCTTAGCTGACGCGTTTCGTCCTCTGAGAGACTTTATCAAGGCAAACAATAAAACTGTATTTTCTAGCTAAATGTATGTGTATGTTTTTTGTTTTTCATGTGGACAATGTTTAAAAATTTCAGGTAGAGGCTGGATAAAGTCCACCAGAACACGAAACGCTTCGGCTAAGATAAATTTCCATTTTTTCTTTATTCATATTGTCCTTTTACAGATATACCCTATGTTAAATTTTTACACACATCTCTCTCTCTTAATCAATTCACCCCAAGAAAGTTGATAATGCCACTAAGACGCAAAGGGCTAATGGGAGGAAAATAAATCAGAAGACTTTACAAGGAATCGGAGACCCTATCCTAAACAGGAAACAAAGAATAAACCTTTACTCTTGTTCAGAAGACCGGAGAGGAGTGTGAAAAACCAACCTATCTACTCCTATATTATTTGACCCGAATTTGCCTTGAAACTTTAGAAGTCATCTGTTCATCCGTACATTAATATTGTTAACATATCTAGTCTGATGCTTTTTTATATATCTCGAGATTCTGGACTAAATCCAAAGAAGAATCTGCAATGTTATTGGTTATTTTAACAAAATACAATAAAGAAAGAAATACACTAAAGAAAGAACTATAAAAGCAAAGAGGTACTGGAAATTGTAAAAGATCTTGTTGGGATTGAGTGAAGATGTTAAAAGATATCAGAAGGTTTGAATGATCAGAAGGCTTAAAACTGTGCCTGTTCAATGATCTTCCATCCACAACAATTAATAAAAGACAAAAAGAATGATTCAAAACATAACAATTGAATTTATTACGTATTTGATGTACATGCGTATAATCTGAAAGGTTTGACAGAGTTGTGTCTCTTTGATTAGGAAATATCTTTACTTGAGCTCATAAGATTGGATTATTTATTAAACTGTAGTTGAGAGGAATGAGTATGTTGCATGTTAGAGATTATCTATTGGGCAAGTTGGTAAGAGTTCAGAGATTGTACTTGCGTGAAATGTTGTAAAGTTCTTTTACGTCTGACTGCATTAGTCAAGACGGGAGTTCTTTAAGGGTCACATTTTGGCAGCGGAGATGAGACGTCTATTATCTATTGGGCAAGTTGGTAAGAGTTCAGAGATTGTACTTGCGTGAAATGTTGTAAAGTTCTTTTACGTCTGACTGCATTAGTCAAGACGGGAGTTCTTTAAGGGTCACATTTTGGCAGCGGAGATGAGACGTCTATTGTCTATTGGGCAAGTTGGTAAGAGTTCAGAGATTGTACTTGCGTGAAATGTTGTAAAGTTCTTTTACGTCTGACTGCATTAGTCAAGACGGGAGTTCTTTAAGGGTCACATTTTGGCAGCGGAGATGAGACGTCTATTGTCTATTGGGCAAGTTGGTAAGAGTTCAGAGATTGTACTTGCGTGAAATGTTGTAAAGTTCTTTTACGTCTGACTGCATTAGTCAAGACGGGAGTTCTTTAAGGGTCACATTTTGGCAGCGGAGATGAGACGTCTATTGTCTATTGGGCAAGTTGGTAAGAGTTCAGAGATTGTACTTGCGTGAAATGTTGTAAAGTTCTTTTACGTCTGACTGCATTAGTCAAGACGGGAGTTCTTTAAGGGTCACATTTTGGCAGCGGAGATGAGACGTCTATTGTCTATTGGGCAAGTTGGTAAGAGTTCAGAGATTGTACTTGCGTGAAATGTTGTAAAGTTCTTTTACGTCTGACTGCATTAGTCAAGACGGGAGTTCTTTAAGGGTCACATTTTGGCAGCGGAGATGAGACGTCTATTGTCTATTGGGCAAGTTGGTAAGAGTTCAGAGATTGTACATGCGTGAAATGTTGTAAAGTTCTTTTACGTCTGACTGCATTAGTCAAGACGGGAGTTCTTTAAGGGTCACATTTTGGCAGCGGAGATGAGACGTCTATTTTCTATTGGGCAAGTTGGTAAGAGTTCAGAGATTGTACTTGCGTGAAATGTTGTAAAGTTCTTTTACGTCTGACTGCATTAGTCAAGACGGGAGTTCTTTAAGGGTCACATTTTGGCAGCGGAGATGAGACGTCTATTGTCTATTGGGCAAGTTGGTAAGAGTTCAGAGATTGTACTTGCGTGAAATGTTGTAAAGTTCTTTTACGTCTGACTGCATTAGTCAAGACGGGAGTTCTCTAAGGGTCACATATTGGCAGCGGACATGAGACGTACGAGTGACGAAGAAGAGGAACGAAAGAGAGCGAGAATTACTCGTGTTTGGTTTTTATAATCTGTTGTACCACGTGACAGGCTCAGACTTAGAAAGCGCAAAAACTGACCTGTCGCGTGTAGGTGATTTGATTGGTCGAATGTGACCAATCAGCGAGCTAGATTGAAGGTGATTGACCAATGAATGCTCGTTGTATATTTTGTAAGTATCATGGTGGTGAAAATTACAACAGGAAGAGTGCATTTGTCAGCGGGGGTTAACTGGCTGTCGTGGAAGATTCCACAATCTTGCCTCTAACCATGTTAGCGGCCTTTGATAACTTAAGGCTAAATTCTAAATCCCCCCCTCCTCCGCAAAAAAAGTTTTCTCTCTGCTACGGTCCTGTTTCTATTTTTGAAGACAAAACGTGATTAATGTTCTTGCAATTAAGACTTCAAAGAACATTTTTTAAAAATTATTGCAATACGTTTGTGAAGTATAAAAAAATCTGTGATCATTTCAACATTTTGGTACCAACCTAGTTGAGATGCTAATAATATATAGCCGTTTCCTTATAAGGAAATATTCGGCATTCATTGACCGAGCAGTTATTTTCGGTTGAAATTCATAAGAAGTCTCTATTAAAAGAGGAAAAACACATTTCCCAAGTCCACTGTTATCACCCTTTACAGTATTGATGGAGATTTCCTTCCTCACCTTTTGCTTGAAGTAGTGTGGAGCGTCAGCATCTTCATTATGTCATTATATTCTCTTTGGGTTGCATCTTATATCCATTTTAGTTGTTGCAGCTGTTGAAAGTCCTCAAGTGATGTGGTTTATTTTATTTAGTACAAGATTCGATGAAAAATGATCCTTGTTAAGACCTTACAAACTTCAAACAATTTTCAAACATTGATCTTAGAAATATGTTCTGTACAGCGGGTAGGTTGTTAGCCTACTGCACAACCCCCAATATGGAAGATCAGGTTTTGAATTCAGAGTTGTGCTTCTCCTAGACCAGTTGCCATCCAAGGCTATAGAATCCGGTTTGTCCTGCAATTTACCCATAGCTGGGGGGAGAAAAAGGGGATTCATACCTTTCTCAAGCATTTAAGTGAATGTAATAGATTCGAGTAGAATTCGAACTCGGCTCTCCGATTCCTTAACCCGAGCCGCTATCAATTAATCCACTGTGCATCCGGTGCCATGCTATTCATAAAAAAGTCATGACTGAAGAATATGACTGGAAAATCTTAGGTTACTGTTTTGGTTCTGTAGCGACTTGCGGTGTTGGGTGAAACTATACCTAGCACTTTAAGCACATTTTAAGCTCATTTTCCTTATCTCCTATACTAAATTTCTTATAATTGATCCTTACATCAAGGTATTTGAAGTATTTAGTATTGGAGACTAGTAGTTAAAGATGAGCATTATATATCTTATATCATCGTATACATATAAATGTTCTTCTTTTATGCTCCGTGTCCCTTCAGGCCGTGGTCAATCATGGCTCTCCACCCCTTTCTATCCTTTGTAGCTTTAAATAATGTTTAATCCTTTACTACCCTTATCACTACTTGTTCAACCATCCATTTATAAGAGGTCGCTAATTAGATTACTCACTGTTTCCAACTGCTGCTATTGCCTTCAGTAGTTACTGTGAGTGTCAAATTCTCCAAACTCTCTTTTCTCATTTTGTGTCTCCGAAATTTCAGCTGCCATTTTCTGATTCTTAATATAAACGACATTTTTTTTTTATTTTTCCTTAATACTACCTCGTTACTTACATGTTCAGTCGATGGTATGTAAGAATATGACTGGAAAATTTTAGGTTACTGTTTTGGTTCTGTAGCGACTTGCGGTGTTGGGCGAAACTATACCTAGCACAGCCTATCTATCTATCTATCTATCTATCTATATATATATATATATATATATATATATATATATATATATATATATATATGTATATATATATATAGTTAAGTAACGAAAATCTTGGTAAACCGTATGGATAATCCCTAGGAGGAAGAAATCTTGAGAGTCAAAGCGAATAATTTAATCTAAAAAAACAAAACAAAATTAAAACAAAAACAAAACAGACCACTTTAAGGCTCCATTAGTTATAATTTATTTCACCAGAGAATTTTTTTTTTCGTGGATCTTCAGACTTCACTTTCAAAGGTGAAACGAAAAATGAATTTTAAAATTTACACTTTTGACGGGCAGTATTAAGCTTATATAATTTGACATAGAAGGTGGTGAGAAATAGTGTGAGAGACATGGTAGAGTATAGAGAGGGAAGGGAAAGTTTTAAAATTCATTTTTATTTTTATTACAATACTTAATATTGCGGAAGGAGGGGTAAGGATCAGAAATTATATATATATATATATATATATATATATATATATATATATATATATATATATATATATATATATATATATGCCTGTTGCTATCTATCTTACACTCTTCATTTGAAGGTTAGAAAAATTGATGAAAGTAAGTCAGACGTTATAAGTTTTGATTTTCCGACGTTAAATGGAAAAGTGTTCACGCTGAAGCAAATGTCGAAAAAATCGTTTTCGAGCAATACCTTGAGAAAATAAAAAAATGGATTCTGGGCAAACGCAGCAAGAAAGAGAGAGTGCGACGCGTGAATTGAGATAAGGTCAAAATAGGGGGACATAAAGAAACGGCGGACGAATGAGGAAGCAGGAAAGGGCAGACACGTTGGCGATATATGGGTTACATCAAACGCGATTTTCGACTATATTTAGACTCAACGACAGATTTTGAATGTTCCAAATTCCTGAGAGAGAGAGAGAGAGAGAGAGAGAGAGAGAGAGAGAGAGAGAGAGAGAGAGAGAGAAGAGAGAGAGAGAGAGGATGAAGATGATGCGAGGTTAAAAGTGGTTAAATAAATAATGGAACTTCTTTCCGATCACTTTTTTCCTAAATTCTTGCACGTTTTTTAAAATCGTTTTCTTTGGTGCGGTGGGGAGGTGCTGTTAATCCAGTTTTCTGCCATTCTCTATTTTCTCTTCTTCTTCCATTTCCTTTTATTTCTTTTTCTTTTTTTTCCATCATGTTTTTGTCTTTCATGTTTGATTCTTGTCTTTCACCCTTTCTTTCTTTCTTTCTTTCTTTCTTTCTTTCTTTCTTTCTTTCTTTCTTTCTTACCTCTGCTTCATTATCACCATTTTCCTACTTTCTCTTCTATTTTTCTAAGGTTTTATTCTACATATTTCTTTCTTTATTTCTTTTATTCAACGAATTTCTTTCTTTTTTCTTCCTTACTTTCTTCATTTCTTTCTTTCATTCTTTCTTTCTTTTTTTTTTCGATGAATTCCATCCATCCTTTCTTTTATTCAATGAATTTCATTCTTTCTTTTAGTCAATGAATTTCTTTCTTTCTTTTATTCAATGAATTTCTTTCTTTCTTTTATTCAATGAATTTCTTTCTTTTATTCGATGAATTCCTTCCTTTCCTTCTTTTATTCAATGAATTTCTTTCTTTCTTTTATTCAATGAATTTCTTTCTTTTTTTTATTTGATGAATTCCTTCCTTTCTTTCTTTTATTCAATGATTTCTTTTATTCAATGAATTTCTTTCTTTTATTCAATGAATTCTTTCCTTTCCTTCTTTTATTCAATGAAATTCTTTCTTTCTTTTATTCAATGAATTTCTTTCCTTCTTTTATTCAATGAAATTCTTTCTTTCTTTTATTCAATGAATTCCTTCCTTTCTTTCTTTTATTCAATGAATTTCTTTCTTTTATTCGATGTATTCCTTCCTTTCTTTCTTTTATTCAATGAATTTCTTTCTTTCTTTTATTCAATAAATTTCTTTCTTTCTTTTATTCAATGAATTTCTTTGTTTTATTCGATGAAATCATTCCTTTCTTTCTTTTATTCAATGAATTTCTTTCTTTCTTTTATTCAATACATTCCTTCGTTTCTTTCATTTATTCAATGATTTCTTTCTTTCTTTTATTCATTTAATTTCTTTCTTTCATTCTTTTATTCAATGAATTTCTTTCTTTTATTCGATGAAGTCCTTCCTTTCTTTCTTTTATTCAATGAATTCCTTCCTTTCTTTCTTTTATTCAATGATTTCTTTCTTTTATTCGATGAAGTCCTTCCTTTCTTTCTTTTATTCAATGAATTCCTTCCTTTCTTTCTTTTATTCAATGATTTCTTTCTTTCTTTTATTCAATGAATTTCTTTCTTTCATTCGATGAATTCCTTTTTTGTTTTATTCAATGAATTTCTTTCTTTCTTTTATTCAATGAATTTCATTCTTTCTTTTATTCAATGAATTTTTTCTTTTATTCGATGAATTCCTTCCTTTCCTTCTTTTATTCAATGAATTTCTTTCTTTCTTTTATTCAATGAATTTCTTTCCTTCTTTTATTCAATGAATTTCTTTCTTTCTTTTATTCAATGAATTTCTTTCTTTCTTTTATTCAATGAATTCCTTCCTTTCTTTCTTTTATTTAATGATTTCTTTCTTTCTTTTGTTCAATGAATTTCTTTCTTTCTTTTATTCAATGAATTTCTTTCTTTCTTTTATTCAATGAATTCCTTCCTTTCTTTCTTTTATTCAATGAATTCCTTCCTTTCTTTCTTTTATTCAATGAATTCCTTCCTTTCTTTCTTTTATTCAATGAATTTCTTTCTTTCTTTTATTCAATGAATTTCTTTCTTTTATTCGATGAAGTCCTTCCTTACTTTTATTCAATGAATTCCTTCCTTTCTTTCTTTTATTCAATGATTTCTTTCTTTTATTCGATGAAGTCCTTCCTTTCTTTCTTTTATTCGATGAAGTCCTTCCTTTCTTTCTTTTATTCAATGAATTCCTTCCTTTCTTTCTTTTATTCCATGATTTCTGTCTTTCTTTTATTTGATGAATTCCTTCCTTTCTTTCCTTTTTTCAATGAATTTCTTTCTTTCTTTTATTCAATTAATTCTTTCCTTTCTTTCTTTTATTCACTGAATTTCTTTCATTCTTTTATTCAAAGAATTTCTTTCTTTCTTTTATTCAATGAATTTCTTTCTTTTATTAGATGAATTCCTTCCTTTCCTTCTTTTATTCAATGAATTTCTTTGTTTCTTTTATTCGATGAATTCCTTCCATTCTTTCTTTTATTCAATGAATTTCTTTCTTTTATTTGAGGAATTCCTTCATTTTTCTTCTTTTATTCAATACATGCTCCCTTTCTTTTTTCTTTCTTTTTTGTTTTATTCAATACTTTCTTTATTTCGTTCATTTGTTCTTTCTTTTGTTTTAATCAATATTTTCTTTTTTTCGTCGTTCTTCATTCCTTCATTTCGTTCTTTCATTCATTCCTTCTTTCTTTCTTTCTTTCTTTCTAAACGTTATTTTATTCTTTTTATCTGTTGCTTTGTAAGATACTCAAAATAGTATGTTGACATCAAAATAAATTCAGACAGCAAGTATAACGAATAGTCGGGATATATGTGTAGTGCGCATGTGCACACACAAGTAGAGATATCCAAACCATAGAGAATTGTGTTTAAAAACAGTAAAATCGACCTTGTTAACCGAACGCTCCTCTGTGGCCTAATTGGTTAAGGCACGTCAGACTATATGACGGTTCCGTCTAGGATACAGGTTCGATTCCTGTCGGGGGACGCATATTTCCTATTTTCCTAAATTTCTCGGACATTCAGGCCGGTAAATGTTGTTAATACTGTTTATTATAAACACAGCATTTACTTAAATATTTCTATCTATAAAAAAGAACGTATAAACATAAAAAATGTCTTAAAAATAATTGTCGGGCTTTATCAATTTCATAATGCTTATACTTAACATCAGGAAGAGGCAGCTGAAATTTCTGGGGCACGTAATGAGAAAAGAGGGCCTGGAGAATCTGATACTCACAGGTCGAATAGAGGGAAAGAGAGACAGGGGAAAGCAACGCATGATATACCTGGCGGGTTTAGGCAAGTGGGTGACAGAACGTGGTCTGGGGGAGGAGACAGAGGGGCGGAACTTATTAAGAGCTACAAGGGATAGGGGGAAGTAGAGAGCCATGATCGCCTACGACCTGAAGGGTCCCGGCACATAAAATTGAAGAAATCATTACAGCAAAACAAAGCGCAATTTACCCTTCTTAAGAAATGAGCATGACTCATTCGGATTTTTATATCTTTATTTTCGAACACGAAAAACAAAGAAAGTAATTTTTAATCCGTCGCTGGATTTTTAATCCGTAATTATTGCTTATAAACTTTATATTTAGTGTAGACTACACTAAATATAGCATTTATAATGATCTAAGTAAATAAAGGACAAATTCTGTCTGTCTCCGTGTATCTAAAACCACTTTAACTTGGGCCATATTTGCTCTACAACGGCATGTTATACTTTTTTGGTACCAGGATGGCTCCAGAATTGAATATCTGCCTTTCATTTGGTGCTTAAACAGCCAGTATTGGGATTTGTGTCCAGATGAGGAGTGAACAGTTAAAAATTCAAATTTTAAAATAACTCAAAAAATTTAGGGATTTTAAGTTTTTAACTTATATTTCACTTTAACTCAACTCGCCAAGTTTGGTTCACCACTGCTGTGGCCTCACGGACACATAGTCCAGTGGATAAAGTCATTGGTTAGATCCAGTGACTAGACCCAAAGAGTTGTGAGTTCAATACCACGCCACAGCAGTGGTGGACCAAACTTGGAGAGTTGAATTAAAGGGAAAATAACTGAAACATCTGGAAGAGGCATGGCACGTGGAACTAGAACAATCTACCACGGTGGACGAAATAAAGGGTTCGGTTCGAAATTTTAATTACCTGAAGAAGGCCGGTGCGTACAGCGGTCGAAACGTTGTGAATATTGCAATGAAAATGAGGATAACAGTCCGAATAATGTCGATAATTTAAGTTGTCCGTCTTAAATTAAGTAGATATTCAATTGATTTATCTCATTGGCCGATTTCAGCGTTTCGCGCTAAATTGGTCGCCAGGGGCATATACAGTGCTGTTCGATAAAAGTGACTAACCTGATTTGTTTTACTAAATATTCTCTTCTCCGATGAAACGAAAGTTGAGCTAAATTCAAAGGATAAGCTATCTAAAATCCGAAGAAGAAGCTTTGAAAGCTCTTTGAATTTAGCAGTAAGTATTGTCAAGCATCCGTTCAGTATAATGTTCTGGGGATGTTTTTCTTTTCATGGAACTGGTTTCTTAAAACCTATTGAAAAGACCCCCAGGAGCGAGCAGTACAAGAGAATTTTAGAGTCTTGTCTGCTCCCTTCTGCTGAAAGGGTGCAAATCGACCCCACCAAGCTCAGTTTTATGCAGGATAATGCTCCGTCACAAATCAAAATTGATGAAGGAATACTTTGATGAGAAGCAGGTGAGTGTTATGACATGGCCGCCCCAATCTCCTGACCTCAACCCCAAACAAAACTTATGGAGCATTATAAAGTACAGGCTCTCGAGAAAGCAGTTGAGCAACAAAGAGGATTTGATTGTGAATTTCATATCCGAATGAAATTCAATGCTTGGAGATGAGATTTGCCAGAACGTAATCAAGTCAATGCCAAAAAGGGTTGAAAAGGTTATTCAAATTAAAGGACGACCCATAGATTATTAAATATTTCGAACTATATTACCTATTATAAATAAATTATACCTCTATTTTTCTTTATTTAAAGCTGTTCGGTTATGTTTCTATTGATTAATAGTTGCAGGAAATACGTGAGTCGCTTTTTTTGCACAGAGTTTTTCCCTAAATCTCATTTATATCCAAAATTATAATTATCAATAGAGGTGAGTAAACTTTTTTAACTAGGTGATCGGGAAGGGGTCTTTATATTAGTAAGATTAAAAATTAGTTTGACCCCAAAAACAATAGGCGAAAAAAATTTTAAGTAACAAAATCAGGTGAGTCACTTTTATCGAACAACACTGTATGTTTGATAAATCTATTGAAATGATTAACAGATTTTTTTTTACTTGTCAGAATTAACGCTACTCATGAATTTAAAATCTGAAATAATTACCACGTGAGAATTTCGTACGCAGATATATATTACTCGAAACGTTATATTTAGTGGATGCCCATATTTGAAATAGACGCCCCGTTTTTATTTTAAACATTGTGTGGTGGCGCACTTAAGAAGTCTTAACGAAGAAAAATGTCCTCCGTTCGGCCATATACAGCTCGACAAGATTTTATTTGCCTTTTTAGGAAAACACGTTTCTTTGTTTAGATTTTATTTTCGAAAATTACATAACTGCTCAGTTTCGTATCCGAAATGTAAACAAAGCAGTCCATAAAGAACTAATGGATTTATTTTTAATTATTTAAATTGTCCGGATGGTTGTCTTCATCTTTATGGCCAGATTCACGACGTTTCGGCCGTTGTACGCTTCGGCCATTCTTTTTAATATATATATATATATATATATATATATATATATATTTTAAATCTTATCCTTTATATATATTAATAAAATATATATTATCCTTTATATATATTATTAAAAATATTATCCTTATATATATATATATATATATATATATATATATATATATATATATATATATATATATATATATATATAAAAGTTAATTCCTCACAGATGAAGAGGAGACTTGTAGCGACGAACATGTAGTTCTACAGAAGGATGCTGAGAATAACATCGATGGAACATATAAGCAATGAGGAAGCGCTAAGGAAAATGGCAACGAAAAGTACACTTATACTTAAAATCAAAGACAGCTGAAATTTCTGAAACACACAATGAGGAAAGGGGTCTTAGAAAATTTAAAACTCACAGGGCATATTAAAAGCAGTTGAGACAAAGGGAAAACAGCGAGTCTATATAATTTCTTACTGATAGGAAACTTAAGTATTGTATGAAGAGGAGATATGTTGAAAATTACTATCGAAAAATGAAAAGGTGGTGTAAATTCCCCTTATTCTTTACAAATTTATGCAATATCCTATTATAATCGTCTTTGTCCTCGCTTTTGTTAGTTCGCGCGACCGTTACGCCCTGCCAATATCTCATAAATAATGAATTGCTTTGCTCGCGTGGAAAGAAGGGAAAAGACACTACTTGGTTTCAGTGCGAAAATGAAAGGAAAAAAAGAAGAAAGGAAGATAGAAGTGGAAAAAGTGAATCAGATTAAGCTGATAACAGATACTACAGTTTGATCTTAGCGGCTGAGAATCGATGGTATTTTTCAGTACGCCCACGTCGTTACCGAATGTGACACAGGGTCGAAGTTTATAGTGGGTTTATCGGCAGTACTGTAGAAAAATTGCCTAAGCCCCCTCGGCTTTTACCCTTTAGGGAAACGCCTCGGGCACCGGGCAATAAATCCAGTCCCCTCCCGAAGGAGAGGTACTGTCTGGAGGGAAGGCTTCCTGGGTTTTTAAGTTTTTGACCTGCGAAAGGTCGGAGGATCGATGTCGACCGCGATAAAACCGCCATTTTAGACGCAGAGTATCGAACAGCGGAAAGCGAGTAAGGCAATATCCAAAAAATCCAGTTACCATAAATAAAATAATATCGACAGCTGAATTATTTTAAAATTATTATTAAGAGGAACGTTCGTAAGACGGGGATTTGGCTTGTACTTGTATAATTTTGATCTATTATTTTAATGGTGGTTGCTATATGAGGGCAAGTAAAAAAGTGATCCACATTCTTACATATGGTAGGGCGAAAGTGCGTATAGTTTGTAATTTACCCTCGTAGTTGTTATAGACACAACAATTCGACAAACTAATCTCTAGTCATCATCAGGTGTCTATTGATTGGCTCATATGGGACATCTGTTGACTATAGCAATGTTTTGCCCTTGCGGTATCAGTAATTGTTCGCTCGTGCTGAATTGGTGCGTCACTACCAAATCCAAGGATTGAATTCATGACCACTAACTGATGATGAGAGGGTGCTTGGTCGAAACGTTGTATTAATAATAGCATCTATAGTAACATAGAACAATACAATAAAATATCACAATAACCAACAAATATTCCATAACAACATAGACACATTTCGACCAAGAAAATCGAAATGTTGTGTCTATAATAGCATCTATATCAACCAAGACAAGAAGAATATCTGTCTATATTTCTAAGATGAGGTATTATGCACACTATTTACATTGCTCTCATCTTTGTTGCCATATTTATCCCAACGTTTAGGCCAGTGTATGCTCCGGCCTTCTTCAGGTGGTTGGAATGTCGAACTGAACCCTTTATTTCGCTCACTGTGTAGACTGTTCTAGTTCCACGTGCTATGTCTAATGGATGTCAGTTATCAGTTATCTCCTGTTAATTCCCCTCTCCAAGTTCTCCACTGCCTTAAGCGGATATTGAACTCACACTCTTTGGATCCTGTAACAGGATGTAACTAACGCCTTTATCTACTGTGCCATGTGTCCTGTGTATGAATTTCTGGGAATTATAAACCTAATGTCTTCAGTAATCATTTTTTTCACCAGAGCTCATATTGCAATTTTAATTGTTATTATTGCTTTTCTCTGGCATTCCATATTACTTGTTCCCATATTGTATTCATTTCTATGCTTGGCCGGCTTAGGAGTTTTTGTGGCGTAGCATATATGCTGCTTCCTTAAGTTTACCGATTTTCCAATGATGTTCTTTGTCTATGATTTCAACCTGATCCCGCAGAGGGCGGTGATCTCCCTTTTCTTTCTATATGTGGTCAGCCATGCCTGATTTTTCCACTTCCCCTCGTGTTACAGCTTTCTGGTGTTCTTGAAGCCTTACCTTAAGGGAGCGGCCTGTCTCCCCTTTATATTTCTTTCCGCAGCTGCACGGGATTGAGTACACGCAGTCTTTAGTGATGTTCTCCTCTATGAGGGGAGGTCTTACTCGGGAGAGGTATCTGTGAAGGGTCTTCTAGCTTTTGAAGGTTGTCCTGATCTTATATGGACCGCAGATCCTTTGTATTTTCTCCGATAACCCCTTCACATAAGGCAGGCAGACTGTTTTCTGAGTATTGTTGTCCTCCTCTTGTACCCGTCTATCCCAGTTTATTGGGGCTGCTGCCATGTACCCAGGGTAGTTGTTACGTTGTAGGGTACTACTTATACTGACTAATTCTTTATCTAATATCTCTGGGTCACCATTTATGACTTTTGCTCGGTGCTGTAAGCAGCGGACGATCCCTTTCTTTACTCTGTATGAAAGGCGGGAGTTGAAATTGAGGTACTGTCCGGTGAATGTTGTTTTGCGGTATACGGATGTCTTGAAGCTATGCTCTGTTCGAGATATTAGAACATCCAGGAATAGGAGCGTGTTGTTACTTTCTTTCTCCATCATGAACTGTATCAAAGGTTTTATTGTGTTCACATGGTCCAGTAGAACCTGGACATCTTCCTGGTGTTGTCAGAGTATGAAGGTGTCATCTACGTATCTTAACCATAGATTTGGTCTCAGAGATATCGGTTCTAATGCCATTTCCTCAAAGTATTCCATGTATATATTCGCCATTGCTGGTGATAATGGCGAGCCCATTGCTAAGCCCTCATCCTATCGATATATGTGTGATCCTATTCCGAAGTGTGTGTAAATAGTGTACAAGAACAATAGTTTGAAACAATACAATAATATTGACAATTACTCATCTCAGAAATGAAAGACTAAATTATAAAAAGCCATACGAACCCGCTATCATAAGCAAATGTGAAAAAAACCCTCTAACACTTAATAAAAAAGGCTCCAAAAGCACACGGTGGCGTAGTCGGTATATAACTTAGTTATATATGTGTTATTGTCATCTTGTGGCCATGTGTTCAATCCTTGGATCTGGTAGTGAGGCACCAATTCAGTCGGAACGAACAATAATCAATAGATACTCCATATCAATGAACACCTGATGATGACCAGAGGGTACTTGGTCGAAACGTTGTGTCTATAATAACATCTATATCAACCAAGATGAGAACACTAGTTGGAAATGATACAAAAATATTGGCAATTACTCATCTTAGAAATGAAAGACTAAGTTTATTTAAATTGAAGACAGTGTAGCGGCAGGGAGGGAGGGTAAGAGGAGAAACTTTGCTTAGAATCACAAAGACAGGAAACTGAAGAACCACGATAGCACACGTCCTGACGCAACATGGCGTATAAAAGACTATTCCAGTGTTCAGAAAATTTGACTATTTTGAATGACCTGAATGTAGCGTTATCCTTTGTAAGCAATAATATTTGGGGGTGTCCTGCGTATAGGCTTCGATGGAGATGGTGGAAACAAGAGTAATATTTTTGCGTTCTTTTCTCAGACATATGGTTAGCTCCTAGCGCGTACACGTGTGTATGTGTGTGTGCTTTCACGTTGGTGAGGCGCACATTATTTAAGAGGTGTGACTTTTCCGACATTCTTCCACCCAGAAGTCATCTTTTCTCTTTTCAAGTCAAATAATATAAACATCAACCGACCCCCTTTTCCCGCCCAGCGATCATTTCCGCCTTGAATCATATTTCAGTTCTGGAGAGACACCTGATTGGTCCACGTAGAAGAAGATATTGCGCGACCCTCCTCCGTTTCCTGACCTAAGCTTCAAAGGGCATTAAAGTCACATATGATGTGGCTGGGGCATCCAACGCCAAAAGCAGAGGGTTATAGTTTTTTTTATTTTTATATTTTTCTTCGTGAAAGTGAACACAGAGATTCATAATTCTCTCTCCCTGTTTGTCGCTCTGTCGCTATCTATCTATCTATCTATCTATCTATCTATCTATCTATCTATCTATCTATCAACTTTTTCCTTTGTTACGTTTTGTTTTCTTTTATTCTTCGTATTTTCCTTCATTTTTTAAAAATCTCTTTTTTTTCTTTTATCTTTTTGTTTTTCATTTCTGATTTTCATTTGTTTTTTTACACAATCTTTTCTGTTTTTTGCTTTTTCTTTAATTGTTTTTCATCATTTTCTTCCTTCTTTTGCATTTTTTATTTTAAAATTTGTAGATTCAATCAGTCTTTAATTAATTCTCTCTATATAATCTCTTTCATTTTTATCTTTCTTTCTTTCCTTTTCTTTTCATTATTTTATTTCTTTGGTTTTTTCTTTTATAATTTTTCTCTTGATTTTCTCACTTTCTTTTTTTCCTCTTCTTCATTTTTATTTTTTTATTTCTTCATTATTTCTTGAAGTTCATTTATTTTTTAATCTTTCTTTCCTTGGATTTCTCTTCACTATTTTCTTCTTTCTTTCTTTCTTTCTTTTTATTTGATAGTTCTTTTTTCATTGCAATTTTTATTTTATATTTTGTTCATTGTTTTTCTTTCTTTCTTTCTTTCTTTTGCTCCATACTCTTTCTTTCTTTTGATTCATTTTTCTTTCTTTCTTTCTTTTTATTCATACTCTTTCTTTCTTTTAACTCATTTTTCTTTCTTTCTTTCTTTCTTTCTTTTGATTCATTTTTCTTTTGTTCTTTCTTTCTTTATTTCATTCTTTCTTTCTTTCTTTTTATTCATACTCTTTTTTCTTTTGATTCATACTCTTTTTTTCTTTCTTTTGATTCATACTCTTTCTTTTGATTCATACTCTTTCTTTCTTTCTTTTTCTTTTGATTCATACTCTTTCTTTTGATTCATTTTTCTTTCTTTCTTTCTTTCTTCAATTTTTGCCTTTTAGTTCAAAATGTATCCCTTATAGTCTGTTGTTAGTTATTCTTTCAATAAATTTTGTCGTTCCTAAAGTCTTCTACACTTGATCTTGTTTCTTCTCTGCTCGTCTTCTTTATTTTCCTTTTCTCTTACAACTTTTTTTTATTTATTCTCATTCCACCACCACTTCTCCTTCGCCTCTATCTTCTTTTCCTTCTCTTCTACTTTTTCCTTCTTTTCCTTCTCTAGAGACATTATCTGATGTTGCTCGATCCACCTACCGTCATTTTAATGTTTTTCACTTCCGTTTTGTCTTTTTTTTTACAACTCCTTCTTCTTCTTCTTCTTCTTCTTCTTCTTCTTCTTCTTCTTCTTCTTCTTCTTCTTCTTCTTCTTATTATTATTATTATTATTATTATTATTATTATTATTATTCCCAGTTTATCATTGTTCTTTACTGCTTCCCCCCTCCTTAACTTGCATCTGTGCTTCACCCAAGCTTTCATATCTCACATCATACCTATTATTCAGGTCATAGGGTGCACACCCGGACACCGCCACCTTTAACCTAGACCGCGTTCTCATTCTGCACGAATTATCTGCCCTTTGTTGTTGAACTTGGCCTAAATACAACAGAAAAGCGCCCGCCATTTTTATTTTTGCAAGTTATATCTTTCCCTGGTGGAAATATGCGAAAGTATTTATTTTTGTCCCACTTACATGATTGGTGCTACTCTTTACCATACATCAATCCAAAGCCGAAGTAAATATTTTATTTTATATCTTAAATATATGCGAATCCAAAGTAAGTTTGTTATATATATTCCTTAATTTTTAGTGTAGATTAACGGACTGGTAGCTGGTGTTTAGTCAAAAGAGCTGGACTGGCGCATATAGACGGAAGACAAATGCATAGAAAGTCTGACTTTAACTTAATAAAATAAAAAAACACAGCATTGGTTTCGTAATCCAAGTTATGGCGATGAAATTAGGTTCTTCAGAAGAAAGTGAAAAGCATCAAATATTAAATTTATGTGTCAAGATGATTAATCATCGTTATTAGAAATGACAAAATAAACAGTAATAAAATTAATTATTTCATTCCTTGTTGAAAGAATCTGGGAGGTTACACACAAAAAATTCTAATACTGTTGAATCTCTTCCCTATTTAAAGAAGCATATTAAAATAGGTAAATATAGAGAGAGATAAGATCAAAAACTGAGTTTTTTTTTACTAAATTTTGATACAAGGCTAAAGGACCACTCAAGGCAGAGGGTTACAGTCGAAAAGATAATGATGAATGGGATGTGTGATATGATTGGAAAGAAAAACATATATATATATACATACATACATACATATATATATATATATATATATATATATATATTGATAGATAGAAAATACTGTGATAGAAAGATATATAGAAAATATTGAGATAGATAGATAAAAAGATAGGAAAATACTGCGATAGATTATGAACAGACATGTAGATAGATTTTGAGAGGCTGAGATAGATGGATAGGTAGGTAGGTAGGTAGGTAGATAGATAGATAGATAGATACTAAAAAACGCATAAAAAAGTCTGGAGTGTTTGTTTCTTTTTTGATTGAATGTTTATCAAATCCTGTAATGAATAAGTGTGAGGTGGGGACGACTGTGTATCCGCGAGAGATATGTTACGACCCTAAACATAGATAGATAGATAGATAGATAGATAGATAGATAGATAGATAGATAGCCTGAGACCGATCGATAGATAGATAATGTGAAACTGAGATAGATAGATAGATAGATAGATCGATAGATAGATAGATCGATAGATAGCCTGAGACCGATCGATAGATAGATAGATGCTGAGAGATCGAAATAGATAGATAGATAATGTGAAACTGAGATAGATATATAGATAGATAGCCTGAGACCGATCGATAGATAGATAATATGAAACTGAGATAGATAGATAGATAGATAGATAGATAGATAGATAGATAGATAGATAGCCTGAGACCGATCGATAGATAGATAGATGTTGAGAGATCGAAATAGATAATGTGAAACTGAGATAGATAGATAGATAGATAGATAGATAGATAGATAGATAGATAGATACTAACACGCATAAAAGAAAGTCTGGACAGTTTGTTTCTTTTCTAAATGAATGTTTATAAAATCTTGTAATGAATAAGTAGAGGGGGCGCTGTGTGTCCGCGAGAGATATGTTACGGCCCTAAACATGTGTCTGCGTTTCTGTCCTCGGTTGACTTTTTTTTATTTCACAACCCGAGGGCAACGGAAGCCGAGTGAAGCGTCAAATATTAACTTACATGCTTCCGTAGATTTTCTAAGTGCGCTCACACGCAAATAAATGAATGCCGAGATGCGGTCACATATTTCAAATGCTTTTTGCTTCCCCTTTTTTGGTTTTAGCTTTCATCGCTCTTAGTTTATGACTTTTTCTTTCCAGTTATATTTTATTTAGGTACCTACAAAAACAAAAACAAAAAAACGAAAACAAAAATAAAACAAAAGAAAACAAAAAAAAGAAAAGAAAAAGGGTGATACTCAAGGTTTAAACGTCATTTTAAAAATGAAAAAAATCTTTCTTGAAGCATTTACTTAAGCTGATAGATTAAATTTAATATTTCTAATAAGAAAAATATTTTGATGTAATCGAAACCAAATTTAAATGAACTGTAATTATTTTTCTGATTCTCAGTAAAAATCTAGAAAATCTGTCCACGGTACATAATTCACTGTATTTAAAATCTCTAAAAAAACATACTGATAATTGGTTTAAAGTTGAATTAATCGGAATTGAAACACGTATTCATTTTAGTTTTAAAATATCGCAGGTGGGTGTTTTTGACGTGTTGAATGAAGTGTTGACAGCCTGGGGTTTGTCAATAGTAACGAGCGAATAATTGAAATAAAATCATATGACAAATGTCTTATATAAGTATTTTTGGGTCGGTCTAGGTAATTTAAGCTTCGAGGACTTTACTGAGTAGATAAGTTTGCTTTCAGGCTTTTTTCTCTTTCTTTTTTTCAGTAATGTCGTCTTTATTAGAGACAGTATCTCGATGAGAGCCTGTATCTCGATTTAGGTTTTGGCAAGCTGTCCATTGGTTCCACCAACGGATTTTGTTTTTCTTTAATATATATACAGGGTGTCCATAAAATTCGTGTGCACTTTAAAAAAATTATAACTTTATTTGTATATGCGATAGAAATAATCTGTAAAAAATGTTATAAAGTTTAATGTACCTAGTTTTAAGTATAGCTAAAATAACTAATGTGATTTCAGGCATTACTGTAAATCAGTTGGCAAATGTTTTCCGTGAACTGCAAAATCGTATTACCCTTTGTATTGCTAATGATGGAGGACATGTGGAAACTTAAATAAAATTTCAATAAAACCTTAAAAAATATAGATTTACTTCTTTCTAATTCTTTTTACAAATTATTTCTATCGCAAATACAAATAAAGTTATAAATTTTTTAAAAGTGCACAAGAACTTTATGGACACCCTGTTCATATATATATATATATATATATATATATATATATATATATATATATATATATATATATATATATAAATGTTCATTGATAATTTAGACAAATTTTGTTTACTTATTTTTAACAAGATCCTTTCATATTCACGAACAAGACTTTTTGTGTTGTTATTAAAAGTAGACAGGAATTTACCGTGTAGATACATGTTGTTGTTTTTTCTTATATATATATATATATATATATATATATATATATATATATATATATATATTTGAATTGGACAAAGTCCGACAATTTATTTAAAGACATTTATGATATGTTTAACGTTCTTTTTCTAGATACAAGTATTTAAGCAAATGCTCTGTTTTATATATTATTTTACATTGACGGTTCCGTATAGGATACATGTTCGATTCCTGTCGGAGAACGAAAATTCTCTATGAAAATTTCTCGGACATTCAGGCCGGTAAATGTTATTTAATACTGTTTATTATAAAACAGAGCATTTTCTTAAATACTTGTATCTAGATAAAGAACGTTAAACATATCATAAATGTCTTTAAATATATATATATATATATATATATATATATATATATATATATATATTAACTACCTTGAAGTGCTCAGCCCATCAGGCTAGGATTTCTTCTTTTTCCTTGAGCAGAGTAGAGCCACCAACAGAACGAACATGTGCTATGACATTGCGAGAAGGACCGAAGATACGATTAATGGAATCATAAAACTCGTAAGTTATGTTTTCGTCAGCAAAACTTTGAATTTCTTCAGATTTGCGCAGCCACCAGTGGTTTTGAGCTTCCTGAAGCCTCCGTTGTGCCTCTGCTCGTAAGCGGCGCCAGTTTTGCGCATGAGTACCAGAGCATGAATGTGCAAGATGAGCATTGTGTGCTTGATTCTTTGCCTTCTGAAATGGCTAGATAACTTCCACGGATTCATCGAACCAATTTGGGTTCCTTCGCTGAGTTTTTGCAAGCGTAGTTTCAGCGGCTTGCCAAATAGCTAAGCTGGCAGAGTCCCATAGACTATCGATTTCTTGCTGATCAGTAACATCGGTGGAAGGTACTGGGAGAGATTGACAGACATTGAGTAAATTTACTTGATGTTCGACTCATTTTGATTAATTGTTCAAGACAGGCAACGTTGAATGTAGAGGTGTCTTTGGTTTTGCGGGCCGGAGACCGAAGGGAGAAATTCATACGAGACCGAATCATGCGATGACCAGTACAGCAGTCCGCTCCACGCATGGCGCGAGTTTGAAAGACATCTTTTCGATCGCATTGACGGACGATTACGTAATCCAACAGGTGCCACGTCCGAGAACGCGGATGCATCCAAGAACTTGTTCAAGTGTTGAAAATGGTATTGGTAATCACATGCTGATACTCGGCACAGAGCCTTAGAAGACGGAGTCCGTTATTATTCATTTTCCCAATACCCTGCGAACCAATGACTCCCGCCCAGACTGAGGTGTTGGATCCCACTCGGGCATTAAAATCTCCAAGGAGGATGATTTTGTCTGTCCAAGGTACCGCTCGTAGGGCTGCATCGAGACATTCGTAGAAGGCATCCTTTATCTCTTCGTCGGCATCCAGGGTCGGGGCATACACATTGAAAATGATTGCGTAGACATTATTGGAGAGAGGAATTCTGAGGGTCATTAGTCTTTCGCTCTGCCCAGTAGGAACAGAAGGGAGGTTCCTTGGAAGGGTTGAGCAAACAGCGAGCCCAACACCGTAGAGTCGACTTTCTCTAGAGGGAAGACCTTTCCAGAAGTATGTGTATCCATCGCCCGTCTCAGTTAGAGAACCTTCATCGGGGAATCTTGTTTCGCTGAGTGCAGCGATATCTACATTGTAGGGCTTGAGTTTAGATACTACCAGCGATGATCGGGACGGGACAGTCCAGTAGGGTTCGTATATTCCAGGTAACAAGAACAAAACTTTTCAATTTTCTTCGTCGACCGCCATAAGGGACGACCAACCAAGTGATGTTTCCTGGCCAGTTGGGTTGGAACCAGCATTTTTTAGGCCACCTTTTATAAGCCCCTCCTCCATCCTAGCACGTTGAGCTGAGCACTTCAAGGAACTTTTGAACAGAGACATGCCGGTTGATTCCTCAGCTTTAGACGAACTTCCGACTCTCCCGGGCCTCCGCAAGCTGGACTCTATTCCGAAATCAGATGTAGTTAACAACGCCATAAAATCCATAGGAAACAAGAAGTCTCCCGGTGATGACGGAACTCCGGGAGAGGTGTGCAAGTATGGCGGACCCCACCTTGCCTCATATCTGCATTCATTTTCCGACCTGTGCTGGACAAACAGAATGATGCCTAAGAGCTGGAAACATGCGAATATCATAAGCATTTACAAGAAGAAAGGTGATCGCTCCATCTACGGCAACGGTAGAGGCATTTCCCTCCTAGATGTGGCCGGGAAGATTTTCGCGCGTATAATACGCGCGAAAATCTTCGCCGTCTTCTCATCTTTCTGACTGAGTGAATTCTGCCGGAATCTCAATGTGGCTTCAGACCTAAACGTAGTACCCTCGACATGATATTCGTCGCTCGACTACTACTCGAAAAAAGCAGGGAACAACAAAGAGTGATCAATTTTGCTTTCGTTGACCTAAATAAAGCCTTTGATACGGTCAATGGGGAGACTCTGTTGCTTTTGCTTCTATATTTACGTTGATGCGTCTACACATGCGCACAAACAAGTGACGCCGGGGATTTAAAATTCAATTTTTTTCATGTATATTTTGGGTATATAATCTAGCCATTTCATTTAGATTCTTTAAAAAAATTAGTAAATTTGCGCCCTGGTTCTTACAACGTTTCACCATTCTTGGCAGATATTCTGTTATCACAATGTGGAGTATTTAATAACAAAAGTGATGGAAACATAAATAAAAATAAAAATAATCTAAATGAAATCGGAAAGATTTAAATTTAAAATTCCCAGCGTCCCTCGTTCGTGTAGTATGTGTAGTCGCGTCAACGTAAACATAAACCTAGTCTGATGATGTCGAAAGGGACGAAACGCGTCACACGAAATCTTTTTCTACTTTGTCATACATTTTTTGGTTAAAAATGAACTTGATATCTATCTATCTATCTATCTATCTATCTATCTATATATATATATATATATATATATATATATATACAAGTATAGGATTGGTGTATACGGAATAAATTCCAATAACCAACAAATACTATTCTTAAAAGAGTGCTCAATACGGAGTAGAGCAAATATAATTATTTATTCGAAAATTATAACATAAATATGTTATAAAATCACTACAAAAACAGACATTTTATTTCAACACTTTTGGTGTCCTATCAAGGGATGGTGTTGAATATAGAATAAAGAGTTTTGTTAAAATGATTGTATTTCTCCGTATCCTTGGAAACAAATATTATGAATGTATGTGCTTATAAAACTCAGTAAATTTTCAAATAAGTTATTCCAAAATTCGCTTGAAAATGAAACAGAAGTAGGGCCTTTAATTTAATTATATAATGGAATTTGAAGTTTTTAGTTTCTGTTTTTGAAACGTGGTAATTCCTGTTTAGCGATGGAGCCATATTTTTAAATCAGTTAATATATATATATATATATATATATATATATATATATATATATATTATAATTATAAACCATGTTTTCGTTTATATTTCAGTTTCCACCCCTCGCCTAGTTTCTGTTTTTGAAACGTGGTAATTCCTGTTTAGCGATGGAGCCATATTTTTAAATCAGTTAATATATATATATATATATATATATATATATATATATATATATATATATACATATATATATATATATATATATTATAATTATAAACCATGTTTTCGTTTATATTTCAGTTTCCACCCCTCGCCTATATATACATTTTGGTCAGAATTATTGGCAGCCATAAAATTTCTGTACATAATGTAAAATACATCCTCCTGAAAAAGAAAAAAAAACGAATCTAGGAATCTGGTAAAACAGCTTTGCTCTATTGACAACACATGGTTGATAAAGAACACCAAATGATAAATCAAGAAAATTTTTAAAAAAAGCATTAGGAGGAAAAAATATCAAATCTGATAAATAACTGTGACATTGGTATTGGCACCCTTTAAAGAAAAAAAAATGGGTAAAAACCATTTTGACTCCCCAGTGATAAATCAGAAATTAGAATCACCCTTGATAATAAATTTTATAAGCAAAAATTTGGATTACCAATGGGATCGTCTCTTAGTGGAGTAATGGCATATATTTGCTTAGAATTTCTTGAATCAGGACCTTTCCGAAATATTTTACCTAAACAATCAACTTACTTCAGGTATATTGATGATACTCTATTAATATATCCCTGTGATAATGACTTGCCGGATAAATAAATAAACAAAGTCGAGCATACAATAGAATTTACTTACGAAATGGAAGAAAACAATACTTTACCATTCCTAGATATCATGTAACGCCTAACACAAATACACCACCCCACCCACATACATATATTTGAGTGTGAAGCTTATATTTTCTATCATTAAGAAACAATTTATACAAAGAATTAATTAGCAATGTTAATGTGATTAATAGCGAAATCACTTCACTAACAAGACTTAATGAGACATTAACTTACTATCAATTCCTTGAATAATACGATCCTTATATTCGAGTTGTCAGACTGAAGACACATACCAAGTACTTTCAACAAATTTCAAATTGTCATCTTCAGGACGCAATTTTCCCATAGATAGGCAAACACTAAGACGAAATATGTGTAGACTGAAATTAAGTCTTGTTCGCGAAGTGATTTCGCCATTAATCATATTAACATTGCTAATTAATTCTTTGTATAAATTGTTTCTTTATATATATATATTTGTATATATTTGCGTATGTGCATGTATATTAGATCAGAAAAAAGTTCGTACCGTTTTCAGAGTGAATTTCAAAGACATTATTTTGATATTTGTATATAGATTTATTCAACCACATATGGGCCATTTTGTTCTAATACGTTTCGTCATCTTTTATTAGCTTCGTGTTTCCATTCTCTCAGAACATGGCATCATTCTGGGTGATGAAATGGTCTAAGTCGTTTTTAAAGGCTACTAGAAAATTAAAATTCTTCATCATAAAGAGAATCAGTTTAGGGATTGAAATTGAAAGTGGTAATCCGAAGATTCAAGGTCAAGTAATTATGGTGGGTGTAGTAGAGTATTCCAGCCAAGCGGTACCGATTTTTGTCGTGTCTTCTGGCGTTATTCTAATGGAAGACGGAACACTTCTGATCGGCCAGTTCCGGACGCTTATTATCGATTGTTTACTTTAATTGGTCCAATTTAGTATATTAGTTATCTGAATACAAAATCTGATTTGACGGAAGGGGATCGTAATATACTCTTACCATCCAATTCTACCAGATACATAGCATCACCTTCGCTTACAGACCGGCTTTTCGAGTGGTTAGCGATGGTTTATTACGTTTTCCCAACCACCTTTTTCGTACCTCATTGTTGTAAACAATCCATTTTTCATTGCCGGTGATCGTTCTTTAAAAATAATGGTCCGTTTTTGTTGTATCTGAACAGAGAATTGCAGATGAAGATGCGGTTAATTAATTTTTTTTCTATTAGATGGCCAGGCGCACAAATATCAAAATATGGGGAGAATCTCTGTAATGTCCCGTGTCGTGTGAACGGGATTATATTCAATAAGCGTATCGATTTGGCCATAATCCACAACTGCAAGTCTGTCGGAACACTCCTTGTCTTTCAGATCACAGTTTTGCACATTTGAACCTTACAAACCAGTTACGAATGGTATTCTTGGCTAATTCTTAATCGAGTTCACTGCAAGCAAGGCAGTAAAGCCTCTAGGGGTCACTGGACGCGGAAGAATTAGAAGACAGAACCATCACTAAGGAGCAAGAACAAAAGAAGAGTAATCAGGAGGACAGTAGATAGCGACTGACATTGCATTTAACTTATTGAAGATTAAAGTAGACTGGAAAGGGTAGATCGGGAATGGCGTTCCACAAGCAGAAATCGTGTATTTACGTTGTTTTATGTATGCGTGTTAATGTTTGTGCTGTTACAGCAGAAGGCATTAGCTATCAGTTGACCTTATTTGTACTACTACGTTGTTTACATATCTCACTCGTATGTTTATTTTTTGTGTTGAATAATTTGTTTTACAAGCGAGATGCTTTTTTTGTGAGAAAGTACTCAATAATTATATGAAAAGTTGAGTTAAAGTATTGTCTACAATCCTGGTCAATGGTTTACTAAAAAACTAAAAGGTGTTTTTTTTATATTTACGCTACGGTATTTATAAGAAAAAAAATGATCACAGGAAGCTGAAATTTAGATTTACGAAACACAGAAATTTATTTGTTAATAATTATATTTCCTAATTTCTAATATCTATTTTTCGGTGGAAAATATTGTTAATCATTCAAATTTTTGTAGCAAACGATAAGAAGGTCGTCTGCTTTTTGAAAGGCTTCAGTGGTGTCCGAGATAAGATCGCTCATTGATTAATAAATACTAATGTGGAAGTTTGAATTTAGAGCTCGTGTGATCCGACTTTTGCACAAAAACGCGTCGATTTCTGCGTTATCCTATTTTCGCACAGAATTGAGCTTTTTAGTGATTTTACTTAAATCTGTTGAATTTTTCTACAACTTCTAATGGGGTTCCCCACACACACGCACACATATAGATACACACACACACACACACACACACATATATATATATATACATATATATATATATATATATATATATATGGAGTAACCATATATACATTTTTATATCGATTTTTATATATCAAGAACAGCTTTGAAAGTAAAGATGTATGACGAACTTGAAAAAGAATTGTGACGCGTTTCAAGCGTTACGACTTCATCCTACAGGGTTTGTTGACGTTGTTTTGACTACACATGCGCACGAACGAGAAACGCTGGGAGTTTTAAATTTAGAATATATATATATATATATATATGAAAATTGGAAAAATCTTAGATTTCGCCTACGCGTTTTGTCTTCTGACTTTTTCAAGGCAAAAATGAAATCGAAATATCTCTGTTGTTATAGTTACATTAAAAATCCAAATTGAAAAAGATAGACGCTTCTGTCCAAGGCTTTTTTCTGGTTAATGTAAATTACCTTTATAATAAGAGATGTTTTTTCCATGTCGACAATACAGTTAAATTCACAGATCAATTCTGTGGACAAGTCAGAAAAAACAAGTCGGAAGACGAAACGACTCGGTAAAATCTAAGATTTTTCCAATTGTCATTTTATACCAATCTGTCTTGTCCACAGAATTGATCTGGGAATTTAACTATATATATATAAATGACGGTTCCTTATAGGATACAGGAACGAATGCAAGAGCGATTGGAATATATATATATATATATATATATATATATATATATATATATATATATATATATATATATAATATTAGTGGTCAATATACATATATAGTAGATATAGATATGTTGTTGTGTATCTGTGGTGTATATCTACGTATGTGTTTTTAGGCATATAAATAATAGGTCCTTACTAGAATTAATATTAGTTAGATTTTATACGTTAATGTTAAATTTGTAACCTGTAAGTGATATTACTTGCTTTGTCAAATTTTCTTGATTACGCATCGGTTCTCTTATAAATGCCCTCCGTTTTTAGCTTTCCCCCACCTCAATCATTCCCTCCCCTCTCTCATCTTCTGATTTTAAGTTTAGTTCATATCGTTTTTTATTGTGCGTAGTGTCACCACAAATGCATACACACGTTTCCGGAGTCTGTTTTTTAATTTTAATGTAGGTCAGCGATTCGGTAGCGAATTATGCATCGAAAAATAATTCATATTTATCTGTATCTCACTCATTTAAACCGTTATTTAGCTCCTCTCTTTAAAAGGTCTCTCTGTTAAATTTTAATCCACACCTTCACCTTTAGGCCTTTCCTATTCTTCTTTCTTCTATTACACCCCTCTCTAAAGCTTTCATACATCTCACTTTCAAACTTGTTTCCCACTCCGGCATATATACTCTCACTAAAATTTTATTTTTATACCTGGAGTTATATTTTCCGATTTCTTTTTGAATTTGTAGGTCTGATGAATTGGATCGTGATTACGATTCCAATGTAATAAATTATAACCATGGAATATTAGTATTTGAGATTTTTTATTATATATATATATATATATATATATATATATATATATATATATAATTGTCAAAAGAAATTTCACAGAAGGGAGAGAGCGTAAAAGAAAAGTGCGGAAACAATTTAGCACAGTTCAATCGCTTCATACATAAAAAAAAAGATTCTTAATTGTTATTTACATTTTTAGCAATTATTAAGTTGGATATCCTAACAGCAAAACAACTATATGTATAAAAGCGAAATTGAGGCACAATTCTCCCACGAATTCTGGTTAAAAAAACAACAACTTTACTTTATAGTAGTATTTACTTGACTCGGTTTCATATGGGGAACCCGGGCTAAGGAGAAAAATTCCCCGGGTCCCCGCAACCGTCTGTTGCGAAGGCCTCGTTGCGAGCACCGATCATTCTCTCTAGTGCAATGAGAAGGTGTGGCTTTGGGTATCTGCTCCCCAGGGCTGGATACTTCACTGTGTGATTTTCCTCAGTTGAGCCTCTGTTCTTTGAACGGAGTCGCACGAAGACAGAGACGCAACTGAGAGATGATGAATAAAACCTACCTCCTACACCTGGTAAGTAATAGTAATTTGAGATTTATTCTGAGCAATACAGAATTGTGGCACAAGGCCGAGGAGAAATAATTAAGGGCTGGTCTCTATTAGCCATCCTAGTCCAAGATAATCCGACTCACGACCCATTCATTCATAACAATTTACTTATTAACCACAAGGATTCATCCATCACCACTCAATCCTGCATACGCCATAATACCGCATATTCACAGGGGACCTACAAAACACCCCATGACATAAATATTTGAAAGCCTATAAAGTTCGTTTTATACAAAATTATATAAAAATTTCACGAAATGATAAGGGAGGGGAGATGAATCCAGAAAACAAAATAAAAATTCGACATAAAGACAAAGCTAAAACCAAACAATGTTAGTAAGACCCGTCAAAATGATAAGAGTGGTCGCTGTATTCTGCCGGTAGACAGAATCAAGAAGCAAACTTAATAATGGAGTCGGGAAGGCAAAAAAAAGAAAAAAACGCGGGATGGGAAGATCAACGGCTGACCTAATCAAGATGAAAAATGGTGGACAAAAACAAACTGGAGAGGTTGGGAATCTCAACGTGGGCCATAACAAAAAGAGAATGTCAAAAACAGGCCGGGTACAAAACTTATTCATATTAACTAGGAAAACATAATAGTGTCTACCATAACCAGGTATTTACTTGACCTCCGACTGAGTCAGGCTGTGACACAAGGTCAGTTTTTAACGTTGGGACCCGAGTGTTTTCACCCGGGCCGCTGGTCATGGCTGGTCATAACTGGTCCAGGCCGGAGCCGGTCCAAGCTAGTCGTAGCCATGATACTACCAGCGCAGGGACGAATCCCTACACCAGGTAAGTATCAAGTGACGCTCTCAACCAAAAGGCCGTGGATTTACTTGACTTCCCACACGGTCAGGTTGTGACACAAGGTCGGTTTAACGTGGGAAGGGAAGGGTGGTTTGACCCAAGTGTTTCCACTCAGGTCGCTGGTCATAGCTTGTACAAGCTGGTCATAGCTAGACGTAGCCGTGATACTACCAGCGCAGGGACGAATCCCTGCGACCGGACTGTATCAGTGATCGAATCTCAGCCAAAAGGCGATCATTCAGCGAGTAATCTGCGAACAGATACTACACTTTGATCTTAGCCAAAAGGCCGGGGATTTACTTGACCTCCCACACGGTCAGGTTGTGACACAAGGTCGGGGTTTAACGTGGGACGGGAGGGAGAGTGGACCCGAGTTTTCACCCGGGCCGCAGTGCTTTAGCTGGTCTTAGCTTGTCCAAGCTGGTCAGACGTAGCCGCGATACTACCAGCGCAGGGACGAATCCCTGCGACCGGCCTGTATCAGTGATCGATCCCGGCCTAAAGGCGATCATTCAGAGTAATCTGCGAACAGATACTACAGAAGCGTCTTGTCTACCTTAACCAAGGTGGGTTCACAGTATTCTATATTATCTACTTCTATGCAATATCACTCTTCAGGTTTAACTAATTTACATATTGATTTTAAAAAAAGCTGTATTTCATTAATTAACTGTCCTTCATTACTGTTCTTTTATTCGAGGATTGTTTTGATTTTCATATCAAAAATAGTTCTGTTTAGGAATATTGTCTTATATAGTGCAGAAAAGTGTTTGAAATTTGCATTTTACTTGGCTTTCAACAAGTTGCTATCTATTTGTAAAACTTTCCTTAACTATAAGAATTTTCCCCCCACATATGACTAATTAATTTCTTCTGCCTTTACAGTCATATTCTTTGAACAAATATATTGAACGTCCACAACTCCTTCAACATTTTATAAATAGTGAACCCATAGAAAAACTATAACAAGCCAATTTATGAATGAAATGTTCATTTAAAATTTATGTTTCAAAGATTTCAAGTTGTGAATATATCTTACTTTGCGAGGCGATAGCGAGCGAGCGAAACCTGTTAGTAATGAATAAAGTCTTGTTTAAACAATATTATGACATCCAACATCCATGCGCGATCTCATAGAAAAAAAAAACCCTCATTCAAATGCTATCATGGCATACTAAATTTTAGGTGTAGTCTCGTTTAAACATTATGACTTTGGACGTCTATGCGAGATTTCATGCATAAAACCTCAGTAAAACCTATCATGGAATCCAATTTTAATGCGAGATCTTGTCAGTAAACTACCATTTAAACGTTATTATGTTATCTAACGTTAATGTTAGATCTTGTACACAAAATCTCATTCAAACCTGATGTTGCTACGTGTGAGCATCAAGGTCTTCTACTTGAATACTCCACTTCCACAATAATAGAAGGACTATACATACACATCTATGTAAATACAACAAGACTTATTTCAGTATCATTACACTTCCCAGAAACAAAGAGTCCTTATGTTATTCTTAGACCATCAGCTTTTTTTATACGCTGTTTCATTTTCGTCCAATTTTTTACCCTCTTCCCTCTGGAAGATCTAGATAGGTTTCGTATATTTTGGAATTGTTCTCCTTAGTTTACGTCCATATTCTTCAGATTCTCTTTATCTTCCATTGATTCTTCGTCACTAGTTCCATTTTCCTTATTTTTTTAAAGGCCCCTGGCTGGGATTATTTTAACCTCTTCTTTCAACTCAAACTTTTGTTTGATCCTTATTTGTTTGGCTTTGGTAAAAAAAACAAAAAAAAATCACTTCTGATTTTCTTTTATACTAATGCCGTATTTTCTTCTTTCTGCATTATAAATTTGATCCATTCCGGATACGCTTCGCTATTTTTTATACCACATTTTCTTATTAACAGAATGAGACATAGTTAATGGCGTCCAAATATGTCTTCCATTAAATATAGATAGACTTTGTAATCTGCCAACATATGATATAATTCAATGACTAAATAATAGTTCTAATAAAAAAACTCTTAATATTATCCAAGTGAGAAAAATACATCAAATCCCATTTTAATAATCTGTATTATTCTCTCTGTAATTATATTTCATTGTATATGTGATAGTGGCATTGGGGTTAAAATTTGGGCTATTTTATGTGGAGCGCTGCCTATCTATGATTTGATAGGTCTCATTGGTATGTTCGGTTTATGTGTTTTTGGTAATCCGTATAATATGGGTGTTTTTGGATGGTATTCAATAAGTTTTATCCCGGAGAAGTCTTCATTTTTTAGTAGTTTTTTGATGTCGCTTGTTACATTTTGTGTTTCTTTTATAGCTTTGTTTCCATTTACTTTTTCATAGATGTTATCATCGTTAATCAGATCTCTCATCTTCTGTTGGTAAATGTGTTTATCCATGATTACAATTCCCCCGCCCTTATCAGAAGTAGACATATGGATGTTTTTGTTGTTATACCAAAGGCTGTATCCAAGGCCTAATCACAGCTACGTAAAACAAAAAAAAAAAAAAAGAACGACACCAAACTTCCTCGAAGACACATAAAAGCCCTGAAAGATAGTAGTATGATATATGGAAGACAGTCATTTATTAAACCTGTGGTATTTTATGTGTTTTTTAAGCACCCCCCTCAAGCAGGCGGGAGTGCCACTAGTACGCAAGGAGCTACAGAGAGTGAAGGTAAGAGAAAGGGAGAGGGTTGAGGAATGGATAAAAAGAAGAATGGGGATCAAGGCAACAGAAGATGTCGATTGACATTGTATTTAAATTTTTGAAAATATATAGTTAGGAAAGCAAAATATATAGTTAGGAAAGCAAGTAAGAGAAAGGGAGTTCCACTGTCGGGAAGTGCAAGAGAAGAAGCTGTTGGAGTAGGAGTAGGAGAGGCGGTTACATTTAACTGTTTCAACAGTAAAAGGGATGCCAACCTAGTAGCACGCTTAAATTGATGCAATCGGGCACCAGTGAAAATAGCTCGTCAGAGCTGATGCCATGAAAATATTTATAGAAAAGGCAGAGGGAAGCCACATCATGTCTGTGGGAAAGTGAGTGGAGTCGTAACTTTAAGTCAGGATCGATCACATTGCATATCCGTCTTTGGCTTTTGTCGAGAACTTAGAGATGAACAGCGGGGGCACCAGACCATATATGGCAACGGTATTCCATGCATGGACAAATGGTAGACTTGTACATTTGAAGGATGGACTCAGACGAAAAAAAGTTTCTGGCGCGACACGGAGAAGCAACGTTCCTTGTGGTAGATGAAGCTATTGATTCAATGTAGTTATTCTACCTCAGCTCAGTGGAAAATGTGAGACCAAGAAGAGGTTGTTCTACGACAAGTGATCAGTAGTCGACATCTGCCAGTCTCTTAGTTTACTATACACTTTATTTCTCTTCTACTTAACATATGCAAATAGATACTTTCCTATTTACCAATCCATTACAAAACGAAGAACACTTTAGACTAACATTACAAAATTCTAGGGCATTACCTGATACACTAATGCTTTTAAGGGACCTTATTTCTAGAGAATTTTACTCGCAGTATTTGCGGTAAGGTATCATTTCTAACATGAACACAAACAACTTAAAGGCCATCCAGGGAATGAATCTAATAAAATACGACATAGTTTAACATTGTTAACATATTCATGGTCCATGTGAATACAAGATCAGGGCCCTGTTTCTTTAGGCCAGGTGTGCAATTTGCATACGTAAGGTTACGCCGTACAATTTTACTTGAAACGATGTATTTCTTTTTTCTTTTCTCTGTAAAGTCAGTTTTGACTTCATAATTATTTTCCACTTTTTTTGACACGTTTTATAATTCTCTGCTTAAACTTGTTTGAAAATGATTTTTCTTTTTATGTTATGCATAGTTGTCTAAATGCTGGACATTTTTCTTTTTTTTGGGGTTCGTGCTTGTAAGTACAGTGCTGTTCAATAAAAGTGACTCACCTGATTTTTTTTTACTTAAAAATTTTTTTCGCCTATTGTTTTTGGGGTCAAACTAATTTTTAATCTTACCAATATAAAGACCCCTTCCCGACCACCTAGTAAAAAAGTTTACTCACCCTAAGGTATTCTATTGATAATTATAATTTTGGATATAAATGAGATTTAGGGAAAAACTCTGTGCAACAAAAAGTGACTCACTTATTTCCTGCAACTAGTAATCAATAGAAACATAACCGAACAGCTTTAAATAAAGAATAATAGAGGTATGATTTATTTATAATAGGTAATATAGTTCGAAATATTTAATAATCTATGATCTTTATTTTGAATAACCTTTTCAACCCTTTTTGGCATTGACTTGATTAGGTTCTGGCAAATCTCATCTCCAAGCATTGAATTCCATTCGGATATAAAATCCTCTTTGTTGCTCAATTGCTTTCTCGAGAGCCTGTACTTTATAATGCTCCATAAGTTTACTATGGAGTTGAGGTCAGGAGATTGGGGCGGCCATGCCATAACACTCACCTGCTTCTCATCCTTCGTCAATTTGTATTTGTGACAGGGAGCATTATCCTGCATAAAAATGAGGTTGTTGGGGTCGATTTGCACCCTTTCAGCAGAAGGGAGCAGACAAGACTCTAAAATTCTCTTGTACTGCTCGCTGCTGAGGGTCTTTTCAATAGGTTTTAAGAAAGCAGTTCCATGAAAAGAAAAGCATCCCCAGAACATTATACTGAACGGATGCTTGACAGTACTTACTGCTGAATTCAAAGAGCTTTCAAAGCTCCTTCTTCGGAGTTTAGATCGCTTATCCTTTGAATTTAGCTCAACTTTCGTTTCATCGGAAAAGAGAACATTTAGTAAAAAAAAATCAGGTGAGTCACTTTTATCGGACAGCACTGTGCAATATCTGCTTTTTAGTTTTTTTACTTTATCGTGTTTGCACAAGCAAATTTCCCCGTTGTTTTTTTAAACAACTCTTTTTGTATAAAGTCAGTATTTGAATTCAGTGACATTTTTACTCAATTGCAATTGTTCCAATATTATACATCGATGAGAAGTGTTGTAAATACTGACAATTCATCTTGTTTGGATTAATTCTTCTTCTATAAGCATTTTGACTTTTCCAAATCTTTCCAATTCGTAGTATTTCTGGCATTTCTTAGCCGATGTAAAAAAAATTATAATTGATTCGTCAGCCTATTTTTTTCAAAAGACTCTATGACGATCAATCTCTTTTTTGGTTTCATGTTTCCTGTTTATCTCAATAATTCCACTGAATGTTAAGTCAAAAATAACCTACAATCTCTCGTTAACTGGGGCAAGAAATAACTTGTTAATTTTAACGACTTCAAAACGGAACTGTTCTCTTTTAATCGTCTAAGAGAACCCGTTTTGCTTTTCATTTTTATGGCTGATGCTAACCTCCACGAGAGGAACTTTTCAGGCGAGAGTTTTCGGCTGGCATAAAGTGGAAAGATTATATTGAATCAACTGCTATATTAGCTGCGAGGAAAGTTTGTTCACTGTGTCGTGCTAGACAATTTTTCTCGCCAGAAACTGTCTTACATATTCATAAGTTTACCATTCATTCATGCACTGAATATTGCTGCCACATCTGGTCTAGTGCTTCTGCGTTGTAGTTAGAGATTGTTGATAAAATCCAAAGAAGAATTTGCAGTGTGAGTGTCAAATTTTCCAACCTCCTTTCCTTATTATATGCCCTAGAAATTTCAGCTGTTTATTTCCGATGCTACGTATAAATGTTTTTTTTTTAATTTTTTCTAAAATTTCGTCGTTGCTCATCACGTGTTCAGTCTATGGTATCCTCAGCATGCTCCTGTAGAACCACATTTCTGTTGCCTCAAGTCTCTTCTCCACCTGTGAGGAGATTACCCAGCATTCACTGCCATATATATATATATATATATATATATATATATATATATATATATATATATATATATATATATATATATATATAGCATAAAAGTTCTTTTCTTTGTTTTTAATGAAATTTTCCTTTTTCTTAATATAGGTACCTCCATAAGATCGCAAAAAAGACCATAGCATGATGAAAACACGCCAAACTTGACGAAAACAAAATTTTATCGTCTAATTGATCATGTTATTATCAAGAGGAAAGTTCAAAGTATTTTGGGGGTATTTTTTTACATTTTTAATCGTTCCGAGCACGTCTGAAATTTTCGTTAAAAATCTTGTTTTGTTTTGAGTAAGCAAAATTGACAGATAATCGATTATGGCATCCATTTTTTTCCATTTTATAAAAAAGATGAAAATCTCACTTTGAAATTCTTTTAAAAATAAATTATCATTTTTTCAAAACTTATTTTAATAAAAATGAGAAATTATATTGTTTATTTAAAATATTTTGAACCAAGGTTGACTTCTGCGCTGAAAAGATGTAATTTGAAAATAAAACAAAGCAGGTCATAACCTTTTGCGTCACTTGACAGGTGACGAAAGACGTATTGACGGATTACGTGATTATAATGTGTTCTACGGAAGGCGAAAAGTGAAGTTATTTCGATTTAAGTAAACAAATTATTTACCTCGTTATTTTTAAGGAAAACTTTCAGCGCTCTAATTTTTTTTGTACTTAGCTTTCACTTTTATGTTTTCGATGTTTTATGGAAAATATATTATAAAGAAATTAAAATAAGACTGTTAAGAGTGAGATTAAATTTCATATTTCATAAGAAAGGTATCTAATTCATTTATAGGTACCCGTCTTATGAAATTTTATCAGAAGTGTACATAAAATACTATAATTTTATGTACATTTATTACATTTTACTGTGTTATTTGTATTTCCATTCATTTTATTATTAATTTTGATATTTCATTTATGGAAAAATGTCATAACTGAGATTAATATAAAAATAAGATCATATAAATTTCATAAGATGATACTGATACTTGTAGGCACCCTTCTCAGTTGAAATTGAAAAATCAAATTAACTTCTCCGCACGTGTTTCGCAAAAGTAAGGGCCTTAACAGAGGAGAACAATGCTTAACTCAAATAAAGCAACTTAATTGTATTCTGGTTGGTCTTCCGTACTTAATAATTACAGCCCGATTATAAACACAAAATTACATTTCTTAATTACTGCGGATCTTCTGATTAGTCAAAACGATACAATTTACAACGCACTAAAAAAGATCTGTCTTATAAGGACGCTTACGAAATCTGATGCCGCTTTTAACTAATTTTATAATATTTTAACAACTTAAATGTAAAAATCTATTATAATTAAAGAAATAACAAATAATTGTATTAAAAATTCATTTTTCATCGAAAAAAGTTTTGCTTTCAGAAAATATTGTTCATCTTCATAAAAACAACTAAAAGCAAATAAAAGCATTTGAAATTAAATAATATCTTTGTTTTATTGAATTTTGTATGTTACAATTCAGAGCTGATTTTCCAGTAGGTGGGATCCAATTAAAAAAAAAATGATTTGCATTCCTCAAAGCCTTGTGCGTTTAACTATTGTAATCACTAAACCCGATGCGATCGAATTTCTAGAGTTTTCATAAAATTAGTTAGGGGGGGGGCAATAAATATTAAAAAATATTTCTGCCATGACTTTAATAAAAAAAACATATTTGTAATAATTTCGATCATCTGTGAATACTTTCTGAAAGTTTCATTAACATCCGACAATTATTTTTATTTTTTCAAGATTTTCCAAATAAATTTGTCATACAAAAAAAAGTGCTAAAAATTGTATATGTTATTTTATTAGTTCCCGTGATACAAAGAGAAACAAGGTTTTTTCTAAATAAAAAATTAGAATATTCTAAAAAGAAGGAAACATTTTTTTTAAATAATTAAAATAAACTTTGATCTTTCCTCTTAATAATAATATAAACATTTAGACGATAAAATTTTTTCATCATGCTATGCTCTTTTTTTAGCGATCTCATGGAGGTACCTATCTTAATACTTTGCTTACTTTTTGGAAGGCATCTTTCCAGGCTTTATTATCGATGGGCACAACTTTAACAATATAAGATACGCAGATGAAAATGTGTCGATGGCAGACACAGAAAGAAAACTACTGCATCCCTCTAGACAAGAAAAGCTAGGCGAGAAGAAAAGACTAACCCTCAATTGTAAGAAAATAAAATATATGGATGCCAGCAAGAGAAACTGCCGAAGATGCGAGCTATGAATTGGAGAGGTCATAATCAAATAAGTACAGCAGTTTTAATATTTGGGAAGTGTCTGAACAAAGGATGGAAAATCTGACACCTAAATTCGAATGCGGATTGGAAAATACAGCTGAAATTTCTAGGACATATGAGGAAGGAAAGAAGGTTTGGAGAATTTGACGCCTACTGGGGTGTATGATAAAAAGACAAACATTAATAAGAGTTACACAAGATAAGAAGATAAGACGTTGTTGATTGTCCACGTCCTGAAAGGACACGGAGCTATTGTCTAGTAATCTGTACACCCCTGTAAAACCTGTGATATCCAAAATATAGAATCGTCTGCTTGATAAGCAGCAATAGTTTAGTACCGCTTAGCAAGTTCTTTTACTGGACAACTGACACCGTAAATAGTTTGATTCTCACTAGGTGCCTCTCTCTTATAGACTTGTCAATCTTAACTAAGTTTAATAAACTCTTATTCATGGGAAGTGTGGTGTATCAACTATTGTTAGAAATGCGTGAATAAAAAGCAACGCTTTCCGGCAGGTGGTATTCTTGAACCCAGAATTTTACCTGGCCACACCTCCCCATAGCCGACGTTTGTCGTATTCCCGTTGATACAGGTGTAGTTCAGATATATAAAAATGCTTGGAAGGTTTATGTTGGCGACTAGGGGTTTATTGGCTGATCCTTTGTGTTTAGATTGTTGTTTGTTGTGGTTGTTGAGAAATTTAATATCGTAGTAGGCCATAAAGATGTTGAAAAGTCCTGTCAGTGAATTCTTGTTTTTAGCTCTCTAGGTTAAAATGCGACGAGTGTGTTTTGTCTCTTTTTCTTAAGGAGAGCGTCGAACGTACGCCCGCTCGTCTTTATTTAATGTTTCTTAAGCTTCGGGCGATGAAAAATTGGTTGAATGTTATTAATTAGTCTGGTGAAAAGGAATCCGGACTTGAGTGGATGGATATGCGCTTGTCAAGACTTGGATATAATTCTTCCATGCTCGATAAATATGTGGCGTTTTAAACAGGGTGATACTTAGCAACGCAGAACTTTGTTAGTAAGACAAGGACACATGGCACAGTGGATAAAGGCGTTAGTTAGATCCAGTGACAGGACCCGAAGAGTGAGAGTTCGATACTTGGTTAAGGCGGTGGAGAACTTGGAGAGGGGAATCAACAGGAGATAACTGATAACTGACATCCATTAGAAATGGCACGTGGAACTAGAACAGTCTAACCCGTGAGCGAAATAAGGGTTCAGTTCGACATTCCAGCCACCTGAAGAAGACCGGAGCGTACAACGGCCGAAACGTTGTAATAAATATGGCGACAAAGATGAGGAAAATAGTCCGAATAATGTAAATAGTGTAAATCCATTCACTATTTTCTCCGATCGCTCTGTAACATGAGCGTTATCCTTTTCATGCACCATAGTAATATTATTAGAAGTAATGTTACCTTGATTTTTATTTTAAATTATGGGAACCGTTGTTTATTTTGATTGGTTTGGTTTGTTTTGTTTGGTTTGTTTTAAGGCATATCAACCTCAATGGGTGATTTAGGGCAGACAAGATTTTTGGTTTGGTTTGGTTTGTTTTGTTTTACGCCATATCAATCTCAATGGATTATTTAATGCCGACAACATTTTTAGGATAGATTTGTATGAATAGAATATGTATTCTTTGGTTTAGATTGGTTTGGTTTATTTTGTTTTACGGCATTATCACCCTCAATGGGTTATTTAATGCCGACAACATTTTTAGGATAGATTCGTATGAATAGAATATGTATTCTTTGGTTTAGATTGGTTTGGTTTATTTTGTTTTACGGCATATCAACCTCAATGGGTTATTTAATGCTGACAAGATTTTTACGATAGATTCGTATGAATAGAATATGTATTCTTTGCTTTAGATTGGTTTGGTTTATTTTGTTTTACGGCATATCAACCTCAATGGGTTATTTAATGCTGACAAGATCATTGGTTTGTTTTGTTTTGTTTTGTTTTGTTTTATTTATTTATTTATTTTGATACAATAATAGTTAATAAAAAGAACACGCTACTGCCCCTGTCTAAATGACTGAATTTCTCTGTATCCTTGGAAAGAAAAATTATGAATGTATGTGCTTTTAAAACTCAGTAAATTTTAAAATAACTTATTGCAAAATTCGCTTGAAGATGAAACAGAACGAATGCTTTTTATTTAATATAATTGAATACGAAGTTTTTGGTTTCTGTTTTTGAAACATGGTAATTCCTGTGTAGCGATGAAACCATATTTTAAATCAATTATTTTAAAATATATATATATATATATATATATATATATATATATATATATATATATATATATATATATATATACGTTTTACCAGTTTGTGACTGGAAGGGATAATTTTGAGAAGGATATAAATCCAGGGAGAGCTCAATGTAGACTACAAAGCATCAAGAAGACGCAGACATTAATTATCCATTTCGTTCATAATTTTTATTTCATGAATTCCGAGATGTTCATCTCATCAGAACGACAACCTGCTACACAAAAATTATATATATATATATATATATATATATATATATATATATATATATACGAGGGTCATTCAATAAATAAGTTGAATTTTTCGGTATAAGGACTTCTTTTTTTTTTTAAGCTTATCACCCCAAGCAAGGCTGGAGGCCACTAGCACGCAAGGGGTTACAGAAGGTTTGGAGGAAGAGCAGATAGGAGTGGTAAAGGAGAGGATATGGAGAAAGATAGTGGATCGATCAAGGCAAGGGGGTTACAGAAGATTTGGAGCGAGAGCAGATAGGAATGAAAGGTGAAAGGATGTGGAGGAGGGAAGAGGATAGATCAAGGCAGCTAGAGATGTCGATTGACGTTACACTTAAATAGTCGTAGCTTGTATTTGTCAGGGAAGCAGGAATAAGGAAGGGATTTCCACAGGCGAGATGTGCGAGACATGAAGGTATTGGAGTAGAAGATACGTCTACATCTAACAGTTTCAATGGTGAAGGGGTGGGAACGGGGTGTCAGCCTCGTGGGACGTTTAAATTCATGAGGCCTAGGAACCAGCGAAAGCAGCTCCTCGGGGCAATTACCGTGAAAGTATTTATAAAAAAGACAGAGCGAGGCAACGTCGCGTCTGTGAGAGAGCGACTGCAGACGAGATGACAGATCGGGGCCAATTACATTGCATATCCGTCTCTGGATCTTATCAAGAACCCTGAGGCAAACAGCAGGGGCTCCAGACCATATATGGCAGCAATACTCCATGCAAGGGCGAATGGTCGATTTATAGATTTGGAGGATAGATTCCGAGGAGAAAGATTTCCTGGCTCGGCACAGGAACCAACTTTCCTTGCGGTGGATGATGCAATTGACTCGATGTATTTGTTCCATCTCAGATCAGCGGACAGCGTGAGACCGAGCAGCCGCAGAGAGGAGCTCTCGAGAAGTTGGTCATCAGACATTCTATAGATTTTTTTTTGTTTTACTTCTTTTTCACATGGATTTAATTTCTTTTACAGATTAAAAAAAAAACTTTGAGAGTTTTGACGATTAACAAAGATGGCCGACCAAGAAGCATGCTCCAGGATTGAACAGCGGTCAGTTATCAAGTTTTTGGTTGCTGAAGGGTGCAAACCAGTTGAAATTCATAGGAGAATGTCAAGTGTATGGTGCCACATGTTTCAGCCAAAAATGTCTACAAGTGGGCTAAATTGTTTAAAGAAGGACGGAGCAGTGTTGAGGATGAAAACAGGCCTGGGAGGCCTACAGAAGTGAGGTCTCCTGAGGTGATCGAATCAGTCAATGACCTCATTCAGTCTGACAGAAGGGTGATAGTGGATGACATTGCAAGGACTTTGAGCTTATCTGTTGGGACAAACGCAGGGGTCATCAGTCAGAAGGAGTCATCTTGCATCATGACAACGCAAGGCCTTACACAGCAACCCAAACAGTGCAGATCATCAACGAGCTGAGCTGGGAACTGCTCCCTCATCCTCCTTACAGCCCAGACCTTGCCCCTTCAGACTTTCACCTGTTTGGTCCCTTGAAAGCGTTCACGAGAGGCACGAAGTTTAAAAGTGACGATGAAGTCCAAAGTGTTGTGAGCGACTGGCTGAGACATCAGTCCAAAGATTTTTACGCTGAGAGTATACGGAAGCTTGTGCACAGATGGGAAAAGTGTGTGACAGTGCTGGGAGACTACGTTGAAAGATCAAAAAGAAAGTAAGCTTCTATCTGTATTAGAAGTCCTTATACCGAAATATTCACCTTATTTATTGAATGACCCTCGTATATATATATATATATATATATATATATATATATATATATATATATATCACAACACATCATCAATAAAAAATATTTGCATTACACTTTCACATTGGCTCCCTCAATTGACTTGCCACTTGTCGAAATATTGCGCAATTTACTTACATATCGTTCAGCACATGAAGAAAAACTATCAAATATCAATATGAAACAAATATTAGTGGATAACACGAAAATACTCCACATCACCCAACGCAAGGAAAGAGTCGAATCCCTAGAAACTATTATTATACGAAATAAATAATCCACATTAATTAAGATATATTGAATGGTATCTTGAAGTGTATATCAAATAATTAACAAACAATGTACGGATAATTATTTATCACTTTTCATTTTCACTCCCTTTAATTATTACACAGGGCGTCACCTTAGACATAATCAAACTTTCAGCTTTGCATGACGTTTCAGGATGTAGTTAACAGAATGTTGCCTACCATATTGACTGACCATGGCTCTTGATCACTGAAACGGTCGAAATTAGTTGAACAAAAACAACGGAACAAACATGAACTTCTGATGTTTATCCAAAATATAAAATTGGTTATTTAGCTGATTGACGGGACCTTCAAGAACCTGACTCTAGAGTTTCGTAGACCAATCCTCTAGCAATCGCTCCGTCCACTCGTCAAGGTAAAATAAAAAAAATAGACATTGTAGGATGAATTTGAGAACATTTGTTTGGATGAATAATTGCTGACTAAATATACCGTATTTAAAATTATTACTTAAGAATGAAGACTATCTTTAGGTTGATTTTAGGCGCTGGTCGTAGAGAATTGATTTGTAAGACAATATGAAATGCATAGCTAGTGAGACAAATATTCAGTCAGTATCCCATCTACTGTTCTACAATTGCTAGAAACAATTAATCTCACGACATCTTCATAAAACCATTCACAGATTTAAAAACATATCACATTAACAGGCATCTATATACATGTATCTACACACAATTGACTGTTTAGCACATGCTCCCATACACGTCCACATACATAGAGTGAGGCTACACGAGTGTAGATGCGTATGGGAGATTAAGGTAAAGGTTATCTTGTGAATGTGTATGGGTTTATATGGCGAAGGGTAAAAGTGTGTGGGTGTATATGGGAGATTAAGATGAAGATTACCTTGTGAATGTCTACATGTTGAAGAGTACTAGAGGGTGGATATTTATGGAAGATTAGGATGAAGATTAACTTTTGAATGTAAATGTGGGTAGGTGGCGAAGGGTGCTCGTCTGTGATTGTTTATAGGAGATTAAGATGAATATTACCTTGTGAATGTTTATGGGGGTATATGCCGAAGAATGATCGTGTGTGACTGATATGGGAGATTAAAATGAAGATTACCTTGTGAATGTTTATGGGGGTAATGACTATGGGTGTTCGTGTGTGATTGTTTATAGGAGATTAAGATGAAGATTATCTTGTGAATGTTTATGGGGGTATATGGCGCAGGGTGCTCGTGTGTTATGGTTTATGAGATATTAAGACGAAGATTACTTTGTGAATGTTTCTGGGGGTAATGGCGAAGGGTTTTCGTGTGTGATTGTTTATGGGAGATCAAGATGAAGATTACCATGGGAATGTTTCTGGGGGTATATAGCAAAGGATGCTCGTATGTGATCGTATATGGGAGATTAAGATGAAGATTACCTTGAGAATGTTTATGGGGCTATATGGCGAAGGATGCTCGTATGTGATTGTATATGGGAGATTAAGATGAAGATTACCTTGAGAATGTTTATGAGATATATGAAGGATACTCGTGTGTGGATATTTATGGGATATAAGATAAAGATTACATTGTAAATGTGTATGGGTTATATGGTGAACGGTCCTCGTGTGTAGATGTATATGGGAGATTAAGATGAAGATTACCTTGAGAATGTTTATGAGATATATGAAGTGTACTCGTGTTTGACTGTATATTGCTGAGTAGAATGAAGATTACGTTGTGAATATATATGGGGTATATGTTGAAAGTTAATCGATTGTGGATGTGGAAGTTAGATTAGTATGAATATTACCTTCTTGAAATTCTAATGATCCTTTATCTGAGAAGTTGAGATAATACAGGAAAACAAAAGCAGACATTGGCTGGTTTGAAGAAATAAAAAAATATATAAAAGAATTTGAAATAATGATTTGTTTGCTATATACATTCCTGTTGCTGTCTTTCTCGCTGCAGTGAAGTATTTTTTTGTCTTAAAAAAAATACAGAGGAAATAAGGTTTCTGCTATCAGTGTTCTCTAGAGAGAAATGAACGGGAAAACATAAAAAAAAATTACGATGGTTAAAGCACTCAGCAGAAATACATCAGTTCATATTTCAAAATATAGCAAAGGATCCAATGAAAAAAATGGCTGAAGTGAAAAGAGGAAATCCTCACTGAAAGCCATTTCACGTATCATGTTTCCCTTTCATCCTTTCTCAGACATTTTTTCTTACTTACCAACCTTCCACCCACGCCATGCTTCTTTACCACACCCTTGCTTCCCGTTTCTATCATTCGAACGTCTTTCTGCTATTTCTCTTTTTCAGACGTGCAGTGGTTCTTTACATCAGTTGCGACCCGTACCCATTACTTTAAAGACCGAACATAACGACATTCGCATTGCGATTGTGAACAATAGTAATGTAAAAGAAAGAAAAAAATATAATTGAACAAATTCATATAAAATTTCCGACAACTTCAAACCATAATTCACATATTCTTTCTTTCTTTTTTCTTCCTTTCTTTTTTTATTTAATTTTTTCTCTTTTTTCTGTTGAAGATTTCTTATTGCTTTCTTTCTTTTTTTATTACTTATTTCTTTTCTGCTTGCTGTTCGTTCTTTTTTATTTTTGTTTGTAGTAATTTTTTCTGTTTTTTTTGTCGTTTCCTTCTCTTTTTCTTTTTGTTTCTTTTTCCCTTTTCTTCTTTCTGTTTCTGTTCTATCTTTTTAGTTTCTTTTTTGTAATTTTTTTATTTGCTTTGTTTTTCATCTTTCTTTCTTTTCTTTTACTTGTTCTTTTTTTTCTTTCATTCTTTCTTTTTAGAATGTTTGTTTTTTCACCTATTTCTTCCGTATTTTTTTGTTTTTTTCCTTTCTTTCTTGCCTACTGCTTTACTTTCCTTTTCCTTCTTTTTTCTATTCTTTTGCCCCTTCTTTTCATTTTTTTCTTTTTTTTATTACTTATTTCTCATTTTATTCTTCCAATTTTCCTTCTATTTTTCTTTCTTGCATCATTTCGTTTTGGCGCTTTTCTTGGCTTCCTCCTTTTTCCTTTCTTGAATCCGTCTTTTACTTTCTTTCTTTCTTTCTATTGAGAGGTCTCCCCTTTTTACACAAATGGACTCACCCAAGGTATACATATACTATTGCCAGTGAATACCCGATGAGTCAAGTAGGTTAAGTCAAGTCGGACAGTAGTAGTAGTAAGAACGTAGCGACAAGAGTCACAGTAACAAGCACTTAGACTCAGTAAGAAGTCATACAGCGATACGTCGATACCAAAGACTGTATATATATTTTGTCTACTAACCCCGCATTCCTGGAACTACAAACCTGTATTACCAGTTTGTATTATTACGTTAATACATTTATTTCCTATATTCATTCTTGGTGTTTGTTATTATTTGATACCAGATTTCATCCCGGAATCCATAACACTTTCTTTCTCAGGATTTTCTCCTTTTCATATTTTCTCTCTTTCTCTACATTCTTTCTTTGACCACTCCCTATTTTTTCTGTCGACTCTTTTTTCTTTCTCTTTTTTTCTTTCTTACTTTTATTACCTTTTCTCCGTATTTTTATCTCTTTCTTTCTTTGGCTTATTTTTCCTGTCTTTCTCATTATAATATCTCTAACTCTTCTTTCTCATTTCTCTATTTTTTCTTAACTTCCGCTTATCTTCTTTCTGATTGAATCGGATATACAGAATCTCAGGCACATTGAAACGAATTTTCCGGAGATTTTTCAAATTCTTTGAAATGCAGATTCAATAACAGTTGTCTTTCTTCCCCCAATTCAAATTAACCTTATTTCTTTTTATTCCCATTTTTTTCCCTAAAACTTCCTCATTGCTCACCACATGTTCAGTCCATGGTATTCTCAGCATCCTTCTATAGAACCACATTTCTGCTGCTTCAGGTCTCTTCTTCATATCTGATGAGATTGTCCAACATTCACTGCACTGTAGTAGGATCAATATAACATAACATTTCAGTATTATTTTTTTCCTTTCTAACGAGATTTTCCCGTTTCTTAATACTTTGCTTAGCTTTTGGTAGGCATCTTTTTTCTATCCCAATTCGTCTTTGAATTTTGGTGTCGCATTTTCCGTTCTCTGTTAAAACATTTCCTAGATACTTATATTTTTGTACTTGGTTGGTTTTGGCATCTGAAATTCGTAATTCGCATGTTAGTTTCTTCTTTTTGCTGACAACCATACCTTCTGTCTTCTTACAAATGATAGTTAGTCTTTTCTTCTTACTTTCCTTTACTACTTTCTGGAGGAGGGCCTGTAGTTTCCTTTCTGTGTCTGCTATCAACATTGTGTCATTTGCATATTGTTAAGATTTGTGGCTGCCAATAATGAATCCTGGTAGAATCCTTTCTAAATCGCCTCATTGCAATGGTGACAAGACATCTATTTTATTATTTACTGAATTCATTCATAAGAAGAGGGCTACGTATGACGGATAAATTACAGTAGGCGCCACTCGAAATTATAACAGATTCATTGCCGTTGCAGTTTCATAACTGGATTCTGCTTGTCTCTTTCCATATGTGCTGCAGGGAAAGGTCATGAAATGAAGTGTATGGGTTACTTCCTGGCAAGTTGAGGTCCACCTTAAACAAATTCATACCATCGGCACTTTCTTCTACTTGGATTTTCTTTTCACCGTCAACCAACCCTTGTAAAACCAAACGGCGATAGGGATTGGATGACATGAGCAGGTTTTGGTGAAACTTGAAGCTTCTAGTCCTGAACCTGGCGGCGAATTTAGTCATCAACGCCATCATCATAAAGGAAGCGATCAGTTAACTTATTGAATGCGATTACCTCGCATTCAATAAGTTAACTGATCGCCGACGACTAAATTCATTTTCCATCCGTATGCAGGCGGTTTGCTTCCAGTTCAGGATTGTTCTATATCTTTCCCAAATAAATCAAACTTAAAAATGTTGTTTCATCAATTTAATCTCCTACACGGACAAAGTGATCTACACTAGATTGGTGGCGCGTTGAAAGAGGGTACCTTTTCGCTTTGTTTTATTGCCCATGCTTGGACGTACCCATAACTTTTTTTTCCAATGGCGCTGAAAATTGGGGTTTCTTTTGATTTTTAATGGTTGTTCTACGAGCTTTCTGTAAGGACTATATATCACGTCTAACATCAAAATTGTCCAAATTGTGTAACAGCATAATTGTTCATAAGGAAACGCTTAATATCTAAAAAAAACACTAAACTAACTGAGTTTCTTTATTCCGGGTTTTCAGATAAGACATTTAACGATCTTGACACCATTTATCGTAAGAATCACTGAGTAATTCTTTGAGTTATTCAGCTAGAAAGGAACAGGATAAAATCGTTTTGTGTCAGCCCCATGTCTTCCCAAATGAGCAATGGTTAGAGGAAAAAGATCACTCAGTAATGGTATCAATATTCATAATCTGGCTTCGATCTTCAAATCCATTCAAGAAACATCCAGAGAACAGTGAATAAGGTTAAAAAAGGGAACAATGGAGAGGAAAACTGGATCAGGATGTCACAACAGGATGAAGGATCATCATTTCAATTTAAAGCTAAAGGGTTCAATTAGAAAATATCCAACTAAGCGATAAGGCGTTTGACACGAGAGAGAGAGGAGTTTCACCCATGACAATCCAAAGAGCAGTGAAAAAAGACTTGAAAATGAAATCGTACTCGAAACGTGTGAGGCACCTTGTTACTCCAGGACAGAAAGTTAGAAAGCTAGAGAGGGCAAAGATCATCGTTAATAGGTTGAAAAATGATCCTGGAATATATATATATTCCAGGATCAATTTTCAACCTATTCAAGATGATTCTGGAATATATATATATATATATATATATATATGAACTTTATTTCAATCCTGCTTGAGCTTCCGATCCTTAGCTATGATTAATTAATGATGAACATGTCATTTTTTATTTCATCATGATCCTTCTGTCAAGTCTGGAGAGTAATTATGCATTCATATTGCTCAGAATAGAGCTCAATAATGTTATAAAAACTTCGGAGAATTCCAATAAGATATCTTTAATCATTTCCAAGATACAACGGTTCAGAGCTTAATCTAACAATTAGACAATTTTGTTGTTACACGATTTGGACAATTTTGCTGTTACACCCGGTATATATACGTGCCATATCCTCTGAGGATGTCGGCGATCATAGCTCTCCACAATTTCCCGCTTTTTTAATTTAATTCTTTTCCGTGTATCACTCTGTCTTATTGTGGGCCTTCAGTTTTCATCCCTTTATTTAAAACTGAAACTCTGTTCGCTGTTTTTATTGTTTCTTTTGTTTTCTATATGCTCTGTGAGTGTTAAATTTTCCAAACCTCCTTTCTTCATTATGCACCTCTCAAATCTAAGCTGTTTGTTTTTTTATTATTATCAACCCCTTCTATAGTTTCTGCTATCATCTCTAACCTGGATCCCCACAAAACACGTGGACTTTATGGTATTCCTGTGATAGTCATTAAGAAGTGTGCTCCTGAACTGGCTCATGTTCTCTCTAAACTGTATAATAAATGACTCGCTGCCTCCTGCTTTCCTGCCTGATACCATCATCTGTTCTTCCATTTTTTAAAAGGCTGGTGAACCGTCCGACCCTTCCAACTATTGGCCTGTTAGCCTTTGAACTCTTAAATAAAGCATGTGGAGCCGATTGCATCCCTGTAATAGTCATTAAGAAGCCTGCTCCCGAACTGGCTCCTGTTCTCTCTAAACTGTATAATAAATGCCTCGCAGTCCACTGTTTTCCTGTCTGTTGGGAATCCTTAACTGTTGTTTTTAAGAACTCGGTTGAACCGTCTGACCCTATCAACTATCGGCATATTAGTCTTCTACTTCAATTTGGGAAAATACTATGGGTCCTTAATCAATGCTGAATTGGTTAAGCATCTCACATCACAGAGCCTTTTTTCAGACTAGCAATATGGCTTTCGTTTCTCTGTGAACTGACGTACTGACAATAATTACGGAAAGTGCCTACCAAGCTCTGGATAAGAATAGTGAAGCTCGGGATGTTGCTTTAGACATCTCGAAAGCTTTCGACAGGGTTTGGCATACAGATCTTCTTCACATGTTGAATTGATCCAGTGTTTCTTATCAAATCTTGAAATGAAAGTTTTCCTGAACGGCCATTCCTCTAGACCCTTTCATACTAATACTGGTACCCCCACAGCTATATCCTTGGTCCTATATTTTGTTTTTAATTTTCATTAACGACCTTCGCGATGGAATCAGCTTTCAACTTGGTATCTATGCTGATAACACAGCCATTTACTCCTGTCTCGATGGTAAATTTCGATAAGGTCAAAATGGCGGCTGATCTCAAAAAACGACTTTCAGTGTATTGTTAACGGGGTTAAAGGATGGCTTGTTAACTTTAACGCCTCTAAAACTAAACTACTCTCTGTTAATCATCTGAGACTCCTTTCTGCCTTCCATCAGCATGCTAAACTCCTTCTCCGGCTAGCGTTCTCAGCTGACATGAAGTGGAAAGACTATATTGAATCCATTGTTAAGTCAGCTGCTAGGAAAATAGGTTCACTCTGTCATGCTAGATAATTTCTCTCTCCATAATTTATCTTACATATCTATAAGTCTACCATTCGTCCATATTTAGAATATTGCTGCCATATATGGTCGGGTGCTCCTGATATACATCTAGATATCCTGATAAAACTGAAAGAAGTATCAGCAATATTATCAGTCCTGATCTGGCGACTCGGCTTCAGTTAATTTCCCACCGTCGTAAAGTTGCCTCCTGCTACCTTTTCTATAAATACTTTCATGGTAATTTTTCACATGAACCCTTCGCTATGGTACTTAGGCTTTAAGAATTTAAGCACAGTACTAGATTGGTGACGAGGACTCATCAATTTACGGTTGAGCTGGCTAGATCTAACCGTAAATTCAATGCTAACATTTTCTTTTCCCGCATTTCTCGCTTGTGGGACTTCCTTTCCGGTTCATGATTTCCAGTCAACTGTAATCTTTAAAAATGTAAATGCAATGTCAATCGTTATCTATTGTCCTCCGGATTGCTCTTCTTTTGTTCTCGGTCCTTAGTAATGTTTCTGTTTTCTCATAATTGCACACCCAATAAGCCCTTGTGTCTTAGTGGCTTTACTGCCTTGCTTGGGGTGAACGCGATTAAAAACAAACTTTCTTTGCTGTTCCTAATCTCTTTAAGACTTCCTCATTGCTCACATGGTCTCTCCATGGTATTTTCAAAATGCAAGTATTCCATGTTTATAATTTCAATGTGAATAAGGACTTTATGATCACGCTGTATTTTAAAGACTAACGGGCCTTATTCCCTTGAAATACTTGTTTAACATATTTTAAAAGGATAAAAATAGATTTACACGTTAACTAAAACAGTTGAATATTGGCTACCAGTATCAAAGGGTAGTGTACGGGCACAGGCGAAAACTAGTTTTGAATGCCGATTTTAAAGGCTAGCTGACCTAACCGCCTTAAAATATTTGTTCATCATATAGAAAATTGATAAAAAGGGTTAACTGAACAGTTGCATATTTACCACCAGTAGCGAAGGACAGTGTTCGGATACTGGTGAAAGTTTCGAAAGGCGGGCAAACTTAGCCCCCCTGAAGCAATGGTTTAATAAATACTGAAACTGTCATGTATTATTCACGGGTGCTAATGTGTAGAATGACAGGTAGAAGCTACAATTTGAAATGCAAGCAGGCAAGCAGTTCGGACTTAACTGCTGAAAGAAAAGTGAAACCCGTCTTTACTTTCCAGTAGAGTTCAAAAGCGTCTCCGAATCTTTGTTGGAGAAGAATTATTTTCTATTCTCCAACCTCTGTCTTACAGGCGGGATGTGGCGAGTCTCTCACTGCTCTATCGCTACTACCATGGAAAGTGCACGGATGAACTACATTCCGTGGTTCCGCCAGGGGTAACCTTCACGGCTAGGACTCGCCATGCCACTGACATAATATCAAACCACCCAAATTCTTTTCATATTCCAACAACGAGAAGTAAGTTCCACTCGAACAGATTCTTTCCGCGAACCATTGCTCTGTGGAACAGAACTCCCAAGAGGATGTTTCCCCGATCACTACAATCTTAACCTGTTCAAGTCTAGAGTCAACTGTTATCTTCCCCTCCAGTCCATATAAACTACCCATTGGTGAGAAGTAAGTGCCACTCGAACAGATTCTTTCCGCGAACCATTGCTCTGTGGAACAGAACTCCCAAGAGGATGTTTCCCCGATCACTACAATCTTAACCTGTTCAAGTCTAGAGTCAACTGTTATCTTCCCCTCCAATCCATATAAACTACCCATTGGTGTGAAGTAAGTTCCACTCGAACAGATTCTTCACGCAAACCATTGCTCTGTGGAACAGAACTCCCAAGAGGATGATTCCCCGATCACTACAATCTTAACCTGTTCAAGTCTAGAGTCAACTGTTATCTTCCCCTCCAATCCATATAAACTACCCATTGGTGTGAAGTAAGTTCCACTCGAACAGATTCTTCACGCAAACCATTGCTCTGTGGAACAGAACTCCCAAGAGGATGATTCCCCGATCACTACAATCTTAACCTGTTCAAGTCTAGAGTCAACTGTTATCTTCCCCTCCAGTCCATATAAACTACCCATTGGTGAGAAGTAAGTGCCACTCGAACAGATTCTTTCCGCGAACCATTGCTCTGTGGAACAGAACTCCCAAGAGGATGTTTCCCCGATCACTACAATCTTAACCTGTTCAAGTCTAGAGTCAACTGTTATCTTCCCCTCCAGTCCATATAAACTACCCATTGGTGAGAAGTAAGTGCCACTCGAACAGATTCTTTCCGCGAACCATTGCTCTGTGGAACAGAACTCCCAAGAGGATGTTTCCCCGATCACTACAATCTTAACCTGTTCAAGTCTAGAGTCAACTGTTATCTTCCCCTCCAGTCCATATAAACTACCCATTGGTGTGAAGTAAGTTCCACTCGAACAGATTCTTTCCGCGAACCATTGCTCTGTGGAACAGAACTCCCAAGAGGATGTTTCCCCGATCACTACAATCTTAACCTGTTCAAGTCTAGAGTCAACTGTTATCTTCCCCTCCAATCCATATAAACTACCCATTGGTGTGAAGTAAGTTCCACTCGAACAGATTCTTCACGCAAACGATTGCTCTGTGGAACAGAACTCCCAAGAGGATGATTCCCCGATCACTACAATCTTAACCTGTTCAAGTCTAGAGTCAACTGTTATCTTCCCCTCCAATCCATATAAACTACCCATTGGTGAGAAGTAAGTGCCACTCGAACAGATTCTTTCCGCGAACCATTGCTCTGTGGAACAGAACTCCCAAGAGGATGTTTCCCCGATCACTACAATCTTAACCTGTTCAAGTCTAGAGTCAACTGTTATCTTCCCCTCCAGTCCATATAAACTACCCATTGGTGTGAAGTAAGTTCCACTCGAACAGATTCTTTCCCCGAACCATTGCTCTGTGGAACAGAACTCCCAAGAGGATGTTTCCCCGATCACTACAATCTTAACCTGTTCAAGTCTAGAGTCAACTGTTATCTTCCCCTCCAATCCATATAAACTACCCATTGGTGTGAAGTAAGTTCCACTCGAACAGATTCTTCACGCAAACGATTGCTCTGTGGAACAGAACTCCCAAGAGGATGTTTCCCCGATCACTACAATCTTAACCTGTTCAAGTCTAGAGTCAACTGTTATCTTCCCCTCCAGTCCATATAAACTACCCATTGGTGTGAAGTAAGTTCCACTCGAACAGATTCTTTCCGCGAACCATTGCTCTGTGGAACAGAACTCCCAAGAGGATGTTTCCCCGATCACTACAATCTTAACCTGTTCAAGTCTAGAGTCAACTGTTATCTTCCCCTCCAATCCATATAAACTACCCATTGGTGTGAAGTAAGTTCCACTCGAACAGATTCTTCACGCAAACGATTGCTCTGTGGAACAGAACTCCCAAGAGGATGTTTCCCCGATCACTACAATCTTAACCTGTTCAAGTCTAGAGTCAACTGTTATCTTCCCCTCCAGTCCATATAAACTACCCATTGGTGTGAAGTAAGTTCCACTCGAACAGATTCTTTCCGCGAACCATTGCTCTGTGGAACAGAACTCCCAAGAGGATGTTTCCCCGATCACTACAATCTTAACCTGTTCAAGTCTAGAGTCAACTGTTATCTTCCCCTCCAGTCCATATAAACTACCCATTGGTGTGAAGTAAGTTCCACTCGAACAGATTCTTTCCGCGAACCATTGCTCTGTGGAACAGAACTCCCAAGAGGATGTTTCCCCGATCACTACAATCTTAACCTGTTCAAGTCTAGAGTCAACTGTTATCTTCCCCTCCAGTCCATATAAACTACCCATTGGTGAGAAGTAAGTGCCACTCGAACTGATTCTTTCCGCGAACCATTGCTCTGTGGAACAGAACTCCCAAGAGGATGTTTCCCCGATCACTACAATCTTAACCTGTTCAAGTCTAGAGTCAACTGTTATCTTCCCCTCCAGTCCATATAAACTACCCATTGGTGAGAAGTAAGTGCCACTCGAACAGATTCTTTCCGCGAACCATTGCTCTGTGGAACAGAACTCCCAAGAGGATGTTTCCCCGATCACTACAATCTTAACCTGTTCAAGTCTAGAGTCAACTGTTATCTTCCCCTCCAGTCCATATAAACTACCCATTGGTGTGAAGTAAGTTCCACTCGAACAGATTCTTTCCGCGAACCATTGCTCTGTGGAACAGAACTCCCAAGAGGATGTTTCCCCGATCACTACAATCTTAACCTGTTCAAGTCTAGAGTCAACTGTTATCTTCCCCTCCAATCCATATAAACTACCCATTGGTGTGAAGTAAGTTCCACTCGAACAGATTCTTCACGCAAACCATTGCTCTGTGGAACAGAACTCCCAAGAGGATGATTCCCCGATCACTACAATCTTAACCTGTTCAAGTCTAGAGTCAACTGTTATCTTCCCCTCCAGTCCATATAAACTACCCATTGGTGTGAAGTAAGTTCCACTCGAACAGATTCTTCACGCAAACGATTGCTCTGTGGAACAGAACTCCCAAGAGGATGTTTCCCCGATTACTACAATCTTAACCTGTTCAAGTCTAGAGTCAACCGTTATCTTCACCTCCTATCCATATAAACTACCCATTGGTGAGAAGTAAGTTCCACTCGAACAGATTCTTCACGCAAACCATTGCTCTGTGGAACAGAACTCCCAAGAGGATGTTTCCCCGATCACTACTATCTTAACCTGTTCAAGTCTAGAGTCAACCGTTATCTTCCCCTCCTATCCATATAAACTACCCATTGGTGAGAATTAAGTTCCACTCGAACAGATTCTTCCAGCAAACCATTGCTCTGTGGAACAGAACTCCCAAGAGGATGTTTCCCCGATCACTACAATCTTAACCTGTTCAAGTCTAGAGTCAACTGTTATCTTCCCCTCCAATCCATATAAACTACCCATTGGTGACAAGTAAGTTCCAATCGAACAGATTCTTCACGCAAACGATTGCTCTGTGGAACAGAACTCCCAAGAGGATGTTTCCCCGATCACTACTATCTTAACCTGTTCAAGTCTAGAGTCAACCGTTATCTTCCCCTCCTATCCATATAAACTACCCATTGGTGAGAATTAAGTTCCACTCGAACAGATTCTTCCAGCAAACCATTGCTCTGTGGAACAGAACTCCCAAGAGGATGTTTCCCCGATCACTACAATCTTAACCTGTTCAAGTCTAGAGTCAACTGTTATCTTCCCCTCCAATCCATATAAACTACCCATTGGTGACAAGTAAGTTCCAATCGAACAGATTCTTCACGCAAACGATTGCTCTGTGGAACAGAACTCCCAAGAGGATGTTTCCCCGATCACTACTATCTTAACCTGTTCAAGTCTAGAATTTACCGTTATCTTCCCCTCCTATCCATATAAAGTATCCCTTAACGTAAATTCGAGTGGACCGGGAGCCTTGTCGAGGATGAACCTTACTGCAAGGGAAAATAAAGAGTTACATAAATAATTAGTGACCTACACGGTGTATTGACTATAGCTACCAAAGCGATTTATTCGTGACGATGGGTGGGAATACAGGATTTGGAATGTTATCTTTGGAGACGAGGCCGACAAACAGAATGTTCTACTTGGAATATTGTCGATACACACATTTTCTTTGTCCATTTCTCCTTGTTTCGTCGAGAGCCAGACTAAACTAAGTTTAATATATATATATATATATATATATATATATATATATATATATATATATATATATATATATATATATATATGTTCAAGTATATGCTTGCAAATGCAAGCAGATTTGAAATTGAACAATCTTTTTTTTTATTTGAACAAGGATTATGTTGTCATTGAAATAAGATCATAGTCGACAAATGGTTGCTGAGTAATGTACAGGAAACTGCACATTAGTTTAAACTACACATGATAACGCACATGTAAGCATATATATATATATATATATATATATATATATATATATATATATATATATATATACGAGCGTTTATGTCGAAAATGCCAAAGTTGGGATAAAGTTAAAAAAAAGCTTTACAGATATTTTCCAGGCTGAATAAACACAGAAAAACTGCTGAACTAGTCAGGATTTAAATCCTTTCGGTCATTACAGATTTTAGAATACAAATGCATTGGATGTCTACAGATTATAAATAAATTTTAACTGATTATGGGACAAGTATAGGGTACCCAATGAGAATTGAACTCACCTCAGTGGGAATGGCCTGCGAAACTCACTTTTAACCACTGTGGCCCCTTATCATCATTTGGCTGAATAGGAAAGGTTTTCCTACTTTAACTGTCTGGTGAATCTTCATTCTTGAGTGAGTGAATAAGCTTATGGCAAATTCTATGATAATAAATTATCCGTAGAAATTCCCCTATCGCATCGTTGAACATTTGAGCTTGACAACTTTAAAAGGCTCCAATAACAATAATAAATATGCTGGTCGTTATTTCAAGAAGTAAGGGGGTACAAATGAAAACATTTGAAAGGACAACTTTTTCCATTTCTATGTAATAGACTTCAAAAGCTGGAAGACACTTAGCAGATATCTCTCCCGAGTAAGACCCCCCCCCATAGAGGAGAACATAACAAAAGACTGTGTGTACGCTATCCCGAACAGCCGCGGAAAAAATAATGGGGAGACAGTTCACCCTCTTAAGGTAAGGCTTCAAGAACACCAGAAAGCTGTAACACGAGGGGAAGTGGAAAAATCAGGCGTGACTGACCACATATGGAGAGAAAAGTGAGATCACCGCCCTCTGTGGCATCAGGTTGAGATCATAGACAAAGAACACCATTGGAAAATTCGGAATCAGAACATATGCTAAGCCACAAAAATCTCCTGAGCCGACCAAGCATAGAAATGAATACAATATGGGAACCAGTAATAAGGAGTGCCAGAGAAAAGCGATAAAAACAACAAAAATTGCAATATGAGCTCTGGTAAAAAATGGTTGCTGAAGACATTTGGTTTATAATATCCAGAAATTCATTCACAGATGTCTTCAAGGACACATGGCACAGTGGATAAAGGCGTTAGTTAGATCCTGTGACAGGACCCAAAGGGTGTGAGTTCAATACCCGGTTAAGGCTGTGGAGAACTTGGAGAGGGAAATTAACAGGAGATAACAGATAACTGACATCCATTAGACATGGCACGTGGAACTAGAACAGTCTACCCCAGTGTGCGAAATAAAGGTTCAGTTCGACATTCCAACCACCTGAAGAAGGCCGAAACGTTGTAATAAATATGGTGACAAAGATAAGGACATAATACCTCATCTCAGAAATATAGACTGATACAGACTTCAATCTTTCTTTCATTCATATATGTTGTTTGTCTACACAATCAAAACGGAATAGTACATTATTTATAGGATATTGGCTGGAGACGTTAAACGCTTCCAGCCTCGCTGCTTTCTACCCAAGTCCTCAACTAACAAACATTTTTCTTAATAATAATTTAAAAATAATTCAGCAACGATGCTATTTTAATTACGGTAACTGAATTTTTGGCGATTGCCTTACTCGGTTTCCGTCGTTCGATACTGGCTACTTTAAAAATATATTATTTAAATAAACACCGCTTCTCCGCCTTTTGGCTGAGATTAAAATGTAGTATCTGTTTATCAGCTTAATCTGATTCTTTCTATCTGTCTCTCCACTTCTAACTTTCTTTCATTTTCTCACTGAAACCAAGCAGGGCTTCCCCCTACACACGACCAAAATGCGGAATTGTCCATTAGTTTTGAGGTATTGACAGGACGTAACGGTTGTGCGAACGAATGTAGTGGGTCGGACAAGCACAGTTATAATAGGAATGGTTTGCTATAACTATATTTGTATGGGGTGGGGGAAGCTCGGTAAGTCACTTCCTTCGAGAGACTGAGCCACTCACTGAGTATCTTCGGGTCTGTCTCTCATAAAAGAAAATCAACATTTGAAATCCAGAATTTCACACCGGCACGAACCCTGCCTTTTGGTACCAGTGTGTGAAAAATTAACTTGCTAGCTTTTTCTCCATGGTGAGGTCCCACATTTATTCATCAGTTTTCATGTATGTGGTAACTAAGAAGGGACTGCGATTTTATCATGTTAACCACTGCAAATAGACGAGGTTCAATTTTATTTACTATACGTAGGTTAATCTGGTACAAGGCCGCAATTGTGGTGCACTGTGAACACACTATAGTAGTTATAAACTGGAAGATTAACGTACTAACATCTGTACTTACACACTAAGAGGTGGCATCTAGTCATAATGTTTGGTTTATTTGTTTTATTTTGTTTTACAGCATATCAACCTCAATGGGTTATTTAATGACGACAACATTTTTAGGATAGATTTGTATGAATAGAATATGTATTCTTTGGTTTAGATTGGTTTGGTTTATTTTGTTTTACGGCATATCAACCTCAATCGGTTATTTAATGCCGACAACATTTTTAGGATAGATTCGTATGAATAGAATATGTATTCTTTGGTTTAGATTGGTTTGGTATATTTTGTTTTACGGCATATCAACCTCAGTGGGTTATTTAATGCCGACAACATTTTTAGGATAGATTTGTATGAATGGAATATGTATTTTTTGGTTTAGATTGGTTTGGTTTATTTTGTTTTACGGCATATCAACCTCAATGGGTTATTTAATGCCGACAACATTTTTAGGATAGATTCGTATGAATAGAATATATATTCTTTGGTTTAGATTGGTTTGGTTTATTTTGTTTTACAGCATATCAACCTCAATGGGTTATTTAATGCCGACAACATTTTTAGGATAGATTTGTATGAATGGAATATGTATTTTTTGGTTTAGATTGGTTTGGTTTATTTTGTTTTACGGCATATCAACCTCAATGGGTTATTTAATGCCGACAAGATTTTTAGGATAGATTCGTATGAATAGAATATGTATTCTTTGGTTTAGATTGGTTTGGTTTATTTTGTTTAACGGCATATCAACCTCAATGGGTTATTTAATGCCGACAACATTTTTTATTGCTGGTAATATTTTGTTTTGTCAAAAATCTGTTTCTAGTAATATTTTTCTTTCAATATTGTATTGCTGGTAATATTTTTCTTCAAAATAGTATTTCTGCTAATAGTTAACTATTTTCCCATAGCTGGGACCCTAACAGGTGCTACCGCCGTGGGTCAGGTTGGACTTGGGATCAACAGCAATTGAGAGGTGGTTCCATGCTCCTCAAAATCTCCTGATCAGAGGCCATGCTGCTCGATGTGGTTTATCGTCATACCCGGTACCCGGATGTAATTTATAGTCTTACACAGGACGCGGATGAAGTTTATCGTCTTACCCAGGACGCGGATGCAGTTTATCGTCTTACCCAGAACGCCGAGTAGTTTATCGTCATACCCAGGACGCAGATGTTGTTTATCGTCTCACCCAGGACGCGTATGTAATTTATTGTCTTACCCTGGACGCTGATGTAGTTTATCGTCATACCTAGGACGCTGATTTAGTTTATCGTCATACCTAGGACGCTGATTTAGTTTATCGTCTTACCCAGGACGCTGATGTCGTTTATCGTCAGACCCAGGACGCGGATGTAGTTTATCGTCATAACCAGGACGCTGATGCAGTTTAACGTCATACCCAGGACGCTGATGTAGTTTATCGTCTTACCCAGGAGGCGGATGTAGTTTATCGTCTTACCATGGACGCTGATGTAGTTTGACGTCATACCCAGGTCGCGGATGTAGTTTATCGTCTTACTCAGGGCGCTGATGTAGTTTATCCTTTTACCCTGAACGCTGATGTAGTTTAACGTCATACCCAGGACGCTGATATAGTTTATCGTCTTACCCAGGACGCGGATGTAGTTTAATGTCATACCCATGACGCTGATGTAGTTTATCCTCTTACCCAGGATGCTGATGTAGTTTATCGTCTTACCCAGGACGCTGATGTAGTTTATCGTCTTTCCCAGGACGACTAATCATAATGTATGAACTAGAATTAAAAAAAATGTTAGCGTAGCAAAACGTAAGCTATATAATTTGTTCAATTCATGACTTTAGATTTCAAGTAAAAATATCTGTAAAACTCTCGAGTGTCGTATAATTTCAAAGTAAACTTAACTTCCGGATTCTTGGAGTTTATAAATCAAATTCAACTTTCATGAACTTGGCACAGCACTCTTTAACTCGCTGCTTCCAACCGAATCCTCTCCACAGGCTTCATCAATTATTTTCACGTCTGCCAGTTGTCTTTCTAAACCTGAAAATGAATAACACGCAGTTTCACGCATCTACTTTATCCGCCATTATGGAGTAATGGATAGTGTCTCGTATTGAGGAATCGGCGAGTCGAGTTCGAATTCCAGTCGAATCCATTACATTCACTTACGTGCTAATACCCTTGGGGAAGGTATGAATCCTCTTCTTCTCTCCCCAGCTATGGGTAAATATACCGTGTTCTACCGCGCGTGTATAGATAGAGGCACGGTGGATTATTGGATAGCGGCTCTGATTGAGGAATCAGAAAGCCGAGTTCGAATACCAATCGATTCCATTACATTCACGTTAAAAGTAACGTTATCAGCGGTTTAAAAAATTTGCGATTACCACTAGGTTTTGGTTTTATTGCATATCAACCACAGGTTATTTAATACCCACAAAATTTTTATTGTTGGTAATATTTTATTTTTTAAATCTATTTCTGGTAATATTTTTCTCTCAAAAAATGACAGGTGTTAGTGTTTCTTTTGTGGAAATCCCTCAGCGAACGTTTCGAAACAAATATTTGATCATCTGCAGAATTTCGTCAAACTTCTATGGATTTTAAAAAATAAAATCACCATAATTGTCGCGTTTGTGTAGATAAACCTCCGAATAGATTAATCCGTTATTAAGTGATGTTCTCACCTCATATTAATGCTTCGGTAGGTTTAGCAACATTTAAAATTTATGATCTTTTTTTTATTTTATTTGAAAAAGATTGGCTTATCTTCAAGTGTTGCCAGAATTCCTTGGATCTCTGTTGGTCGCCCGAGAAATAATCAGCACTGTCATGTTTTAACAAGTTGACGCTCTTTCTGATCATGTTTGTGATTAACTGGATAACCGGTTTTCAAATCGATGAGTTGGGGAAAGGAACCCATTCCTGGTTAAGCTTGTTTCCTTTGTTCGCCTAGTTAATGTGAGAAACTGACCCAAGTAATCCCTTTCCAACTGACAAAGTCTCTCCGTACAAGCCGCACCACATTCACAAGCGAACTGTCTATTCTTTCTTGCGTGGTGTTATTTTTTTATGCCGAGCTGATCTCGCAAAAAAAAAAAAAAAAAAAAATTTGCATACGCCCAATCACTCTCGCGAATATCTGTCTATATTTCTGAGATGAGGTTTTATGTACATTATTTACATTATTCGGACTATTGTCTTCATCTTTGTCGCCATATTTATTACAACGTTTCGGCCCTTGTACGCTTCGGCCCTCTTCAGGTGGTTGGAATGTCGAATTCAACCCTTTATTTCGCTGTTCTAGACTGTTCTAATTCCACGTGCTATGTTTAATGGATATCAGTTATATCCTGTTAATTCCCCCTCACCAAGTTCTCTACTGCTTTAACCGGGTATTGAACTCACACTCTTTGGGTCCTGTCACTGGATCTAACTAACGCCTTTATCCACCGTGCCATGTGTCCTTGAAGCATAAACCTATTTCAGACTTCTTGCTAGTCTATCGCTATTTTCATGGCAAATGTTCTGACGAGCTGCATTCTTTAGTTTTGCCCGTTCAAACATTCACAGCTAAAACCCACCATGCCATGTCCACTCAGGCAAATCATTCTTATTCTCTTTGTATTCCATTAGTAAGGAGGAGGTAACATTAGGATAACTTCTTCTCAAGAGCCGCTGCTTTGTGAAAAAAAAATCTCCCAAGATGATGCTTCCCCGATCACGAAAATCGTAGCAAAATCTTACAAAGAATTATGCAAATAAAGGTAATTTAAGCCTCTGATAGTAAAGGGGAGTAATGGATAGAGGCTCGGATTGAGGAATCGGAGAGCGGAGTTCGAATTCCTGTCGAATCCATTGCATTCACTTACGTGCTAATACCCTTGTGAAAGGTATGAATCCTCTTCTTCTCCCCCCCCCAGCTATGGGTAAATAGCAGGATAGACCGGATTCTATAGTCTTTTGATGGCAAGTGGTCTACCGCAGAAAGAAATGGCAACCTCCTGCGGGAAAAAAATCTGCCTCGTCAGTCATGTATCAAAAGATACATGATCGCCTAAGCGTGTATCACGCATGGCACATAGCCCATCACAGACTGACTGATACTGAAGACATATTTTGTACGAATACTTTTTTCGCCTCGAAATTTTATAAATAACACAATTTCATTTATAAAAAAGTTTTCTAATTGCTTTTTGTATATTGCAGCATTATGCCATGGTGTAGAAATATTGTATGGATTTTAAGGATTTTCATAAGTTATATGTTAATTAAAAAAATTTCATGGTGTAAGAATGTTTATTTCCCTCCACTGTATGCGCGCGCGTGTGTGTGTGTGTGTGTGTGTGTGTGTGTGTGTGTGTGTGTGTGTGTTTATGTTTTAATCTTTGTGTGGTTGCCAATGATGTAAGTCCACGCATTGGTCTCTTTACATTTGACATCAAATGAATGCCGTTAATTGTTCCAAATTTGCTCGTTTGTTTCTTTGTTGACTCGTGCATCTAATCTAATTTCTTCTGTCCTTGCCGATAAGTAACGTGGCTGACTCATGAAACGTTATCTCATAGTTATAGGCACGGTTCTGGAACGAAACGGTGTAGCTTGTGTGACAAAAATGTTATTTCATTACTTTTTCTTTCGTCCTGGGTAAGACGATAAACTACATCCGGCAGCAGGGCCTCTGATCGGGAGGTTTTGAGGAACGTGGAACCACCTCTTAATTGCTGGTGTTCCCAGGTCCACCTAGACCCGCGGTGGTAGCACCTGTTAGGGTCCCAGCTTTGGACAAATAGTTATCCCAAAACTGGGGTCAAAACACTATGAAAGTGTAAAAATAGTTTTTAATACCAGCAGTAAAATTTTTGAGAAAAAATTATTACCAGGAATACATTATTACCAGGAATACATTATTACCAGGAATACATTATTACCAGGAATACATTATTACCAGGAATACATTTTTGAAGGAAAAATATTACCAGCAATACTAATTTAACACTCGTAAATTATTTTTAATTTTAAAACTTCCTGAACCCTATTTTTTTCCTTTCTCCTCATTAAAGTCTTCTCACTCTCTTTCATTGACAGTATTCTATTGCATCTTAGTGACTTTATCGCCTTGATGTGAGTGAAATTATTCAACAAAAATAAAACTATATTAACGGTATATACGTTTTATATATTTATATATATGTTTAAATTTTGTTCACCATCTTTCCATAATCTGCTTACGACAACATTTTATTGATTAAAACTTATTTATTTATAATAGATAAGCCACTATGTCTGTTAATCTTAGTCTGGTACAAGGCAGCAATTATAGAGCACCCAATCAGGGTTAAATTTACCTCAGTCTCAATGTTCTTCGAATCTTGATACCTATTTTTTTTCGCGGTAAGATTCTTTAGCTTAATTTGGTTTCAAGCCACAAATGTGAGAAACCCAGTTAGGATCGAACTCGTCATTGTAATATTAGTCTAGAAGACCTGCTTGCTAACAACAACTCGACAGGCACCCTGCCTAATAAACCCTTAGTCAATGTCATAAACCGACAATTGTGTCTTTTATCAGACACAATTGTAGGTTTATGAGATTTACCTTGTTAACCTACGTTCCACTGACCATGCTTATACAAAAGAAAAATTTTGGTTTGCTTTACGGCATATCAACATCTCAATGGGTTATTTAATGCCGACACAATTTTTATTGCAGGTTATATTTTTTTTATCTATCTATCTTGGTCTCTTCATGTCTATCTCAGTCTATCTATCTATCTATCTATCTATCTATCTCAGTATATATTGTTTTGGTTTGTTTTGTTTTGTTTTACGACATATCAATCTCAATGGGTTATTTAATACCGACAAGATTTTTATTGCTGTTAATATGTTTCATCTATCTATCTATCTATCTATCTATCTATCTATCTATCTATCTATCTATCTATCTATCTTGGTCTCTTCATGTCTATTTGTCTCTCTTGGTCTCTTCATATCTATCTATCTATCTATCTATCTATCTATCTATCTATCTATCTATCTGTATTGGTCTCTTCATGTTTGTCTCTCTCTCTCTCTTGATCTCTTCATATCTATCTATCTATCTATCTATCTATCTCAGTATATATTGGTTTGGTTTGTTTTGTTTTACGACATATCAACCTCAATAGGTTACTTAATGCCGACGATATTTTTTATTGCCATGCATAACACATGAATTCGCGCGTTTCATACCGGAAAGGCTACAGAAATGCTGTTGTCCTGGGGCAGAGGAGATGCTGTTGCCCTGGGGCAGAGGAGATGCTGTTGTCCTGGGGCAGAGGAGATGCTGTTGTCCTGGGGCAGAGGAGATGCTGTTGTCCTGGGGCAGAGGAGATGCTGTTGTCCTGGGGCAGAGGAGATGCTGTTGTCCTGGGGCAGAGGAGATGGTGTTGTCCTGGGGCTACAATGATGCTGTTGTCCTGGGGCAGAGGAGATGGTGTTGTCCTGGGGCTACAATGATGCTCTTGTCCTGGGGCAGAGGAGATGGTGTTGTCTTGGGGCAGAGGAGATGCTGTTGTCCTGGGGCTACAGAGATGCTGTTGTAGTATCTGTTCGGTGCTCCCAGTCCACTTGGACAAAATCCTCGGATCTATTCCGTAGCATGGTTTTTGATTAGCTGTAATTAGCTAAGACAAGCCATGACAAAAAAAATAGACCAGTGGCCTAAGTGGAGACAGTCGTGTTCCCCACGTTAAAACAAACTGACCTTGTGTCGCATCCTGATTTAGTGGGGAGTCACAGGTATATAGAGGAGAGGCTACCGCTGCAGAGAGTCAGACAGAGAGCGAGTTTCGGGCGTTTTCAGCAGTAGGCTTTAGAAGATTGCCTAATCAGCCGAATAGGAGTGACGTCATCCACCTTTCCTCCTTCAACTCACGGATACTTCAAACATGGAGAAGCCAAGCGTCGTCATGACAACAGAATTAGAGCAAAAGCCGGCTTGGTCTACTGTTCAAGAAGAAGATGCAAATCGTTTAAGCATATATCTTTCCTTAAAGGGTTAAATTAAATTTTATAACCTGTTTTTTAAGACCCCTAGCCTAGAGGTCGTTTGAATCTGTTACAATTTTAATTTATTAATTAATTAATAATATATTAATAATAATAGCCAGAGTAATTCTCGCTGTGTGTGTAATAGAAACTAACTGTGTTGTTAAGTACAAGGATCGTCGCTTTTATTTAAATATTTCGTGATAAATGGCTGGGGAAAATTCGTATAGCAATATAAAACCATTATTAGTACAACCTCACTTTATTTCATGTAATATTCTTGTTGTAGCATACCTACGGATATAAATACAGTAGTAAATACTGTATGTTGGTCTGCAGTTGCAGATTCGTCTCCAGCTGCGCTGGTCAAACTCTCTGTCGGGAGGCATAGAGGATTCCCAGACGAGGCTATATCGAAGGGCAGATTCTCGACTCGGGAAACAGCTACCCAACCCGTTTCATACGGGGTCTACTGGGAATTTTTGGTCGAGTCTACGGGCTCGGATAACCCACATTAAACTCGACCTTGTGCCATATCTGACCGCGTGGGGCGGTTGGTAGATATCCTGCAGTTAGAGATTCGTTTCCAGCTTCGCTTGTCACTATATGCCTCCGGGCAGAGAGGATCTCCATACGAGGCTATATCGAAGGGCAGAGTCTCGTCTCGGGAAACAGCTACTCACCTCCGTTTTATACGGGGTCTACGGGGAATTCTTCGCCAGGACTACAGGCTTAGATACCCCACATTAAATTCGGCCTTGTACCACATCTGACCAGGTGGGGTGGTATGTAGATATCCTGCAGTTGGAGATTCGTTGTGTAATTCACTTCTAACAGTTCAGTACTTCTACGAGCAGCTAGCAAATCTTTTATATTTTGTTCTTGTCCTAAGTATTATTGTTCATTACCAACTTTCGTGTGATTATTCTATTCAGTAAACTTTCCTAGGTTACAACAATTCTCCTTCAGGATATTTATTGTAAAATAATATTAGTCTTTCTGATTTCCATAGACCTTCGTTCGGGCGTTGCTGTTGTCGTCTGCTTCCTTTACATCATTGTTTATATTACAATGCATTAAGCGCTTTTGTTAACTTCGATATCGGACTTGATCGTAAGCGGAGGACTTTCTTTTTCAACCACATTTCTCTGGTATATATAGTTAAGGAGGAATGGTTATAATTGAGGCTTGACTTGAAGAGGTCATGATTTAAGTGTTCAGGAAGAGTATCCCTACAGGAATCGGCTTCTGAAAATGACAGTTATTGCAAGATGACTGCCTTAACAGAATTTTCATCTTACATTTCGGACACAGATGTAATGATGGTAATTTGATACTATGGAAATGGCATGGCGTATTCTGGCTGTAACGGTATGAACAGGTGGAACTAAAGAATGGAGCTCATCTATACATTCGACATGAAAATAGTTATAGAGTAGCGACAATCTGGCAACCAAACGCCTGTAGAAAAGGAGGTTTTACAGAAAGGGTAACTGAATGGCAAAATAGGAAACCTCCTACGTAACGCGTTTACCCTCTAAAAGAAACATCTTCTGACGATATATATATATATATATATATATATATATATATATATATATATATATATATATATATATACAAGTATAGAACTGGTGTATACGGAATAAATTCCAATAACCAAAGATTACTATTCTTAAAAGAGTGCTCAATACAGAGTAGAGCAGATATATACACCAATCCTATACTTGGATATTAGCTCCTATTACTATCTATTCTATTCTCATACTATGGATAGAATCAATTTCGGATTATCACTTAAGAACATTCCCAGCACAAACAAAAGGGATTATTTCGTCCATTTAAGTGATTTTATAACATATTTATGTTATAATTTTTAAATAAATTTTTATATATATATATATATATATATATATATATATATATATATATGGGAATAGTGCTTTGATACGACAGAATGAATAGATAGATTTGAATAAACATTTTATGCTCATTTTGGGGGGGGACCTAAGCAACCTTTCGGCCAACTTTCCTTCAAGGACCGATCGTTGGCACAGCTGAAGTAATGAAAATTAGACTGCAAATATACGGGAAAAATTCTTGGAGATAAGGTTGGAACACGTATAAAACAGATTTACGATTAAAATAAGTAAGTAAACTTAAGAGAATAAGTAAATGAACCAACCAGAGCATAAAACAAGTAAAGAATTTTCCTGCATATTTGCAGTCTAATTTTCATTACTTCAGCTGTGCCAATGATCGGTCCCTGAAGAAGCGTTAGCTGGCTAGGTAAAAAAATAAAATAAAATGGTGTTTATTCATATATATATATATATATATATATATATATATATATATATATATATATATATATATATATATATAGTTTACGAAAAACTAGGTAATCCGTATGGGTAGACCCAAGGAGGATAAAATCCAGAGAGCTCAATGTAAATCAGAGCTAATAATTTAAATAAAAACAGATTACTTTAAGGTTCCATATAATAAATTATTTCACCACAGCCCTTTTAAAGGACAGTGGATCATCAGATTTATTTCCAAATGCTGAAATGAAAAGATGAAAATAAATTAACACATTTATGACGGGCAATAATAAGGAAATTAACGAAGTGGGAGCAGTGTAGGGGGTAGAGAGACAGCATTGAGTTAGATGTAACATTTCTATTGTTTCAAATTTAAATTTTCGCTGAAATCTAGACATTGACACGTTAAATCTGTTAACGGAAGTTATATCTTGATATGGGAGGGGGATATACCAAAAAGTATAAAAAGATAAAAAGAAAAAGAGAGAAAAAAAAAGAGAAAGAAGTTGTAATAAAGTGTCATTGACTTCCATTGGAATAGGCGTTGTTTTTTTCTTTACTTTGAGATTTCGTAAATTTTTTTGTTTAAACAGTCTAAGCAATTTAATTATATGTTAAAGTTTCTTTTAAAAAAACCTTATTACTAACATTTTGGGGATTTAATGTGAAATAGTCGATTAAAAAAATATTTATAGAATTTACATTAAAACACTAGAAACTTTTTCTCAAACCTAAGTTTACATCTAGTAGTAAAGGATTATTAAGGTGATATCTCTATCAGTTTGAATTTTATTTATGAGTTTGATTAGTGACTATTTTTACATTGGTAATTTCTATTACTTAAAATTTAGTTTTAATTTAATATGGAGTGGCATTTTAACGCAATATTAGAGATCATGCTCCATCATATATTGTAAACACATCTATGTGAATTTCATACACATACGTTCTTTCACATTTGCAGTCACTTATACAGGTACACGTGTATTGACATACATGGGCAATTTCATATATCTTCTCAGATGTTTTCGTATACTTACACATATATATATATAGGGGTGCAACTAGATTTCCCTAAAAAATCTTCCCTAAGAAAGAAATTAGGTAATGACTTTAGTATTCAATCATCAAAAATCTAAATATTTTATCATTAATAATAATTATTAAAGCGTAATTCATTTAAGAAAACAATATTGTAAGTATTGTAAGTGGGGTAAAATATCAATAACATACTTGTAAGTCTTTTTTCTCTTAAACATTTTTACATACACCCATACATATACACACACATATATATACACACATAGGCACCTATTTACCCCCCACACACACACACATCCCACATCCGCATATACCCCCCCCACACACACACACACACCCATATATATATATATATATATATATATATATATATATATATATATATATATATATAAATATAAAAGTGGACATGGAAGTCAGCACTTAGAGGCGACAGTCTGTTTCATGCTAGTGCAATCGTCAGTCGCCTGACGATTGCACTAGCATGAAATAGACTGTCGCCTCTAAGTGCTGACTTCCATGTCCACTTTTATATTTACACACGCTCTATCTCTGATATTGAGCACTTTATCCCATAAATATAGCACACTTTAAGACTATATTTCTTCATATATATATATATATATATATATATATATATATATCCATATATATATATACATATATGTATCCACACATGCCCACATATATACACATATCTCTACACATACATACATATACACATGCACATTTCATTAAAAACGACAGACAAGGTGCTTTTATTTAATTTTTTATGCAATTTCTCAAGCAATCTAATAATTTTTTTCTTTTCGGATAATAAATTATATAAAAACTGTCCGAATGTTCTTTTTATCCGAGCGCTTTCGGCTATATATTTAGCCATTTTCAAGGATTATATTTTAACTGTTAAAATTAGAAATAGTTTGTTGTATGTTTTATAAAATGTTTCATTTTTTTGTTTCAAAACACGGTCAAGATATTATGTCCATGTTCAAAGTTAATATTATTAAGTGTTGGTTTGTTTGTTTTTATTAATAAGGCTTCCATTATTTTTAACCTTTTTTTCGCATGTAGATGATGCTATTATATTAGTGTTGTCGACAAGTATGTTCCGAATAGTGTCCAGTAGGTGTCCATGAATATTTAAATGAGATCTAATTGAGCTATTGTCAGAAAGGTGTAGAGTGAGTCTGCGTGTCAAACGTTGTAGTGTGGCCTATATAATTATTTACGAATTTTGATTGATCAGGAATACAATTCCTTAATGGGCATCGCAAATAATATTTGCCCTATTTAATTTTAATGAAATGTGCATGAAAGAAGGATTGCTGCCTAAACACACACACACACACACACACACACACGCACACACACACACACATATATATATATATATATAGATAAATAGATAGATAGATAGACAAACAGATGGAAGGGAAGAAATATGAATAAATATTTGGAAAGCAGAAAGTCTACTTTGAAACGGTAAGGCAAAGCCGCGCCTAATGAAATAATCTCCAACAAATGATTGAAATACAGAATCCAACGTCTTTTACTGCACCTATCCCAATTCCAAGTTGCCATAGACTAATTAATACAAAAAATCAGGACTAGACAAGCAGACGGACAAATAGATAAAAATAGAAAGTTAAATAAGTATGAAGAATTAGCTGCATAGAAAAAAATATAAGAGAAACATTAACTTGGAATCAGACAGGTGAAAACAGAACGAGATCAGCATTCAAAATGTACACAAATTTGGCGTGTTGCCGCCAAGCAGACAACGAAATGCTTTGTTATCGATTATTAGAAAATAATCTATAACTATTTTTAATTATCTCCCTTGATTATCGTTTATTTTCTTTTTTCCTTCCTTCCTTCCTTCCTTCCTTCCTCCTATACTTTATTTTTACATTTCCTTACTCCTTTCTTTCTTTCTTTCTTTCTTTCTTTCTTTCTTTCTTTCTTTCTGTCATTTTATTCCGAGCAAGGCAATAAAGCCACCGAGAATCAAGTGTAGTGAAAGGGAAATAAACCGGGAAAAGAGAGAACAATAAAATAACGAGATTCAAAGAGACAAAAGATGACGATTGGCGTTGCATTTAAATTTTTGAAGCTAGGAGTTGACAGAAGCTAGTTACAAAGGCGGGAAAAACTATTAGACTAAAACTTCCGGTTGCACTTTCAGCAGTAAAATGAAGAGACCTAGCTGCCAATCTAGTATTACGCTCAAATTCTTGAAGTCGAGGTTCCAGAGAAGGAAGCTCATCGGAACAATTTCCATGATAATATTAATAGAAAAGACAGGGAAGAGGGTAGTAAAGTGATGGAAGCCGAGATACCAGGTCAGGGAAGATAATAATTTATTAATAATTTATTTTTTACGGCTTGTCAACCCTTTACAGGATATTTAAAAACAGAAAATAGTTTTAAATTGTAAGAATTATTTTTTTTAGTTAATAATGATTTAATGATACAAGTTTTACTAATTGAACCTTAGCTGGGGTGTAGAAGATGGTATTTGCGTGTAATTGAATATAACGAACCCAACTGGAATTGAACCTCGGATCACCGATTAACATTTGTTCATTACCCCACCGGCAGACCCAAGCTTACAGCACCTGGCATTCCCAAGGTGTATCCATTTAGTTACTGACCAGGTTCGACGTCACTTAATCCTTTGAGCCCTGACCACCGCTTTACCGGTGGTGTGGAAAAATGACGTAATGTCCAGCCGCCGGTTGAACGGTGGGTAAACACTTGCAATTATTTCCGAATTTTGACCCAGGAGCTCAAGCAGAAGGGTTAAAATTGTTCAGGAACGCGGAGCTCAAAGGGTTAACTTTGGAGATATTACGGGAACCGCTTTTCCAACGTGATATGGCCGTAAGCTATTAATAATTTATTAACAGTGATTTGATATATATAATAATAATGTATATAATAATAATAATTTATTCACAATTTATCTATTTATTATCATTTGTTAATGATTTGTTATCAATAGTTTTATATATAATAGTTTATGTTATGAAAGAAAAGATGATTCTCTGTCTGCGTGTGACAAGAAGCCGGAAGAGAGTTCCACAGGTGAGAAGTACAAGTGAAGAAACTACTAAAATAGAACTTACGGTTACATCGAGCAATGCCAACATTAAAATGTCCAAGCCTAGTTGTCAATCTAGTACTGCGCTTAAATTCATGAAATTCAGATATGATAGCGGAAAGCTTATAATGGAGTGGGGCTTGAACAGTTGATTTACCCGGGTTTCGTACGTTTCGGCGTAAACCATTTGGAGTGCCTGTTTCAGCGTGGCTGATTCAGCGTAGCTGATTCGGCGGCAGAAAAATAATTGGACAATAGCCACTTAGGTGTCAGACTGTTTTGACGTCACTATCATTGACCGGAGCACCCCCCCCCCCGACACACACACATAGCAAAAAAAAAAAAAAGAAGATAAAAGCTTTAAAAACACCCAACTTTCGATATGACTTTTTATTCATTTAGGGAATAAAAATCCTATTAAAACACTAGTGGAATAATGTAAATTAAAACTTAAATTAAAAATATTATATTTCAAAAAATATTAAAAAAAACTTATAATATAAAATTATCTACAACTACTCTTTTTCTTAAATTTAAAAATGCCTCCAACTACTCCTTTTCTTAAATTGGACCAAGTACTAATTTGACTACTAAACAAGAGAGAGAGAGAGAGAGAGAGAGAGAGAGAGAGAGAGAGAGAGACAGACAGACAGACAGACAGACAGACAGAGAGAAAGAGAGAGAGAGAGAGAGAGAGCAAATTTGACTATAATGTCGAAGTAGTAATCTGACACTTAATCGTCCCTCTGCCGAAAAATTCCTATGGCGAATCGGCTACGCCGAATTTGCCACACCGAATCGACCACGCCAAATGAGCTATGACGGAACGTCCCATTCCCAGGTAGACTTTTCTCGTTCCACTGCGCATGTCTGTTGCTCGCTCTGTTCCTCACTAGTGGATTAAAGCGTTAGTTCGTGAATTTGGTGACATAGTAATCGCGAGTTCAATACCTTTTTTCTTAAATTGAACGAAGTACTAATTTGACTACTAAACAAGAGAGAGAGAGAGAGAGAGAGAGAGAGAGAGAGAGAGAGGAAATTTGACTATAACGACGAAGTAGTAATCTGACGCCTAATCGTCGTCTCTCTGCCGAAAGATTCCTATGTCGATTCGCCTACGCCTAATCGGCCACGCCGAATCAGTGTCCCAAAAAGATTAATGGAGAATGATAATGACGAGGAAACACGCGGGTTATTTTAACAAAGCAAAATCAGGTATTTACCAGGTATTTATTTACGAATTTACACGCTTGTTCCAGGGAAATAATTCAGAAAATGTCATCGTTCGTAGTTTTAACAGTTTATCATGAAGAGGAAATGTTCATGCAAACGATTAATTGATCTGACACAAAAGAATATGAAAACATTTTTAAAAGAAAGGTAAGCGAGTTCGTTGCTCACCGAAGTGTGATATACGGTGGCATACGTTCAAAAAGTAGACGAAGAAAGAGAATTTGAAATACTTTCTTCGATTGTTGACAGAAAATTCTTTGAAGTGCCGCGTGCTTGGTTAAAAGCCGATATTATAATTGACAAATAATTGTACACTGGCAAGAACTTCAACGTTGGTCGCTAGGAAGAGAAACGAAACCTTTCACCTGATATCAGACACTCTTCTCTTGTTAATTTAATTTTTATCCTCATGTTATATATATATATATATATATATATATATATAGTCAGTGGCCTGACTATTGCATCTAGCATGAAACAGACTGTCGTCTCTAAGTGTTGACTTCTATGTTCACTTTTATATTTACACACGCTCTATCTCTGATATTGAGCACTTTATCCCATAAATATAGCACACCATAAAACTATATTTCTTCATATATATATATATATATATATATACATATATATATATATACATATATATATATATATATATATATATATATATATATATATATATATATATAAATATAAAAGTGAATATAGAAGTCAACACTTAGAGGCGACAATCTGTTTCATGCTGGATGCAATCGTCAGGCATTGCATCCAGCATGAAACAGACTGTCGCCTCTAAGCGTTGACTTCTATGTTCACTTTTATATTTACACACGCTCTATCTGTGATATTGAGCACTTTATCCCATAAATATAGCACACTCTAAGACTATATTTCTTCATATATATATATATATATATATATATATATATATATATATATACACACACACACTCATATACACATAGATGATTACCACAGTTAGATTAAGATAGTGAAATTTGTAATTGGTAATTAATTAAATAACTGTCTATTTTACTGTTAGACATGGCAGACTATATATATATTAAGACTATATTTCTTCATATATATATATATATATATATATATATATATATATATATATATATATATATATATATGTAAAAGAATTTCGTATAGACTCGCTACTTTCTTTTTTTTTCTTCTTGGCCCAACGGTTATTTTTCTGTGAAGACAATCTTTTCATTGGCCCCAAAACATTTTCTCATAGGCTCACGAATTTATTTCCTACCTTTTTCTTAGCTCATCGGTCAATTTCTGTGAAGGTGAGGTTTTCATTAGTCCAAAGAAAATTACGTCCTTTCCCTCCTAATTTGAAGGGAGTTTCGTACTCACTACAAGCTCAAGAGAAATATTACAGTGAAAATATTTTTAGTTAAACCACGGAGAAACAAAAAATTGCCAAGTTCCTAGATTACGGTCATAAATCACATTCGTCTTTGTTATCGACATATCAGGTTTAGTGGATTATTTTATGAGATATCTATAGAGAATAAAGAATGAAATCGAAATGTATATTTACTCGATAGATCGAAATGATTATATTGATCTGTTTCCTCATATATAATGGTCCGTCCAGTTTCCCAAATCCCAAACAAAGGACAAACACAGCAGCTATTAGGGTCATGGCTACATATTAAGAAACAGGTAAATTGTCCTCGTAAATGTAGATATTTACTTAACATAGTTTAGTTCGGTTTAGGGAAGTAGTGAAAGTTTGTCACAGAAACCAACCAATTTTGAAAATCAGCATTCGAAATATCTGTTTTTACCTGGGATTGAACACAGGCAAATAAAGTCAGTGGAGAAACAAACAAAAAACAAAACAAAAAAAATCACTGCAAATTTGACAGAAATCTCGACAAGACTACTATATGAGTAGATGAAGAACCTTGCAAGAAATGTCGAAATTTATTGATTAGTAGCTTAAAAGCCGCCCTATCAAGCGGCATTTAGGCTAGTTCCTGCAGAGGGCTATTGATTGGGCCTTCATCAAAATAAGTAGGGAGAAGTAGATATGATAGGCAACAATAAACTGCAGAAGAACACAAAACTGATCGCTGTATTTAAGCATTGCATTAATATTTAAGCTTACCTTTTAAAAGTTCAATGATAATTTTTAAGCCGCCATTTAATTTAAAGACTATTTGATGTACGTAGGTCCTTACTTTTCGTACAGATAATTATTTTTATTAATTTTTAAGTACATGCTTTTCTAAAGCCTCGATCTTTACAGAAAAGCAGCCATATATATGTGTTTCCACACACACACGCACACACACACACACATATATATAGCGTGTGTGTCTGTGTCTGTGTGTGTAATCGCACACTAAATTACAATAGACAAGGCTCTCTAGATATGACGGTGACAGTAGCCAGTTTAAGAAAATGAGAAATTTGAATACAAGACATACGAAGAGAAGACAACAGGAAATGACACTCATATCTTTTCCAAACAGACGTGCCAATTCACAGACCGATAAAAAAATCTAAAGAGAGTCATGATTTCCTATGCGCCGAGGCATATTGAATTTAAATTTTTTAAAATGGCTTAAATACCTCAAACCTTTTCAATACACCAGCCACACACACACACACACACACACACACACACACACACACACATATATACATATATATATATATATATATATATATATATACTTAGTTTACGAAAAACTAAGTAATCCGTATGGGTAGACCCAAGGAGGATAAAGTCCAGAGAGCTCAATGTAAATCAGAGCTAATAATTTAAATAAAAATATTAAACCTTAAAGTGGTCTGTTTTTATTTTTATTTAAATATATATATATATATATATATATATATATATATATATATATATATATATATATATATATATATGTATGCATGTATGGGTTAAAGATGAAATGCAGATCAAATATGGATTGGAATCCGACTGAATGATAAGATAAATAACAAATAGGAAATTTGACGATCTCTCTTCGCTTTTCTCCCCACAAATGCTTTTATGGGGTGATTTTTCCTCCCAGTGAGCATTTTATTTTGCTGTGTTAAAAAAAATGATGTTGCCAATTGCGTAATGAAAAGAAAACTGATAGACCAAATGAAGTTGTTACCGTTATTTCTTTTAACAAAGCAAGATTATTATATGCTTATACAGACAAGACATAATGCACATAGAAATATAGGTAAATCCAGTAAAGATTCGTTTAATTTTATTGTGAAAACATTGACTAGCAAAATATAATCTGACACAGTGTGTAAACAGGTAGCTAATAATCGGGAAACAAAATGAAAAGGAAAAGGAAGTGGATTAGAAAAATAAAGAAAGAACAAATGAATGAAAGAAAGAAGCAAGGAACGAACAACGAAACGTAAGAAAGAAAGAAAGACACACACAAAAAAGCACAAAAGAAAGAAAGAACAACTGAATGAAAGGAAGAAAACAACAAAAAGCAAAAGGAAAATGAAAGAATGAACAAGTGAAAAACAAGAAAGAAAAGGTAGAAAAAATAAGGGAAGAAAGAACAAATGAAAGATAGAAATAAGACATAAAGTCATTAGCAAAGAAAGATACAAAAATCGTGAAAGCTACGAAGAAAGAAAGAAAGGAAAAATAAAAGAAATTGAGAATAAAAGAAATAAGGAAAGCAACTACAAATGAATAAAAGAAAGAAAACAACAACAAAGAACAAATAAAAAAACAAGAAAGAAATAAAAGAAAGAAAGAAAGAAGAAACAAGAAAGAAAGAAAAAAGGAAAAACAAGAAAGAAATAAAAGAAAGAAAAAAAACAAGAAAGAAATAAAAGAAAGAAAAAACAAGAAAGAAATAAAAAAAAGAAAAAACAAAGAAAGAGAAACATAAATAACAAAAGAAAGCAGGTATAGAAGCAAGAAAGAAAGAAAGAGAGAAAGAAGGAAGAAAGAAAAAAAAGAAAGATAGAAAGAAAGAAGTAAGGAAGGGAGGAAAAAAGGAAGGGAATAATTGACATACTGGGAGACATTTTTCATTGCAATATAAAAGTGAATTGCTTTTATATTATGTCGTATAAAAATTCCTCTGCTTCTAAACAATTAACCATTTTATTTTCAACTTGTTAAAGAGAGCGCTAATATTTAATACCATTACAAGTTTCGTTTCATCTTAGCAAAGGAAGTAAAAACTGACCTTCGCTGACCCTAAAACATTAACTCTGTTTACAAATCGAATCATTTCGTTTGCCCTCCATTTTCTTTTGGTTTCGTTTTGTCTTGTAGTTAATTTTTGCAGGTGTGTTGTGGGAGGCAATCTAATCCACCCACAAACAAAGAAGTCGTCCGTGTTTCATTGATTCTTATCTAAATATGAACATTTACATTTATGAAGAGTAAAATATCCCAGGTTAAAAAAGAAAAAATTCCGCTTGTTTGTCTATTAAACTCTATACTCGCATATACACACACAGTCGAGGTAGGGCCGGGGTGACTTCACGACGTATTATGGCTCTTGATTGGGCCTTTATCAGAAAAGGTAAGGGTGAGTAGATGCGATAGGCAACAATAAAGTACAAAAGAACTCAACATTGATCGCTGCATTTACGTATTGCATTAATATTTAAGATTACCTTTTAAAAGTTCAACGATTATACTTCTGCTGCCACTTAATTTAAAGATGTAATTTGATGTACGTAGGTCCTTACTTTCTGTACAAAGAATTATTTTTATTTCAATGCAGCGATCAGTCATGAGTTCTTTGGTAGTTTATTGTTGTATATCGCATCTACTCCCCCTTACCTTTTCTGATAAAGGCCCAAGCAAGAGCCCTCCGCAGTAGCTGGCTTAAATGCCGCCCGTATATCTAGTATATATATATATATATATATATATATATATATATATATATATATATGTGTGTGTGTGTGTGTGTGTGTGTGTGTGTGTGTGTGTGTGTGTGTGTGTGTGTGTGTGCAGATATGTAGAAAAATAGGAAAGAACACGTGAGGTAAATTATCCGGACTTCTTTAATATTTTTGTTTCTATTTAAAAAAAAAACAGTGCTCCATACAGAAGTAGAGCTTAAATTATAATTATTTAAAAAAAAATGATTCCTTCGCTACATAAGAGTTCTCATGTTTCAAAAACAAGAGCCAAAAACCCTCAATATAATTATTAAAATTAAATTGAATTAAGGTATCAAGCTCTGTTTCATCCCCCGGCGAAAATTTAGGAATAACCAAGGGGCAACTCGAGGTGGAGGGTTACGATAAGTGGTAGTTTATATGGATAGGAGGGGAAGATAAATGTTGACTTTAGACTTGAACAAGTTAAGATTTTAGTGATCAAGGAAACTTCCTCTTGGGAGTCATGTTCCATAAGGCAGTGTTTCGCGAGAAGAAGTTGTTTGAGTGGAACTTACTTTTCGCCCATGGAATTCCGAAAGAATGTGGGTGCTTTACTACTATGTAAGTAGTATGTCGGGTCATAGGCATGTTTTATATATATATATATATATATATATATATATATATATATATATATATATATATATATATACGGCTAAGAACCGATTTCTTTTTGAATTTGTAGGTCTGATAAATTGGATCGTGATTACGATTCCAATGTAATAAATTATAACCATGGAATAATAGTGTTTGAGCCTTTTATATTATATATATATATATATATATATATATATATATATATATATATATATATATATAGATATATATATATATGGCTGGTGTATTGAAGAGTTTGAGGTATTTAAGCTATTTTTAAAACATTAAATGCAATTACCGTCGGGGTATAGGCGTTCATGACTCTCTTTAGATTTGTATGGTCTGTGAATTGGCACGATTGCTTGGAAAAGACACAAGAGAGTCATTTCCTGTTGTCTTTTCTACGTATGACTTGTATTCAAATTTCTCATTTTCTTAAACTGGCTACCGTCACCGTCAAGGCTAGTAACTCAGTGTGCTATCACACACACACAGACACACACACACACACACACACACACACACACACACACACACACACACACACACACACACACACAATATATATATATATATATATATATATATATATATATATATATATATATGGCTGCTTTTCTGAAAAGATTGAGGCTTTAGAAAAGCATGGAATTAGAAAGTTGTTAGTGAACAGCCTATTTATTTTATTTCTCGTTTCTGCTTACACCTAATCAAAAATAACTTTGCAGTACACTCAAACCATATAATAATTAGCAATGCGTATTTATTTATATGTTTCCTGTCCCATCTTTAGAGCGAAGGGAGGTAAATCAACTTAAGCGAGTAAATTTATGAGTGATTACTTCCCTTAGTCGTTTTAATAATCTATACAAATGTCTGTCTGCATCTCGACAAAATTAGTTCCCGAGCCAAATTAACCGTTTAATTAATCAGTTCCTTTACGTCGGCGTTTCTTAACTTGAAGTTTTATTTGTTCAAGCCCTTCATGTGAGGCACTCAGATACTTTTGTCTATTAAGCGATCTTCTTGTTTTTAAATTGTTCTTGAAATAGGCTTTGTCGTCGCCGTCTTTGTCGTTCTGTTGCTAATCTTTTTCTTCTGATTGATATCTGTATTTCATTTTTATATTAAACACAAAATCTTCAACATGAAATGATAATTTTTTCAAAAAGCGATTTATATAATACCAGAAGTGGTCAATGAATTATAAAAACCATTGAATATCTCTAAGAAATATGAAGAGAAACGGATTAATTAAATGGCTCATAGATCTTTATTTTAGTTGTGAATTCGTTATCACCGCTTTATAGAATTTCAATACATTGTTAGATGACTTTTGTTTTATTGCATCTCACTATTAAAACTTTCAAACAATTACCGCCAATTTTGATGGAACAACTACACTAATTATTCAATACTAATATGCTAGGACTAATAGTAAACTAGTTATCCTATATAACCCCAAATTTATGTTCTAAAAAGGTCTGGTGTTGGTGTAACCAGATTGCTAGTAGGATACATTCTGAGTAGATCCTTCCACCTTCCATCTTAAAAAATGGCAGCTTGCTTCTTCCATCTAACTTCCGGTAAAGCGGACATATTTATAAGACAATGTTTTAATCGACATCACTTTTGCTTGGCCTTGTACCAGACTAAGCCAAATAGAGTAAATTTTCTGCTAAAGAAAAAAAAAGCAAATAAATGAACGTACCTTTTATTCCTTGAGACGGTTTCATTCGTGTTTGTTCCCTCTGAAACGACGAGCGGCTTTTTTCCCCCAGTCAAACACTCCAGTTGAGGTCTTTTCTCATTAATGGCGTCTGCAGACTCCCGTGACAACAGCGGCGACATTTGTCATCAGCCCTTAAACTCTCGAGGACAACTCAGCGAAGGTGAATGGGATGAACGAGTAAGAAAGCAAACGTGTCAAGTGGCCAGGGCGACAAGCAGTTGAACCCGGGCACAACAATCATTTCGAATGGCATTATGAGATCTTTACGCCATCAATGGTCTCGTTAAAAACGGAGCGAGTCAAAAGATAAACGAAACGAAGGTTAACATATTTTTTTTTCTCTTAACAATGAACAACTTTTAAGACGGAAGAAAATGTTAAAAAACTCAATCTAAAATAACTTGTTTTTAAAAAAATATATTTTATCGGTTATTCCCTCGCATCTCGTCTTCTCATTTCCATAGCGTAGCTTCCTGGTAATTCTTCTGATGAGCTTTCCTCTTTGGTACCTAGATTTTTACGAGTTCAGTACATAGATTGGCAGCTAGGTCTCATCATTTTACAGCGTCCTAGGTATGACGTTAAACTACATCCGCGTCCTGGGTAAGACGATAAACTACATCCAGCAGCAAGGCCTCTGATCAGGAGGTTTTGAGGTGCGTGGAACCACCTCTTAATTGCTAGTGTTCCCAGGTCCACCCTGACCCAGGGTGGTAGCACCTGTTAGAGTCCCAGCTATGGGCAAATAGTTAACTATTACCAGCAATACTTTTTGAAACGAATTATTACCAGCAATACAATTTTGAAGGAAAAATATTAACAGAAACAGATTTTTGACAAAGCAAAATATTACCAACAATAAAAAACGTTGTCGGCATTAAATAACCCATTGAGGTTGATATGCCGTAAAACAAAATAAACCAAACCAATCTAAACCAAAGAATACATATTCTATTCATACAAATCTATCCTAAAAATGTTGTCGGTATTAAGTAATCCATTGAGGTTGATATGCCGTAAAACAAAATAAACGACAAGGTTTTTTATTGCTGGTAATATTTTGTTTTGTCAAAAATATGTTTCTGGTAATACTTTTCCTTCAAAATTGTATTGCTGGTAATAATTTTTTTCAAAAAGTTTGCTGGTAATAGTTAACTATTTACCCATAGCTGGGACCCTAACAGATTCTACAACCCCGAGTCAGGGTGAACCTGGGGACACTAGCAATTAAGAGGTGGTTCCACGCTCCTCAAAGCCTCCTGATCAGAGGCCTTGCTGCTGGACGTAGTTTATCGTCTTACCCAGGACGCAGATGTAGTTTAACGTCATACCCAGGACGAAAGTATGTAAAAGCGATGTAGTTAAAAGATATAAATGACTTTGTTGTCTATTTCTTTGTTCAGTCGGGCGCTGGGAGATAATCACGCTGCCTTGATAGGTGGAGTCTTAGGCTACTTCCGGCTTAGCCGGACTGGTAGAGACGGAAGGCAGGTGACACATTTGATTTGGTGCACGACACTAGATGCTGGCAGACTGCTTCTAAGTGTACAACCAGAGTCCCGTCACCTGCAAACAGGATCTCTCTGACAGACAGCACAATGGTTTATTATGAGCCTGGAGATGATTTCAGTTGAACTGGTTACCATTTTTGTACGTATTGTCGCGTTGGATTACTCAGAGTGGTATCATTCGTGTATGAACATCATATTAAAGAATACTGAAAACAGTGTTGCGTTGGTAGCACACCGATTTGCTTGACGGTGTTTGTGATGGAGTAAGTTTTGGACAAGACGTGGCCGACAGCTTCTTTCCCGATCTTCGTAGGATTGGATAAATATGATAGCGAGTACATTTCTTAGGCAAACCATATCTTTGCAATATTTTTTCAGGACCTTTAATCTACGCAGTGTGTCGAAAGTCAAATCAATAAATGTGAAGTACGAGCCTTTGCTGGGCTCGCAGCAATTGCCTGGGATATTTATCAGGGCAAAGAACATGTCGGACAAGCCCGGGTGGGTTCTCATTGACTCTCAAGAAAGTGAACCACGGCAATCTGTTTAGTAGCATTTTAGCGATGATCCGATCTTCTATACTTCACTAATTTAAGTAATCCAATGATATAATACCTTACTAAATTTAATAATCCAATGATATAATACCACACTAATTTGAGTAATCCATTGATATGATACCAGACTAATTTGAGAAGTCCGATGATATAATACCTCACTAATTTGAATAGTCCTATGATATGATATTTCACTAAATTGATTAACTGAATTATATGATACCTCACTAATTTGAGAAGGCCAATATGATACCACACTAATTTGGGTAATCCAATGGTATGATACCACTCTAATCTGAGTAATCCAATGACATAATACCTTACTAAATTTAATAATCCAATGATATAATACCACACTAATTTGAGTAATCCATTGATATGATACCAGACTAATTTGAGGAGCCCGAAGATATAATACCTCACTAATCTGAATAGTCCTATGATATGATATTTCACTAAATTGAGTAACTGAATTATATGATAACTCAGTAATTTGAAAAGTCCAATACGATACCACACTAATTTGGGTAATCCAATGGTATGATACCACTCTAATTTAAGTAATCCAATGATATGATGCCACACTAATTTGATTAACGCAACGATATGATACCACACTAATTTGAGGAGTCCTATTATATGATACCTCACTAATTTGAGTAGTCCTATAATAAGATATTTCACTAAATTTAGTAACTGAGTTATATGATACCTCAATAATTTTAATCATAAGATATTATATCTAAGCTTTGTAATCCAATGATATACCTCACTAATTTGAATACTGGTATGATATGATACCTCACTAATTTGAATAATCCAATGATATATTACCACAGAAATGATATGATACCTCACTAATTTGAATAATCCAATGATATATTACCACAGAAATTTGAGTAGTCATATAACGTGATACCTCACTAATTTGAGTAGTCTTATGATGTAATACCTCGCTAAATTGAGTAGTCTTATGATGTGATACCTCGCTAAATTGAGTAGTCTTATGATGTGATACCTCGCTAAATTGAGTAGTCTTATGATGTGATACCTCACTAAATTGAGTCGTCCAGTTATATGATACTTTACTGGTTCGCATAGTCAAGTGATATCAAAAGTTAGTTGCATAGTTTTGTAAAGGTTTATGATTGCTGCATCTTTGAAGTTCTGCGATAACTTGCCCTGTGATCAACATCTAACAAAATGTGCCTTCCTGGAGACATGTGTTCGGATCCGGGCCTCCATGTTTCCAGTCCTCAAAGGCAGCTGCCTGCGGCTTTCCCACAATTTTGCTTTTTGATTGCTCCTGTGATTTTTTGGTGGTGTAGAGTTGGCGACAAGCTCCAGTTTAATTAATTACCGACTATCGTGTTTGGCGCTTTAGACTGAAGTGGATACAGAAGTACACAGATTAGCAATTCAGAATGGAAATTCTGTAGGCGTCGTGCACCGAACTCTCCTCACTGCGTAATGGAGTTTTGACCTGTGAGAAGCTTAAGTGCTTGAAGTTGCTGGCATTAATACAAATATTGGACTGTCTTCGTGAAATTTATCTACCATTCGTTCTGCATAGAGCGACTGTCGCTTTGAAGAGTGAATTATGGCGGGAAGAAGATGACAATTTTATTTTATGAGAATGAGGCGCTTAGTGTAAGGATTGTTTCTTTCACATCGAACCAATTACGGATTATTTCCAAGAATAAAACTTCAGAGATGCAGAGCTTTCTTATGAGATTTTATATAGGTCATCGGGGAAGGCACCAAATGGACATTTGATTACCTCTTATTGCGATTTCAGCTTCTCCCGAATGCTTCAATAATCCAATTACCTTTCACTTGAAATGGAAGCCGAGTTTGGAGTCAACAAAATGATGATCGGTGGAGACATTCTGCACTGGTGAACGTATTTAAAGTCCGACTGTCGCACAAGAATATTTTGGTAATTCCATATCAACTCAATAAAATCTTCGGAAATTCCCATGGGCACCATCTCAGATTTTTCTGTAATTTTACTATTTTGTACTCAACTATGAGAAACTAAAAACCTTAAAATCTTGCTTCCTTAGACACTTGGTTCCGGAGTTATGGTCTCTTGAAATTTGGTATCAATTTTGGCTGATTTCAAAATAGCACGAATTGCTACATTTTACACTTCATAACTTTGTATATTCTAAGATGATACCTTGGCTAATATACTAATATATATATATATATATATATATATATATATATATATATATATATATATATATATATATATATATATCTAGGCTAATATACTAATATATATTATTTCATTTCTATTTTATACAGCTGCTAAAAATGGGGGAAATTGATATTTTGCGGTTTTAGTGTGTGTCTTGCCAACCATAGAAACAAAAACATTAGCAATATAATATAAAAATAATTAAGTTGATTGTAATCATCTGATGGCTTACCTTGTTAAAAAACAAAAAAATATTAACAAGAGTTACATGATTCCTTATAGAAAGTGATGGTAGGAGGCACTCATACAAGGCAGGAAGGAGTTTGATCAGGTTACCAAAAGGAGAAGGCTCAGGTAGAATTACAAGGAGGAAGGAGGGACTCCCCCCATATTTGGACATTTGCAGGGAGAGCACTGATTGGTTGTTTATGGAAAGCTGCCATTCCGAGAGCGCACCATGCCCCACCCCAGCCCTTGCGCAGGGGTCCGAACGCCGAGAGACACGACAGGTAAAGACGGATGTGAAACTCCCACCTAAAATAAAAAAAAAATCTAATTTTAGGCTTTTTCAAACGATTGGAAAATTGTGTAGACAGTTGAATTCAGGATCGATAATTTGGTCAACAGCCTTAACTTTCACTCATAAACATTAAAAAAAAAAAAACTTTATTCGATGCTAGCTCGGTAAATACACCATCGAAATTTTTACAAACAGAAAAAGATTTTCCTTTATAATTCAAGCCTATTTTGACTCTTATTAGAATCTATGGTACAGTGAATTTTATATATTCTTATACTTTAGAATGTTGAGTCTCAATGGGGGTTTTATTGTCACACTGATTTTGAAGCCAGGCTACTGGCTCCTAACACTATAATCCAAACATTGAAGTAAGCTGCAACCTATCTCTTACTCCTTAAATTGGATTTTCCACTTTATTTATTATTCTTATTTACATATTATGCTAAAGATTTTTTTATATTTTTTAATATTAGCGTGAATTTACAAAGTTTCCTTATTTTTTTAGAACTTAAATTTTTATGTATGTGTAGGATTATCATTAGTAGTTTTCATAAAAACTAAAGCTGCTTCTTATCCAGCTCGATCTAGAGAAAAAAAAAAAAGAGGACATTTTGTCTTCGGCAAAATGAGGGCTATCAAAATTCATTTTATAGTAAATTCAATACGTTTTCATTTTAAAATATTTCTTCAGCAGATATTAATTAAAAACACCCCATGAAATAGTTTATATTCTTTGCTATAGCATGTAATAAATCTTTATAAACAAATTAGAATTATCTAAAAACATTTATTCTATTTGATAAAAAAAAATCTTTTATTCTAAAAATCCCACAAATTTTGAGGGGTTTTAATCTGAACTATATCAAATAACCGTTGGGCTTTATTTTAATATTCAAAGGGAAATAAAAATTAGGACTCTCCTCATTCGAGGGTTGACACTGATAGATACCTGGTTTTACTACCTTCAGATGTATGCTGAGTGGCTGGAAGGAGTAAATAGATCAAGGCTAATAACGATTTACCTCCGAATTTTACGAAGTTTCATCGACCGATTGGCGCCTAATTATTCTGTAGATACATAAGTTGTTTATGCTGCATCTATCCCCTCACCACCGTCCACTAAAAATAAAATGTGCACTATTTCTCTCTTCCGTTGTGCTATCTCTCACTTCCGTTTCATTATTTTTAATTTCCGAAATATTTAACTCCGGATGCATTATTTCACACTTCCGTTGCGTCATTTTCCACTTCCGCTGCATTACTTCTCACTTCCGTATCTATCTATCTATCTATCTATCTATCTATCTATCTATCTATCTATCTATCTATCTCAGTCTCTTCATTATCTATCTATCTATCTATCTATCTATCTATCTATCTATCTATCTATCATTATGCCCATACCTATTCAAATCTGTTCATTATCTATCTATCTATCTATCTATCTATCTATCTATCTATCTATCTATCTATCTATCTATCTATCTCAGTATCCTCATTATCTATCTATCTATCTATCTATCTATCTATCTATCTATCTATCTATCTCAGTCTCTTCATTATCTATCTATCTATCTATCTATCTATCTATCTATCTATCTATCTATCTATCTCAGTCTCTTCATTATCTATCTATCTATCTATCTATCATTATGCCCATACCTATTCAAATCTGTTCATTATCTATCTATCTATCTATCTATCTATCTATCTATCTATCTATCTATCTATCTCAGTATCTTCATTATCTATCTATCTATCTATCTATCTATCTATCTATCTATCTATCTATCTATCTATCTCAGTATCCTCATTATCTATCTATCTATCTATCTATCTATCTATCTATCTCAGTCTCTTCATTATCGATCTATCTATCTATCTATCTCAGTCTCTTCATTATCTATCTATCTATCTATCTATCTATCTATCTATCTATCTATCTATCTATCTATCATTATGCCCATACCTATTCAAATCTGTTCATTATCTATCTATCTATCTATCTATCTATCTATCTATCTATCTATCTATCTATCTATCTATCTATCTCAGTATCTTCATTATCTATCTATCTATCTATCTATCTATCTATCTATCTATCTATCTATCTCAGTATCTTCATTATCTATCTATCTATCTATCTATCTATCTATCTATCTATCTATCTATCTCAGTATCTTCATTATCTATCTATCTATCTATCTATCTATCTCAGTCTCTTCATTATCTATCTATCTATCTATCTATCTATCTATCTATCTATCTATCTATCTCAGTATCTTCATTATCTATCTATCTATCTATCTATCTATCTCAGTATCTTCATTATCTATCTATCTATCTATCTATCTATCTATCTATCTATCTATCTATCTATCTCAGTCTCTTCATTATCTATCTATCTATCTATCTATCTATCTATCTATCTATCTATCTATCTATCTATCTATCTCAGTCTCTTCATTATCTATCTATCTATCTATCTATCTATCTATCATTAAGCCAATACCTATTCAAATCCTTTCATTATCTATCTATCTATCTATCTATCTATCTATCTATCTATCTATCTATCTATCTCAGTATCTTCATTATCTATCTATCTATCTATCTATCTATCTATCTATCTATCTATCTATCTCAGTATCTTCATTATCTATCTATCTATCTATCTATCTATCTATCTATCTATCTCAGTATCTTCATTATCTATCTATCTATCTATCTATCTATCTATCTCAGTCTCTTCATTATCTATCTATCTATCTATCTATCTATCTATCTATCTCAGTATCTTCATTATCTATCTATCTATCTATCTATCTATCTATCTCAGTATCTTCATTATCTATCTATCTATCTATCTATCTATCTATCTATCTATCTATCTCAGTCTCTTCATTATCTATCTATCTATCTATCTATCTATCTATCTATCTATCTATCTATCTATCTCAGTCTCTTCATTATCTATCTATCTATCTATCTATCTATCTATCTATCTATCTATCTATCTATCTATCTCAGTCTCTTCATTATCTATCTATCTATCTATCTATCTATCTATCTATCTATCTATCTATCTATCTATCTATCATTATGCCCATACCTATTCAAATCTGTTCATTATCTATCTATCTATCTATCTATGTAGACATCTATCTCAGTCTCTTCATATCTATGTTTACAGAAACAGTAGACAGGTTTTGCCGATATATATATACATATATATATATATAAATTAATAATACAGTGTAACCCGGATATAAGAGAGTTGTCGGGACCGGAGAAGAAGTATCTTATATCCGGGTTTCTCTCATATCCGGGTTTGGTCTATTTTGTTTTATTAACACAGGCTCTAATTTGGGACAAGAGAAAATATCTCTTATATCCGGTTTCTCTTATATCCGGGTCTCTTATATCCGGGTTACACTGTATATATTATATATATATATATATATAAATTAATAATTTATATATATATATATATATATATATATATATAAATTATTAATTTTCCTAAGTAGAGTGTTTCGACGTTGGTTATGGTGACCACTCTATCTCCGTAATTGTAACCTTGTGCCAGACTAAGCTAAACTTGCTACATGACACCTTCCCCTATAGAAACACTGTTGAATTGTAATCCCAAACATTCTTTCCACATTTCATCGAAATTTGTCTTAGATTTAAAAAAAAAAAAAAATAATTCTGATATGTTCATTGTACCCCAGTTTTGCTCAATGGGCGAATTGAAAAAGACAACATACAAAGAAGAATAGCCATTGTTGGCCGAAGCTGTCGAAAGAATACACTACAGCTTCCGGTTTGTCTTTGATTACCGACTGACGTCTGTCAAACATCTTTTGATCGTTGACAGCTAAACAGAAAACTATTGACCTTGCGCAAATGGCAATCATTTTGTGCCTGACAGCGCATTCAAAATGTGTTTGATGAAAATAAATGATTCTTTCTTTCGTTCTTTGTTTTTCATTTTTTTCTATCTATCTATCTATCTATCTATCTATCTATCTATCTATCTATCTATCTATCTATCTATCGATCTATCATTATGCCCATACCTATTCAAAACTTTTCATTATCTATCTATCTATCTATCTATCTATCTATCTATCTATCTATCATTATGCCCATACCTATTCAAATCTTTTCATTATCTATCTATCTATCTATCTATCTATCTATCTATCTATCTATCATTATGCCCATCCCTATTCAAATCTTTTCATTATCTATCTATCTATCTATCTATCTATCTATCTATCTATCATTATGCCCATACCTATTCAAATCTTTTCATTATCTATCTATCTATCTATCTATCTATCTATCTATCTATCATTATGCCCATACCTATTCAAATCTTTTCATTATCTATCTATCTATCTATCTATCTATCTATCTATCTATCTATCATTATGCCCATCCCTATTCAAATCTTTTCATTATCTATCTATCTATCTATCTATCTATCTATCTATCTATCATTATGCCCATACCTATTCAAATCTTTTCATTATCTATCTATCTATCTATCTATCTATCTATCTATCTATCATTATGCCCATACCTATTCAAATCTTTTCATTATCTATCTATCTATCTATCTATCTATCTATCTATCTATCTATCATTATGCCCATCCCTATTCAAATCTTTTCATTATCTATCTATCTATCTATCTATCTATCTATCTATCTATCATTATGCCCATACCTATTCAAATCTTTTCATTATCTATCTATCTATCTATCTATCTATCTATCTATCTATCATTATGCCCATCCCTATTCAAATCTTTTCATTATCTATCTATCTATCTATCTATCTATCTATCTATCTATCTATCATTATGCCCATCCCTATTCAAATCTTTTCATTATCTATCTATCTATCTATCTATCTATCTATCTATCTATCATTATGCCCATCCCTATTCAAATCTTTTCATTATCTATCTATCTATCTATCTATCTATCTATCTATCTATCATTATGCCCATCCCTATTCAAATCTTTTCATTATCTATCTATCTATCTATCTATCTATCTATCTATCTATCATTATGCCCATACCTATTCAAATCTTTTCATTATCTATCTATCTATCTATCTATCTATCTATCTATCTATCATTATGCCCATACCTATTCAAATCTTTTCATTATCTATCTATCTATCTATCTATCTATCTATCTATCTATCATTATGCCCATCCCTATTCAAATCTTTTCATTATCTATCTATCTATCTATCTATCTATCTATCTATCTATCATTATGCCCATCCCTATTCAAATCTTTTCATTATCTATCTATCTATCTATCTATCTATCTATCTATCTATCATTATGCCCATCCCTATTCAAATCTTTTCATTATCTATCTATCTATCTATCTATCTATCTATCTATCTATCTATCATTATGCCCATCCCTATTCAAATCTTTTCATTATCTATCTATCTATCTATCTATCTATCTATCTATCTATCATTATGCCCATACCTATTCAAATCTTTTCATTATCTATCTATCTATCTATCTATCTATCTATCTATCTATCATTATGCCCATCCCTATTCAAATCTTTTCATTATCTATCTATCTATCTATCTATCTATCTATCTATCTATCATTATGCCCATCCCTATTCAAATCTTTTCATTATCTATCTATCTATCTATCTATCTATCTATCTATCTATCATTATGCCCATCCCTATTCAAATCTTTTCATTATCTATCTATCTATCTATCTATCTATCTATCTATCTATCATTATGCCCATACCTATTCAAATCTTTTCATTATCTATCTATCTATCTATCTATCTATCTATCTATCTATCATTATGCCCATCCCTATTCAAATCTTTTCATTATCTATCTATCTATCTATCTATCTATCTATCTATCTATCATTATGCCCATCCCTATTCAAATCTTTTCATTATCTATCTATCTATCTATCTATCTATCTATCTATCTATCATTATGCCCATACCTATTCAAATCTTTTCATTATCTATCTATCTATCTATCTATCTATCTATCTATCTATCATTATGCCCATCCCTATTCAAATCTTTTCATTATCTATCTATCTATCTATCTATCTATCTATCTATCTATCATTATGCCCATCCCTATTCAAATCTTTTCATTATCTATCTATCTATCTATCTATCTATCTATCTATCTATCATTATGCCCATCCCTATTCAAATCTTTTCATTATCTATCTATCTATCTATCTATCTATCTATCTATCTATCATTATGCCCATCCCTATTCAAATCTTTTCATTATCTATCTATCTATCTATCTATCTATCTATCTATCTATCATTATGCCCATACCTATTCAAATCTTTTCATTATCTATCTATCTATCTATCTATCTATCTATCTATCTATCATTATGCCCATACCTATTCAAATCTTTTCATTATCTATCTATCTATCTATCTATCTATCTATCTATCTATCATTATGCCCATACCTATTCAAATCTTTTCATTATCTATCTATCTATCTATCTATCTATCTATCTATCTATCATTATGCCCATACCTATTCAAATCTTTTCATTATCTATCTATCTATCTATCTATCTATCTATCTATCTATCATTATGCCCATCCCTATTCAAATCTTTTCATTATCTATCTATCTATCTATCTATCTATCTATCTATCTATCATTATGCCCATACCTATTCAAATCTTTTCATTATCTATCTATCTATCTATCTATCTATCTATCTATCTATCATTATGCCCATCCCTATTCAAATCTTTTCATTATCTATCTATCTATCTATCTATCTATCTATCTATCTATCATTATGCCCATACCTATTCAAATCTTTTCATTATCTATCTATCTATCTATCTATCTATCTATCTATCTATCATTATGCCCATACCTATTCAAATCTTTTCATTATCTATCTATCTATCTATCTATCTATCTATCTATCTATCATTATGCCCATCCCTATTCAAATCTTTTCATTATCTATCTATCTATCTATCTATCTATCTATCTATCTATCTATCATTATGCCCATCCCTATTCAAATCTTTTCATTATCTATCTATCTATCTATCTATCTATCTATCTATCTATCATTATGCCCATCCCTATTCAAATCTTTTCATTATCTATCTATCTATCTATCTATCTATCTATCTATCTATCATTATGCCCATACCTATTCAAATCTTTTCATTATCTATCTATCTATCTATCTATCTATCTATCTATCTATCATTATGCCCATCCCTATTCAAATCTTTTCATTATCTATCTATCTATCTATCTATCTATCTATCTATCTATCATTATGCCCATCCCTATTCAAATCTTTTCATTATCTATCTATCTATCTATCTATCTATCTATCTATCTATCTATCATTATGCCCATACCTATTCAAATCTTTTCATTATCTATCTATCTATCTATCTATCTATCTATCTATCTATCATTATGCCCATACCTATTCAAATCTTTTCATTATCTATCTATCTATCTATCTATCTATCTATCTATCTATCTATCTATCATTATGCCCATCCCTATTCAAATCTTTTCATTATCTATCTATCTATCTATCTATCTATCTATCTATCTATCTATCATTATGCCCATCCCTATTCAAATCTTTTCATTATCTATCTATCTATCTATCTATCTATCTATCTATCTATCATTATGCCCATACCTATTCAAAACTTTTCATTATCTATCTATCTATCTATCTATCTATCTATCTATCTATCATTATGCCCATCCCTATTCAAATCTTTTCATTATCTATCTATCTATCTATCTATCTATCTATCTATCTATCTATCTATCTATCTCGGCTGGTTCAGTAGGGGTAGGAATATGCACAACACGGATACCGTGAACTGTACACATATAATTTTTATTACCAGAAAGTCTGCTTTCGTCTACCTTATTCAAAGACAAGTTTTTTAATTTATACATTTTATTACAGATTTATAATTTTCACACTTGTATCAGTAAATTATTATTATCTTGTAGCATCCCGCTACCACTTTCTTATCAATGTTGAATTTTGTACAAATCTGTGCAAAAAGTGGATCAGAGAGCCTACTCAGCTTAGTAAATATTTTCAGGAAATATCAGCTTCTAATTGGTCAATAAACACACAAGTGGGCGTTGCAATCCACCCACGTACTAATATTTTTCCAGCGCGTGACCAAGCCAAGTTTTCCGCCAATTTGCTGTGAGCCTGTCACGTGATTACATTATCTATAAATAGAAGACACAAGCTTGCTGTTTTCTCTTTTCTCTTTTCTCTCTCTTCTTGCTGCAAGATGTAGTCCCAAAAAGATTCTCGTCTCGACCTTGGACGGTCAGACGTTAAAAGCATATTCACGCATGCACGTACGTACGAACTTTTCCAAACTACATTACAAACATACAGAACATTTCCAAACATGCAACAAGAACTTTTCTCTTTGAAACATTCTTCTAAAACTGCAGTTTATTCATCATTTCTCAGCTTTATAGTTAATTCAACTGTTGTGAGTTCAGATAAAAATATTCACAGTCTAAGAGACATAACTCCAACAGATCTTTAACTTCTATGCATGTACATCAACACACAAAAAAATACAAATGTTATGTTTTAAAACCATTTTGTTCCTTCTTGTATTTCATGCTTTGTATTATTTTACATTAAATATAAATTGTGTAGTCATGTTATTCACACAGCCATAAACAGACATCTACAAATGGTCCATTCTTATTAACTTGCAACTACATATGGTAACTCCGACGTTTGACATGGGGCGAGAAAAACAAATAGACCACTACAATCTCCCCAAAATACTTACAATCTAAAACTTTTTCTGGCTTTAAATAGCCTGCAAGCAGTAAAAGGTTGTTAAACCATAATAAATAAATAAATCCCGCATCTCCATTGCAATTCTATCTGCGTCTGCTATCCCGCGACCGTTATCGACGCATATCAAATCTATCATGTCAACATAACAAAATATCATCTTTGATGGTGAATATCTTTGTTTAAATGTCCGTATAACCACTCTGAAGATGGCTCATGTGAGCCGAAAGCTCAGATCAAGGAACAGGTTAATAAAAAAAAAAACATCCAAATGTTGGACAATTTTTGTTTTTATTTTCACCCAAAATTAAAGCAACCATACTAAGTTTAGAACGGCTCATGATCAAACATAATAGACATTCAATGTTTGTTATATTTAACTATATATGTTTGAATATATATATATATATATATATGTATATATATATATATATATATATATATATATATATATATATGTGTCAACAATGAAGTCAACTCCGAGTAGCGACAGTCTGTTTCTGGCATGAATGTGAATTGGATATTGACCACATTGCTCACTTTTATATTTACACACGCTCTATCCCGGACATCGAACACCTTTACTCTTAAATATTTTCTTCTTTATGTGCCGTGTCCCCTCAGGACGTAGGTGATCATGGCTCTCCACAACTTCCTGTCCCTTGTAGCTCTTAATAAACACTGTCTTTCTGTTATTTCTCCTAAACCCTGTCCCGCCATCCATTTACTCAAGCCCACTAAGTATGTTATGCGTTGTTTTCCTCAGTTCCTCTTGCCTTCAATCTGTCCTGTGAGTATCAAAATTTCCAGGCCTTCTTTCCTCATTATGTGCTTTAGAAATTTCAACTCTTTCTGATGTTAAATATAAGTTTCCTTTTTTTTGTTTCCATTTTCTCTAAAACTTTGTCATTGTTCATTTTATACCGTGGATAATACGATATAAGCAACCAGGTTATCCCGAGTGGAAAGATTACACTAAACATAGGAATTAGGTAAACAAATAACAATGGTTTTATTGTAAGGAAAGTACAACGAGTAAGAGTTCTTAATAAGAAGAAGGAAATCGGGAGATACATCACGGAGGTGCGTATCTTTTTTCCTCTCTCTCTCTCTCTCCCTCTCTCCCCTCTCTCACTCTCACTCTCTCTCCCCCCTCTATAACTCTCTCTCTCTATGCTACTACAATCCTTCGTCATGTTTGTTTACTCCTCTTCAGACTGACCAATCACTGTCGGGGTGTGACAGGTTGTTCCACTATAACAGTTCACATGTTCAGTCCATGGTATCCTCAGCATCTTTCTGTAGAACCACATTTCTGTTGCTTCAAGTCTCTTCTTCATTTTTGAGGAGATTGCCCAGCACTCAGCGCCAGACAGGAGCACATATATCACGTAACAGTTTAGTCCTCTTTTCCTTGTCCCTAGCAAGATTTTCCTGTTTCTTATTACTCTGCTTAGCTTTTGGAATGCATCTTTGACTATCCCAGTGCGCCTTCGGATTTCAGTGTCACACTATCCGACCCCTGATAAAACACTTCCCAGATATTTAAACTTCTGCACTTGCTTGATTTTGATACACCTCCGATTTGCAATATGCACTTTGGTCTCATCCCTTTTGCCACCAGCCATGCATCCTGTCTTCTTGCCGTTGATGTTTAGTCCTTTCTTCTCGCCGGCCTTCGCGACCTTCTCAGGGAGGTTTTGTAGCTTTCTTCGTGTGTTGCAGACACACAAAGAAAGCTACAAAATTCAACGTTGAAAACTGTGTAGTCATTCTCTAAAAGATTTTAATGCAGGAAAATAAATAGAAAGTTTTCTTACAAGCCAAAAATATTCTTCGGCTTTAGATAATCCTCAAAGGGTTGATAAGCCGTAAAAAACAAATCAATCAATCCGGCTGTCAGTTTCTTATTACTCTACCTTTGCGTTCTTTTAAAATCTTTTGGGAGTTAAGTCGATACAATCTTCAATCCTGGAGGGCCCGCTTCTTTCCTTTTTTTAAAAATATAAACCTCATCAACGTTGTCTCTCGGGTGTAAGGCTTTCGGTCCCGTCATCAATTATCTCGTTCTCTAATCTAAAAAGAAAATCTCAATTCTTGTTTAGTTTTAGAGGAGGTGAAAATATCTTACTGTGGATGTAGTCTCTTTACAAAGTTTCTGCCACTGATTCCCATCGCAATAATGTTCGTTGTTCACTTTCTTTTCTTATTTTTCATTTTATTATGTCTGATCAAACATGTTTCTAATTTACCCAAATATACGTAGCCTTCTGTTCTATACAGTGTCAAGACACCTTTATTCCTTCTGTTGCTTTATCAACCTTGACTTTTTCTCAATTCCAAATTCCAATAATGCTGCGACTAAAAATTGTTTTTTTTTCTACTTTGATTTTGCAAACTGTTTGGTCTATTATATATACATTAACACAGGCTCTAATTTGGGACCAGAGAAAATCTCTGTTTTAGGCCGCCTATGTACATCAATGGGTCATATCACTGCCGACCGTAAAGAAATTAATATTTACCACCACAGATCCGCAATACATTCAGTTATGTGCCATGCGTGATACACGCTTAGGCGATCATGTATCTTTCGATACATGATTGACGAGGCAGATTTTATTTTCACGTAGTAGGTTGCCATTTCTTTCTGCGGTAGAACAGTTGCCATACAGAACCCGGTTTGTCTTGCTATTTAACCATAGCTGAGAGAGCAGAAGAAGAGGATGTTTCCCGAGTGAATGTAACGAATTTGACTGGAATTCGAACTCGGCTCTCCGATTTCTCAATCCGAGCCGCTATCCATTACTCCACCGCAATTACTATTACAAATAGTCAAAATCTGGGTGTGACGATGAACTACATCTGGCAGCAAGGCCTCTTATCGGGAGATATTGAATAGCGTGGAATCACCTTCCAGGTCCGCCCTGACATCAGCTAGTAGCATGTGTTAGGGTCCCAGCTATGGGCTAAGGGTTAATTCTCAAACTGCGGTCAAAATACCATGAAAGCATAAAAATAGATTTGTATTGCAAAAATAGCAGCAATACATTTTAAAAAAATACCAGCAATACCTTTGACTCTCGACAAAGTCCTCTTTACAAAAATACGTCAATGAAATCTGATCTACAAAGTGATTTTTGCAAAGAATACATATTCGATTCATACAAATCTATCCTAAAAATCTTGTCAGCATTAAATAACCCATTGAAGTTGAAATGCCGTAAAACAAAATAAACCTAACCAATCTAAACCAAAGAATACATATTCTATTCATACGAATCTATCCTAAAAATCTTGTCGGCATTAAATAACCCATTGAGGTTGATATGCCGTAAAACAAAATAAACCAAACCAATCTCAACCAAAGAATACATCTTCTATTCATACGAATCCTAAAAATGTTGTCAGCATTAAATAACCCATCGTGGTTGAAATGCCGTAAAACAAAATAAACCTAACCAATCAAAAGCTGTGTGTAGGAGATGAGATATGATCATCATCAGCTGGCTGAAACGTCTAGTAATCGGAGAGAGCCTCGAATAATAATTCTGATCTTAATTGTTCGATGCGTTAATATGAACATGCTTTCTCTTGATGATAGACTACAGTAAATGTGCCGTTCATTACTACAGATTTACTTATCAGTTGTTGGATATTAACCAGTAAGCATATCATCTAGACGCGGCTACACTGTTCATCTCTCACATTGGAGGGTTGCATTGGGGGGCAACCTTGTAGAAATTTCCCTATTTCCTCGTTAAATATTTCAGCTTAACAACTTTAACAAGATATTGCAACAACAATCCAATGTATGAATGCAGGTCATTATTTAAAGACGTGGGGGGGGTACAAATGAAAGAATCTAAACTTGACAAGCTTTTTCCAATTCACTGAAGCAGACGTTAACTACATGAGAGCGTTATCTTTTTCTCTTTCTTCTCCTTCTCGCTCTCTTTCTTACATTCTCTCTTTCTTTCGGCTTACACCCAAAAAGCGCTGAAATTCCCGTATGATCATCGAAGTTAAGAAACGTCGACCCTGGTCAGTACCTAGATGGGTGACCGCTTGGGAATACTAGATGCTCTAAGCTTTGATGGGCGAATGTTGTAATGGATAATGACTCAACATGGTTAATCGGAGAGCCGAGTTCCAATTCCAGTTGGGTTCGTTATTTTCACGTAGGCGTAAATACCCTTGGGAAAGATATGGTTCTGAATGATATGAGTTAATTAGTAAGACGGGCATCACTAAAGTATTATTGTCACCCCAAAATTCTTACAATCTAAAAATATTTTCTGGCTTTAATTCGCCTGCAGACGACAGACAAGCTGAAGAAAACGACACAATCAATTCTTTCACTCACTCACTCGCTCACTCGCTCTTTCTTTCTTTCTGTCGGTCTGTCTGCTTTTTTTCTTTCTTTATCTCACTAAAGCCAAACAGAGCCTCGGTGCCTTTTCCGTCTGTCCTCGTGATCAAACGGAACAGTCCATTATTCTTTAGGCATTGACAGGGTGTAACGGATACGTTAACTAAGTAACTAACTAACTAAGAAACAAGCAGAATAATAATATACAGTGTAACCCGGATATAAGTGAGTTGTCGGGACCGGAGAAGAAGTCTCTTATATCCGGGTTTCTCTTATATCAGGGTTTGATCTATTATATATACATTAACACAGGCTCTAATTTGGGACCAGAGAAAATCTCTCTTATATCCAGGTTTATCTTATATTCGGGTTTGGTCTATTATATATACATTAACACAGGCTCTAATTTGGGACCAGAGAAAATCTCTCTTATATCCGGGTTTGGTCTATTATATATACATTAACACAGGCTGTAATTTGGGACCATAGAAAATCTCTCTTATATCCGGGTTTCTCTTATATCCGGGTTTGGTCTATTATATATACATTAACACAGGCTCTAATTTGGGACCAGAGAATATCTCTCTTATATCCGGGTCTCTTATATTCGGGTTACACTGTAATAATGTTATAGTCATCCCACCTCTGATGGCGTCGGGCAGTGCGGGTCACACCCTCCCTATTGACGTTACTAAAAGAATAATTAAAGGATGCCTAAAAACATTTAGTAAATATAATGGTTCTTCGTTGTGATTACTAAATCAAGACCGAGGAACACGCGTTTTTTTTTTTGTTCTTCCTTTGAGATAAAATTTACGCGGAGAAATATAAAACATGTAACGGTTAATATAAATAACAATAGAAAAACTAACTTATGACTTGAGAATTGGTTTTCGGTCGAGGGCGCCATCTTAGTTATCGGAAGACTTCAACGCCAATGAACGGAAATTGGGTTTAGCAATTTGCAAATAAAAGTAAATGGATTTGGGATGAGGTGGCGGCGTCTAGTCTCGCGTTAAACGCCCGGTAAAGTAGAAAGCTGGGAATGCCATCAAGAACATCAAAGAAGGAGATTATCTATCATAACTGAAGTAATGAAATTTCTGTCATATTGTTTTAATATGGACCTCGCTTTGTCTATCTATTAAACATTCCGATCTGTTCCTATCAATTTATTTGTCCCGTTTGACAGATGTGTATTCATATGTCTTCATATGTCAAAAAAGAAAAAGCTAGTAGGTTGATGTACTTGTAAAATCAGCGATTTCTGTATCGTTTTTGTAGATTTCATGGTAGTTGAGGTACGCCTGTCTTAATAAGCGTTGATAACTATCTTCAGAGACCTACCTGTAAGGATGGATTTTTATAAGTGAGAAGAGCCTTCCAGCGATTCCATATCTAGAGAGATTGTGTAGCAGCTTGGACGTCAGTTGTGAATCGGGCCGTTGAAGAGGTTGTTCCTATTTAGGTGCTCGATGACTTTCTCGTTGATTATAGCCCTAAAAAACGTACTGATGATACTGATGGGTTTATACTGGGTGAGAGAAGATAGCTCGTCCGCGTTCTTGAATACAGGGCATACTCTTGACACATTCCACAGACTTGTGAAGGATTTCTCCTTCAAGTAGCAGTTGATTAACTTTGCTAGGATTGCGGATAATTCCGGGTTTATATTCTTAAGGACAACCACTGGAATCTTGCCCAGTTGTTTTCTTAGGGTCAAGGCCTTTGATAAGTCTAGAGACTTCGCATGATGTAAAGGTAATATTACTGAGTTTATGTTCGGTGAAACGTGGGCATCTAGGGAGGGGATGGTCTTTGTCGCCTAATGCCTTGTCGCTTTGAATTAGTTTCTTTTAAACCTTGGCCTGGACTGCTTGTGCGTAGCAGCATTTGGCGTTTTCTAGAACTTTTTTGCAGCGATTACGGGCAGTTTTAAATGTAGCAAAGGTCACTGGAGAGCTTGTGTAGTAAGCCTTTGTGCCACACCTTGTCGAAGGCCTTTGATATATCTTGTACTATGGTCCTTGAGGTGTGTTTGCCCTCAAGACTCTCATTGATTCTGTGAGTGATGGGAGATAGGACGTCTGCAATGAATAGGGCCGACCGAAACCCATACTCCTCATCGCTGAAGAGAGTGTTCTTTTCTAGGTGCTCTACAACCTTCTTATTAATTATGGCCTGTAAAAGAGTACTGATAATAATGAGACTGATGGGTCTGTATTGGGAGAGGGAAGATCGCACGCCTGTTTTCCTGAAAACCGGGCACACGCTTGACACTTTCCACAGATTTGGGAAGGATTTCTCCTTCAAGCAGCAGTTGATTAACGTTGCTAGGATTGCGGATAATTCCGGGTTTATATTCTTAACGACAACTACTGGAATTTTGTGTGAGCCATTGGCTCAGGAAAAATTAATACAGAATAGGCTGTGCCAGCGTTAGTTCCACCCAACACCGCAAATTGCTTATAAAGCCAAAACATCAACCTGAAAACTTGAGTCATGTTCTTAAATAGCCTTATCTGATCAAGCTTTTCATATAGATGTCATACGTGACGCCAAATCCGGTAAGAAATATCTAAACTATCACCTGTATATAATCGTATTCTAAGTTTAATGGTTAAAACTTTGAACCTTGAATCCTGAGGTTATTAGCAAAGATCATTTTTCTTTGAACATTGTGGACTGGCGCTACAGATTCACAAAGTACTTTACTAAATAAGAGAAAGGACATCACCTGAGGACTAGCAGCAATTAAAATGGATATCACCGAAAAGAAAATAATGACATAATTCAGATGTTGATATTCCACACGACTTTAAATAAAAGGTTAGGAAGGAAACCCCATCAATACTAGAACGAGCTATAACAGCTACTGGCTTTAAAAAAAAGAAACTATTTTCCTGAAAAATTGTTGTAAGAAAAAGAATTTATAAAGTTTAACCGAAAAAAGAATGGCTGCTCGATCAGTGAATGCCAAAAGTTTCCTTATAAGGAAACGACTAATATTACAATTACTATTACTATGATATGCACTCGGAGATCCATAAGCACCCCAAAGAAATACAGTGTTGTTCGATAAAAGTGAGTCACCCTTTTTTTTTTTACTTAAAAATTTTTTCGCCTATGGTTTTTGGGGTCAAACTAATTTTTAATCTTACTAATATAAAGAACCCTTCCCGACCACCTAGTAAAAAAGTTTACTCACCCTAAGGCATTCTATTGATAATTATAATTTGGGATATAAATGAGATTTAGGGAAAACTCTGTGCAATAAAAGTGACTCACTTATTTCCTGCAACTAGTAATCAATAGAAACATAACCGAACAGCTTTAAATAAAGAATAATAGAGGTATAATTTATTTATAATAGGTAATATAGTTCGAAATATTTAATAATCTATGGGTCCTCCTTTATTTTGAATAACCTTTTCAACCCTTTTTGGCATTGACTTGATTAGGTTCTGGCAAATCTCATCTCCAAGCATTGAATTCCATTCGGATATGAAATTCACAATCAAATCCTCTTTGTTGCTCAACTGCTTTCTCGAGAGCCTGTACTTTATAATGCTCCATAGGTTTTCTATGGGGTTGAGGTCAGGAGATTGGGGCGGCCATGTCATAATACTCACCTGCTTCTCATCAAAGTATTCCTTCATCAATTTTGATTTGTGACAGGGAGCATTATCCTGCATAAAAATGAGCTTGTTGTGGTCGATTTGCACCCTTTCAGCAGAAGGGAGCAGACAAGACTCTAAAATTCTCTTGTACTGCTCGCTCCTGAAGGTCTTTTCAATAGGTTTTAAGAAAGCAGTTCCATGAAAAGAAAAGCATCCCCAGAACATTATACTGAACGGATGCTTGACAGTACTTACTGCTAAATTCAAAGAGCTTTCAAAGCTTCTTCTTCGGATTTTAGATCGCTTATCCTTTGAATTTAGCTCAACTTTCGTTTCATCGGAGAAGAGGACATTTAGTAAAAAAAAATCAGGTGAGTCACTTTTATCGAACAGCCCTGTGTTAATAAATTAGCAATATAAAGAAGATGAAAAAAAATAAACGATGTCAGGCAAGTTGTAAAAATAGAGCAAAGTCTATTGAGGGAAGTCGTTGCATGCCAGAAAGTGTTGCTGTCATGTGACCTTCAAGAGTAAATCACGAGGGTGGAAATCTGGCGGGGAGAATTATCAAGATAGTGGCGGTGAGGTTTATTGATAGTGAGACCCATTAACATTTGTACTGGAAATTGTGATGTTGATACTGTTGACGATGCTGATGATGTTACCCTGTAATTACATTTTCTTCTGACACGTGATACCGCCGAAATATGTCAGTAGGGCTTATGCGTTAATCCATCCATTGTGAAATAAGATGACGGTATAACTATCTCTTACATACGCGCGCGCTAACTGAGCCTCTCTCTCTCTCTCTCTCTCTCTCTCTCTCTCTCTCTCTCTCTCTCTCTCTATCTATCTATCTATCTATATATATATATATATATATATATATATATATTCTTATCTATATCTATCTAACGCCGAGTACACGTGTTTGCATCCCTGTTTTTTGTTGTTTTTTTTTCGTTAAATTAACAACCGACCTAAAACAAGACTTCAAACTAACGAATAAT
>OZ038485.1:18479438-18484438 GCA_964036315.1 Acanthosepion esculentum | reverse complement strand
GAGGTCATTGATTGATTCGATCACCTCAGGAGACCTCACTCCTGTAGGCCTCCCAGGCGTGTCTTCATCCTCAACACTGCTCCGTCCTTCTTTAAACAATTTAGCCCACTTGTAGACATTTTTTTGGCTGAAACATGTGGCACCATACACAGTTGACATTCTCCTATGAATCTCAACTGGTTTGCACCCTTCAGCAACCAAAAACTTGATAACTGACCGCTGTTCAATCCTGGAGCATGCTTCTTGGTCGGCCATCTTTGTTAATCACCAAAACTCTGAAAGTTATTTTTTAATCTGCAAAAGAAATTAAATCTATGTGAAAAAGAAGTTTTAAAAAAAGTACGCTTCTATCTGTATTAGAAGTACTTATACCGAAAAATTCACCTTATTTATTGAATGGCCCTCGTAGATTGGCAGCTAGGTCTTATCATTTTGCTATCGAAATTGCTAGGTGCAACCGTAAGTTCTATTCTAATTGTTTCTTCTCTCGCACTTCTCACCTGTGGAACCTTCTTTCTTTAAAAACCTTTAAAAATGTCAAATCAACGTCAGTCGACATCTTTTGTCTCTTAGAAATCTGCTCTTTTTATTGCTCTTTCTCTTCAGCGCCGTTTTCTCGCTTTCCTTCACAGTAACCCCTTTGCGAGTTAGTGGCTTTATCGCCTTGCTTGGGGGTGAAATGAAGAAAGCGATAGTTAGGTTTGCATTGCTCAACTGTTGAGTAGGTAACGTACCAATTTTAAGAGAGAACAACTCTTCTCTGTTTCTCGGTGCACGATCATATTTTGATGGATCTGATTACCTTCTTAAATGTCTCCGTTCTTTCACTCTCCACTCCCCGACACACCCTGTCACGTGCGCCTATACCCGCAATCATACACCCAACAACGGGTTTAACCTTTACTTTTCATGTCACGTGTCGTCATTCGTCTCAAAGACTCTTTCTTTATTAACTCCGTAACTTGATCGGCACAAGTGCAGCAAGCAATTAACACAAACGTAATTAATATCAAACAGATATCATAGGATGTCGTTTTTACTAGCGCGGTAAATTTGGCCGGCATTGAATTAAATTTGTAGAATTATAAATACTTTCTAGTGTGCCAAACGTTTTATACACCTGGCTCAGGGTATAATGTTTCAGCAAAATCCAATATCTTAATACCTGTTAAGAAAGAAAATCTTTTTGTTATTGTCGGTTCGAAAAAAGCCAATTTTAGACAAACGATCGCGCATGCGTTATTCGACTTTATTTAAAAGAAAAATATATAAATGAATACAAAACAAAATAATAGGCGGAGAAAAAACGAAAAAAAAAAAATTAAAGTGGTTCCTCGCTGTAAATTAAGGCGTGGATTCTGACGATTGCCACGTACATGAAACTTAGATTAGTATCAAAGCTTCAAGAACCAAATGTATATTTATTAGTAGTATAAATTTTAGCTCTGTTATTATATATCGAGTAACGTTTTATTACCACCAGTACTCATAGTCCGCTACGTTTTTAAAGGACCGATAATGATGTGATTGATATGACAGTTGAACTGTCGCAACAAATATGTAGTGTAAGACACTGATTGGTGATTTCTTGCTCTACAAGACGTCCATATTGTCTCATTTTGATCTTGCCGATGTGACCTCCATCTTCTGGATTTCTCCTTCTATATTTTGGATAGGAGTCATTCCATTGTTCAAATTTAAATTTAATTTAAATAAAAGAGAAAAGAAATTCAGGAGGGAGTCTCTGTCCCCCCGAGGGGCCCTCTTTGATCAAAATATGTTGCCGATATGACTTCGATCTTCTGGCATTCTCCCATATTTTGGATAGAAGTCATTCCCTTGTTCAAATTTAAATTTAATTTAAATCAAAGGGAAAAAATCAGTGTGCGTGGTGATGGTGGTGGTGGTGGGGGGGGCTTTGGCCCCCTTTGATCAAAATGAGATATACTTTTTCAAGTACCTGGATAGTTCCGGAATATATATGGTTACGGGGGTCTATCCCCCTAGGAGGAGTTTGGTAACAGACAGACAGATGCTATAAACTTTATAAAGGGTGTTCCAATAACATGGACCAAATTTAAATGTGAATTAAGTTTAAGCGTCTAATGATTTTTATCTTTTTCTTTCCGATTTAACAACTTAAGTCTTTGGCAATTTCAACCCTGGAAAGATTAACAATCAAACAACGTGTTAAAGTTATCGAAGCCTGCTACGAAAATGGACGTTCAAACAGAAATTCATTTCGCGCACTTCGCGATTTTTTTATAAAAATAATCGACCAACAGAGAGTGCATTTGGGAAAATTGTTCGTAAAGTCAATCAAACTGAGTCGGTGGCAGATGTGAAAGCACCAGTGCGTGCTGGTTTATGCCGTTCAGCTGAAAACATTGCTGCAGTGCACGAGAATGTGGCCGAAAATCCAGACCCCCTCTATTAGTCATTGCGCGCAGGAATTAAACAACTTTGACAACTCTTGAAAGAAATGTATGCACAAACATTTGTACCACGACACAGTGATGTTCGATAAAAGTGACTCACCTGATTTTTTTTTACTTAAAATTTGTTTCGCCTATGGTTTTTGGGGTCAAACTAATTTTTAATCTTACTAATATAAAGACCCCCTTCCCGACCACCTAGTAAAAAAGTTTACTCACCCGAAGGTATTCTATTGATAATTATAATTTTGGATATAAATGAGATGTAGGGAAAAACAATGTGCAAAAAAAGTGACTCACTTATTTCCTGCAACTAGTAATCAATAGAAACATAACCGAACAACTTTAAATAAAGAATAATAGAGGTATAATTTATTTATAATAGGTAATATAGTTTTATATATTTAATATAGTAATTCTTACGTCCAAAATTTATGTATATATAAACGTATAAACGGTTTGTCTAATAATATAAATATCCAATACACACACACACACACACACACACACACACACATACACATACATATATATTGGATATTTATATCATTAAATATACAATATATATATATTTTAAGGTATTTTTTATGTTTATACATTCTTTTTATAGATACAAATATTTAAATAAATGCTCTGTTTATAATAAACAGTATTAACAACATTTACCGGCCTGAATGTCCGAGAGATTTTCATAAAAAATATTCGTCCTTAAAATAATTGTTGGACTTTGTCTATTTCATAATGTGTGACATATATTTATATATATATATATATATATATATATATATATATATATATATATATAGGATATTTATATCATTAGACAGACTGTTTATATATATATAAATTTTGGACGTAAGAATTCTCTCTCTCTCTCTCTCTCTCTCTCTATATATATATATATATATATATATATATATATATATATATATATATAAATAATTGTGTATCAATTCAATAGCATCCCTATTTTATAAAAGTTTCGTTTTCTTTTCTGGACATAAATTATGTAGAAATTGTCTGAATAATCTTTTTGTCCAAGTGCTTTCACCTATTCTCTTCGCCATTATCAAGGATGATTTTTATATTTTACTTTAAACTGAATGTATAAATTTTTAAAAATTGTTTTTGTATGTATTCTAGAGTTACAGGAACGCTTTATTTTCTGAACACGGTCCGCACATAATAGCCGTGTTCATTGCTGATGGTACTGAGTGTTGGCTTTTTCTATTTTATTAATAATGCTTCCATTATTTTTTAGCCTTTTTTTTTCCACATGTAAATGAGGCTATTATACTTGTATTTTATACTAGTATGTTATGCATGGAGTTTGGTAGCTCCCCTGAGTATTTAAATGAGACCAAATTGATATATGGTCAAAGAGATGTAACGTGAGCCTTCTTGCTAGGCATGTTGTAGTATATCCAATAAATATTATTTAAGAATTTGAATTGATCAGTAACACGGTTCCTTAAGGGTCATGTGAATTCGTAAATAATATTGGTTCGCTGCAAATTGAATTTTGCAGATGAATTATTGTGGTTCACGATGACGTTAGCAGTTTAATTTTATTTATAGTAGATAATTTAATTTTCTTGTTCTTGTCGACTGGAGTTGTATATTTCTTTACAATCTTTCTAAGGGAAGATACATCCTACTTATAGTTAATATATACATACATACCTATATATATATATATATATATATACAGCATATTTTCATTCAAGCCGGTTTATGTCTATTTATTTTAGTTTCAATCCTTTCAAGTCCACGAATTGATTTAAAATAGAAAATTGAACGAGATATTTCAAGCTATTTTGTAATAGGACATTCACTTTTATTGTTCAGTGTGCACGTGTTTATGCTAATTTGTTTTGTTTTTTTATATGGCGAGGTAGGAAATTTATTTCAATACCTCAATAAACGGGATTTTATTGTCGTTAAGTTCGTATGTGAACTTAAGTACTGAATCTTTTTTAAGCTTTTTGTAGTTCATGTATTTCGTCTATGTCTTTGACTAAAATAGAATGTCATCCAAATATCTAAGGTAAAAGGAGGGTTTTTTGTGGTATTAAGTACGTTATATTCTGCATGAGTCATGTAAAAATTAATTTCTAATTTAGTCATGTAGAAGTTTGCTACTACAAAATGGCTGTCTATATTTCTGAGATGAGGTATTATGTACATTATTTACATTATTCGGACTATTGTCCTCATCTTTGTCGCCATATTTATTACAACGTTTCTGCCTTTCAGTATCTGTCTATATTTCTGAGATGAGGTATTATGTATGCTATTTACATTATTCGGACTATTGTCCTCATCTTTGTCGCCATATTTATTACAACGTTTCGGCCGCTGTTCGCTCCGGCCTTCTTCAGGTGGTTGGAATGTCGAACTGAACCTTTTATTTCGCTCAAGGACACATGGCACAGGCGTTGGTTAGATCCAGTGACAGGACCCAAAGAGTGTGTGTTCAATACCCGGTTAAGGCAGTGGAGAACTTCCAGAGGGAAAAATTAACAGGAGATAACTGATAACTGACATCCATTAAACATGGCACGT
>OZ038485.1:18466938-18474438 GCA_964036315.1 Acanthosepion esculentum | reverse complement strand
CTTAAAACAATGATGGATACTGATACATCAACCTCAGATGGTGCAATATGCAGTTTCTCTGAAAAGTGGATTATGACCAAAAAAGAATCCAAGGAAATTCTTTGATGCATGAAATAATGCCATAAATTTATAAGAATATTATCAAAGGAATGATAGAACATTTGGCGTCGACTAAATATATTACTGCAATTAAACCCCGACGCGGAGTCTATTTATATATTATGAAATACATGTTTAAAAAAAGATTTCTCAGTTTCAGTAACATAACCTGTGCTTATCTGCCCACGAGCATCTGTGGTTGGATATTTACGCTTGTTGTACATAACATTTTGTAGCCAATCGCAGTAAAGTATTTAAATAAACAAGCTTTGAAATTTGAGCCAAGAAATTGAAAGAGGTAAACGAGTGGTTGCAATTAAAATTAGACGATAACGAAGAAAAACGAAAATTTTCTTTCATTATTCAAGATTCTTTTCCAGTTTTTAGACGAACAGGTGAGCTTTTCACTTGTACCAATAGGTATTTCAAGGGCGTTTCATCATGGTACAGAAGTGGGCAAATTGGACTTTTAGATCATTAGTAATGTGTTCAATGTGGGAGTATAACAGTTAGCTACTCGGAAAGAGAAATCTACGTTTTATTCACTTTCACACAATTATACTTTTGTACGAATCCATCTTATTTTCCTCTTTCCTTCGTTTAAGAGCAGAGCTGACTTCGGTTCGGAAACGCCCTTCTAAAAAGAAAGAATCCCTCTTCCTCTAGTTATGGGTTAAACAGCAGGACAAACTGGGATACCTTGAAACCAGTGGCAACCAGTCTAGGAGAAGGAAAACTCTGAATTCAAAACGAGCCTGAAGAGGGATAGGCTCCGTCAGATTATGTTGCCCTAGACATACTACTGCCACTATGGCTGCAGCAAATGTGATGCCCCTAATGAGAAGTGATGAGATGTGAATGAATTCGATCCTTGCTGGATACCCGAATATGAAAACTAAGCTACGTTTAGTAATTAAGACGAGCGCCTCGACGTAGATCAGTGGTTAGCGAGCTGGTCTGGTAGACCATTACTTGTTGAGTTCAATCTTCATTGGGAGCCCCTTGCGGCTTTATATTAGAACAACGCCAAACTTGCAAATATGGATCAGGAACCGACAAGATGATGAATATGTCAAACAATTTGGAATTGTATTTCAAGAAAACAAATTCTTGTAAAATCGGCGAAATATGTGAAAGTAATTTTTCAAAATATCTTATATATTTACCATTTGTATCCTCATTTAACATTTATATATATATATATATATATATATATATATATATATATATATATATATATATATATATGTATGTATATATGTGTGTGTGTATGTGTGTGTGTGTGTGTGTGTGTGTGTGTGTGTGTGTTTCCTGCTATTCCAAACGTTATTTCGTGGATATCCATGTTCGAGTAGCCTCCTTTTTTTAAGCAATGTGAATTTTGTCTACAAAAAAAAATCTGGGCGTTTACTCAGATATGGGTATCTACGAAATAACGTTTGAAGTAGTAGAAAGTAATGACGGATAAAAAATCCATTGATTCCTTATATATATATATATATATATATATATATATATTTTAGAATTGGACATAGCCCGACAATTTATTTAAAGACATATATATTATGTTTAACGTTCTTTTTATAGATACATGTATTTAAGCAAATGCTCTGTTTTATAATAAACAGTATTAAATAACATTTACGGCCTGAATGTCCGAGAAATTTTTCATAGAAAATTTTCGCTCTCCGACAGGAATCGAATCTGTATCCTATACGGAACCATCATTTCGCGTGATGTGCCTTAACCTTTCGGCCACAGAGCAGCGTCTGGTTAGCAAGGTCGATTTTACTATCTTTAAACTTAAATCTTCCATGAATCTCTTCTATTCATATCTGCTCTAGCGTATCAAATGTAAACAAATGACGTCATATATTTTAGAATTGGACATAGCCCGACAATTTATTTAAAGACATATATATTATGTTTAACGTTCTTTTTATAGATACATGTATTTAAGCAAATGCTCTGTTTTATAATAAACAGTATTAAATAACATTTACCGGCCTGAATGTCCGAGAAATTTTTCATAGAAAATTTTCGCTCTCCGACAGGAATCGAACCTGTATCCTATACGGAACCATCATTTCGCGTGATGTGCCTTAACCTTTCGGCCACAGAGCAGCGTCTATGGCGTGGTTTTTCTATGAAAAATTTCTCGGACATTCAGGCCGGTAAATGTTATTTAATACTGTTTATTATAAAACAGAGCATTTGCTTAAATACATGTATCTATAAAAAGAACGTTAAACATAATATATATGTCTTTAAATAAATTGTCGGGCTATGTCCAATTCTAAAATATATGACGTCATTTGTTTACATTTGATACGCTAGAGCAGATATGAATAGAAGAGATTCATGGAAGATTTAAGTTTAAAGATAGTAAAATCGACCTTGCTAACCAGACGCTGCTCTGTGGCCGAAAGGTCAAGGCACATCACGCGAAATGATGGTTCCGTATAGGATACAGGTTCGATTCCTGTCGGAGAGCGAAAATTTTCTATGAAAAATTTCTCGGACATTCAGGCCGGTAAATGTTATTTAATACTGTTTATTATAAAACAGAGCATTTGCTTAAATACATGTATCTATAAAAAGAACGTTAAACATAATATATATGTCTTTAAATATATATATATATATATATATATATATATATATATATATCAATTCACTTTAAATCCTATCGTCTAGCTCATATTCCTTCCCTTTTTGTACAGGATAGGGGATTATCCCTTGTTTCCTGTTTACGATTGCGTTTCCAGTTCCTGCTAAAGTCTTTTTATTCTTTTTCACTTTCAGCAGCCCCTTACGGCCTTGCTAGGGTGAAGTGATTCGCAAAAATAATCGGCTTTTCCCAACGCCTGTCGAACCTAAAGAGTAATGGATTTTGCCTACACTGAATGCCGTACCAAAACTAAAGGGTTTCATATACTTTAACATTTTAGCCATAGTTACGGCAGATGGCTTCATATATTTTCCAGAGGCACGAATGAGACGTGAACGTAAAAAAAACAGGACCGGAATTTGAACAAATCAATGATGTAATGTGCCGTTGATTTTTGTGTTTGTCTTGTCGTGATGTCATCAAAGAGAAATCAAATGCGGAACATCTTATGTATTTCTTTATATCTATTAATCGCTTTCTGAGTTTTTTTGCCCCGACTGGGAGACCAATCATTCTGAGATGATGCTGATTCTATTGGAGCACATTGCTGCCCTATATGGTCTGGAGCCCCTTCTGTTTGCCTCGGGGTTCTTGATAGGATCCTGAGACGGATATGAAACGTAATTGGCCCTGATCTGGCGTCTCGTCTGCAGTCGCTCTCTCACAGACGCGCCGTCGCCTCTCTCTGTCTTTTTTACAAATACTTTCATGGTAATTGATCCGATGAGCTGCTTTCGCTGGTTCCCAGACTTCATGAATTCAAGCGTCCTACGAGGCTGGCATCCCGCTCTCACACTTTCACTGTTGAAACTGTTAAATGTAGCCGTCTCTTCTACTCCAATAGCTTCATATCTTACACCTCTCGCCTGTGGAACTCCCTTCCCTTTTCCTGATTCCCTAGTGGCTTCCCGCCTTGCTTGGGGTGAAATGCTTAAAAGAAAAGAAGATAGGGATCATAGCCGTCCATTTCTTGAGAATGTGCAATTCGTGTAAGGACATCTTCGTTTGTTTTCTTTATAAACTGAATCAAACCTTCTATGTGTCGCGTTCACTTGGAAAGTGGGATATAGCTCTCCATAACTTCCCATCTCTTGTACTCTTAGCAATGTTTAACCCTTTGCTAGTCTCCCAGTCTCTGTTTCGCTATCCATTCATACAAGCTCGTCAGGTACGTGCCTTTCTCGATCTCTTTTGCCAATGATATGCCGTGTATCAAATTCTCCAAACCTTCCTTCCTCACTGTGTGTCCAAGAAATTTATGCTGTCTCTTTCTGATTTTTTTTGTTATCACTTTCTTTAAAACTTCTTCGTTAATAATGCGTTCTATCTATGGAATTCTGAGCATCCTACTGTAGAACCATATTTCTGTTGCATTCGTTGCCATTCAAGAGTATGGATATTACATAATTCTTCTACCGGATCTTCACAATTTCGACATTTTTAAAAATAAGTATAATTTCATGATGTTGCATCTTGTACATAATTTCGTTTTAGATTAACTCAAAGCTCAAGGCTACGCAGAAAAAGAGCGGAAGATGTGCCCAGATTATATTGAATAGCAACATCCTAGATTTTATGGAGGCACGAATACTGGATGGCAATATGCAGATAATTCAAGAAATAAACCGGTCCAATTTGTATAACAATAATTATATTAAATAGCAACATCCTAGATTTTATGGAGGCACGAATACTGGATGGCAATATGCAGATAATTCAAGAAATAAACCGGTCCAATTTGTATAACAATAATTATATTGAATAGCAACATCCTAGATTTTATGGAGGTACGAACACTGGAGGTCAATATGCAGATAATTCAAGAGTTAAACCGGTCCAATTTGTATAACAATAATTATATTGAATAGCAAACTTCCTAAATTTTATGGAGGTACGAACACTGGATGGCAATATGCAGGTAATTCGAGAAATAAACCGGTCCAATTTGTATAACAATAATTATATTGAATAGCAAACTTCCTAAATTTTATGGAGGTACGAACACTGGAGGTCAATATGCAGATAATTCGAGAATTAAACCGGTCCAATTTGTATAACAATAATTATATTGAATAGCAAACTTCCTAAATTTTATGGAGGTACGAACACTGGAGGTCAATATGCAGATAATTCGAGAATTAAACCGGTCCAATTTGTATAACAATAATTATATTGAATAGCAAACTTCCTAAATTTTATGGAGGTACGAACACTGGATGGCAATATGCAGATAATTCGAGAAATAAACCGGTCCAATTTGTATAACAATAATTATATTGAATAGCAAACTTCCTAAATTTTATGGAGGTACGAACACTGGATGGCAATATGCAGATAATTCAAGAATTAAACCGGTCCAATTTGTATAACAATAATTATATTGAATAGCAAACTTCCTAAATTTTATGGAGGTACGAACACTGGATGGCAATATGCAGATAATTCGAGAAATAAACCGGCCCAATTCTCTTTAATTTTCTTTAGCCGGAAACTCGGTGGCCTTTAACAGAGCATTGAATATATTTTTCTCACCTTTGATGTATTATATATTTTAGTTAACTTTTAAATCTACTTTTTATCCCGTCCATTCCTGTCAGTTGTGTATCTTTTTGGTTCTCTGATAAATCTGATGGTTCCAATTAGTTTTTCGAGTAATTAAGAAATGCACATTAATTTTAAATTTCTTTGGGTCCAAACCTCTTTCTGTCAACAACATTCTGGATAATCCCTTCATAGTGAGATTATCTGTAGTTCTTCAAATCAATCGCGTGTTTGTTTTATCGACAGAGTATCTGTATCTCATGTCTAACCATGTTCAGGTAGCTGATTTTTTTATTTTTTTTATTCAGGATTGTTCGTCTCCTAAACCGGTTGTCAACCACGGCTAGAGAGCTCAGACTGTCTGCTATTTAACGCATAACAAATTGGAGAAGGATCAATTCAAACTAAGGGTATTTGTACGAATGTGAATGTAACAAAGTCAATCCATCCATCATGCAATTTTATAAAATCTACCTTTCGTCTATGCTTTGACTATTGCTGCCATATTTGATCTAGTGCTCCGTTCATATATCTCCCGATTCTCGACTAAAATCTAAACAAGCGTCTGTAAAGTTATCAGTCTTGACCTGGCACCTCGGCTTCAGTCACTTTCCTACCGTTGTGAAGAGGCTTCCCTCTGTCTTTTCTATAAATATGTTCATGCTCTGATAAGCTTTTCTCCTTGGTGCCTCGACTGCATGAATTTAAGTGCACTACTAGATTGGCAATTAGGTCTCACCGTTTTATTGTTGAATTAGCTAGATGGAGCTATAAGTTCTATTCTAATCGTTTCTTTTCTCACCGGCGCAACGCTCTTCAGATTTCTTGCTTCCATACCGCCCACAATCTTCAATAATTTAAATGCAGCGTCAATCGCGATCTTCTGTCCTTGCTGAAATCTTTTCATTTCATTGTCATTTCTCCTCACTAAAATCTTCCGATTCTCTCCCACTCCCACTAATCACGCGCGTAACATTATCGCTTTGCTTGAAGTGAGATTATAGAAAAAAAATCGAACGTTGGAACGTCCTGGGTATGACGATAAACTGTATCCGGCAGCAAGGTCAGATGGTTTTGCGAAGCGTGGAACCACCTCTTAATTGCTGGTGTTTCCAGGTCCACTTTGGTCCGTGGTGGTAGCCACGTTCACCCTGACCCGTAGTGGTAGCATCTGTATGGGCAAATAGTTAACCCCCAAACTGGGGTCAAAACACTATGAAAGTTTAAAAATAGGTTTTAATACTAATAATGCGTTTTTGGAAAAATTATTATAGCAATAGATTATTGAAATAAATACCAACGGTACATTTTTGAAAAAAATATTACCAGTAGTACATTTAAAAAAAAATATTACCAGCAATAAAAACAACATATTACCAGCAGTAGATTTTTGAAAAATAACTATTACTAGTAGTACATTTTTGAAAAAAATATTACCAGTAGTACATTTAAAAAAAAAATTACCAGCAATAAAAGCAACATATTACCAGGAGTAGATCTTTGAAAAAAAATATTACCAGTAGAACATTTTTGAAAAAAATATTACCAGTAGTACATTTTTAAAAAAATATTACCAGTAGTACATTTAAAAAAAATATTACTAGCAATAAAAACAACATATTTCCAGGAGTAGATTTTTGAAAAAAATATTACCAGTAGTACATTTTTGAAAAAAATATTACCAGTAGTACATTTAAAAAAAAATATTACCAGCAATAAAAACAACATATTTCCAGCAGTAGATTTTTGAAAAAAAAATACCAGCAATAAAAACAACATATTACCAGCAGTAGATATAAGAAAAAAAATATTACCAGTAGTACATTTAAAAAAAAAATTACCAGCAATAAAAACAACATATTACCAGCAGTAGATTTTGGAAAAAAAATATTACCTGTAGTACATTTTTGAAAAAAATATTACCAGTAGTACATTTAAAAAAAATATTGCAGCAATAAAAACAACATATTACCAGCAGTAGATTTTTGAAAAAAAAAATTACCAGTAGTACATTTTTAAAAAAATATTACCAGTAGTACAGTTTAGAAAAAATATTGCAGGTAGTACATTTTTAAAAAAAAAATATTACCAGCAATAAAAATCTTGTCGGCATTAAATAACACATGGAGGTTGATATGCCGTAAACTAAACCAAACCAAATGATGCTCTTAATAAACCTAATTCAAAAA
>OZ038485.1:18181938-18461938 GCA_964036315.1 Acanthosepion esculentum | reverse complement strand
CGGCAAGTATGGTTCTAATTTGGGACCAGAGAAAATCTCTCTTATATCCGGATTTCTCTTATATCCGGGTCTCTTATATCCGGGTTACACTGTGTGTATATATATATATATATATATATATATATATATATATATATATGTATATTGTGTATATTTAGGCAACAATTCTTCATTGATGCCTGTTTCACGAATTTGTCGTTGCTTTGAAATATTTCAGGCAACAAAAACAGACTATCATTATTGTTTCGTTCGTGTATTGTTTGATATATTGAAATGTAATTGTCATCTTTGATAATGGCTTATGTAAGCCGAAAGCTTAGATTGGATTTAAACATGTATCAATATGGTGATTTCCTTTCGTCTTTCAATGATAATGTTATTAAGCTTACCAGACAATATGAAAGGAACTTACTTAAAATAAATAGACAAAATTTGTGTATATTATTTAATGAAACGTGCATCAATATATATATATATATATATATATATATATATATATATCAATTCTCCCTAGTGGATGCTCACTGCTGATGAGTCCCAAATATAGGACGAAACGGCCGTCCAGAGCTTTCTGCATTCTGTTGAGGTTGCTTCTAGACTCGATGAATTACTTCATTATAATCTCAAATCCTACTAATTTCTATCCTTTAAACGCTCGCACGCACGCACAAACACACACACACATACATATATATATATATATATATATATATATATATATATATATATATATATATAACATACCTTTACCGTGAGAGTGTATAATTATGTATAAAATATAGCTGAAAGCATAAAATTACGTACAAAATATTTAGATTTCGGCATTAAATGACCCATAGAGGTGTTGATATACTGCTAAACAAAATCTACCAACCAACCCCACTATAAACCCCTCGTGTCACGCAACCTTTGAAGAATTAATTTTGAAGCTACTTTGACTACAGTAAATAGCTATATAGTTTGATCAACGGTATAGCCTGGGCCAGTAGTACATATGCTAATTTCATATCTCGTGTATGCTGCAACCCCCTTAAAATTAGCTTCAAAATGAGGTCTTCAAAAGTCGCATGATACACGATATTTTATCCAGTGAATAATTTCGCGTGGGTTTCAAAAAAATATTCACATATTGAAAAACGTAAAATATCCACACTATTCCTTGATTTTCATAAGGACCAGTATTGTTTAGAAACTTCTAGATCCTAAACAGTTAGACAATATGTTGCAGATAATTTATCCACAGCTGCCTGACACTTTCACCTAATTTGACGGGACGTATAGGACAGGGCTGTCTGTTTGTTACCAGATTTAACCCCCGAAAATGTTATAATCACAGCTTCTGGTCGGTACTGAAAGTTGTTGCAGCAGCAAGAAACCAGCTTTCTTTGATTTTATGTTTTTATTTCTCAATGTCACCATCTTCTCACTTTGCTATAGTGATTTTTTTCTATTCTGACAATGTTTACAGATAAACATCTGGACGGAAACAATGTGGAGATATATAAACCCACTTTAATATATGTATATATATTTTTAAGACATTTTTATGATCTGCTTATAATAAACAGTATTAAACAACATTTACCGGCCTGAATCCTGTCGGAGGACGAATATTTTCTATGAAAATTTCTCGGACATTCAGACCGGTAAATGTTGTTTAATACAGTTTATTATAAAATACACAGCATTTACTTAAATATTTGTATCTATAAAAAGAATGTTAAACATAAAAATGTCTTAAAAATAATTGTCGAACTCCATATATATATATATATATATATATATATATATATATATATATATATATATATATATATATATATATATACATTAGCTTAAAAGCCGTCCTATCGGGTGGCATTTAAGCTACTCCCGCGGAGGTCTCTTGATTGGGCCTTCGACTTGTTCAAGAGTTTGAGAGTCACTCAGTCTTTGTATATTCTTAGCATTGGAAGCTCTCCTGGCTGCCATTTGATCTGAGTTTTCATTTGAACAGAACTCTCTTTTCCTCGCTGCAGCCTTGCGTCTTTTGGTTGTAATCTGGACCTATGTTCAGTGGCGTAGATAAGGGGGGCGCGATTGGGGGGGCGACGCGGGTGTCTGCACAGGAGGACTGACACAATTTCACCCCCCAACAAAATTTTTCAACCAGGCTAAGGTGCCAAAAATAGTCTGAAAACAGTGATGTAGACACAGGGTTTCGCAGGCGGGCATATGACCCCTCCCCGCCGAAATAATTTATGAACCCAGTTTGTTCGCCCGTCAGAAATTTTCTAATAAATTGTCGGGAAAATTTGTGAGTACGAAAAATAGCAATTTTTTCAGCTTTCATGTTTTTCAGTTGCTACAATCTTGGTTACTAACAAGAGACATTGTTGTGACATTTTATCGGATGATCTGGTGTTTTAACTTTGCGTCATTAATAACCACAAAGCGAAATACGAAGCCAAAAGTGCAACAATTTCAGTCTTGCCTGTGTATCAATTCGCTGAGATACAATTTTCCATTGAGTGAGCGATACACTTTTGAATAGCAAAGCACTGGACTGTACTGCAGTTCCTGCAGTTTATCATCAAGTTGGACTTTGTTAAGTCATTGCCATATCTTACGCTGACTCTAAGATTCTTTCTGACAATATGTGTTTCTGTGGCATCGTGTGAAAGAAGTTTCTCCAAAATGAAACTTATAAAAAATTACCTCCGGTCAAGCATGAGCCAGTCGAGACTGTCGGATCTGGCTGTGCTGTCCATTGAAAACGAACTTACAAGACAAACAGGTTTTGACGATGTCATTGACCAGTTTGCCACAATGAAAACAAGAAAACATTCATTCTAAGACCATAGTATCGAATGTCATTCTTTTGTGTATTGACGTATTTTGTATTTAGTTGTTCTGAAAGTGAACAGTTGCATTTTAAAAATCTTTTGATTTGAACTGATTATTTTGTGGTATTGGATTTTGTCTTGGATCATACATGTAAACAGTAACGTACCGGTCAGTAGAGTAAAGTAGAGGTAGAGCATGTATGAAAATTTAGCTACAGCTAACCATTCAGCATAGGGTGAATCGGGGTCATTGGGGTGACATTTGAGCGGACCGCCCCGGGTGACGTTTACTCTAGCTACGCCACTGCCTATGTTGCGGAGATTTCTTTTTGCGAAAGATACTGGTGCCATATGCGATAGGCGACAATAAACTACGGAAGGTAGATCGACGCATTTAAATATTGCATTGTTATTTAAGCTTACTTTTTAAATGTTCAACGATAATTCTTCTGTTGTCACTTAAGTTAAAGACATTTTGATGTACGTAGGTCCTTCCTATCTGTACAAACAATTATTTTTATTTCATGAGTGACTTTTGCTGGATTTCGCAATTAATTTCGATCATTCCCAAATTTATTTTCAAGTTATAAAAATTGTTATCGGACAAAAAAAAAACAAGAAGAAAAAGAAAATCGTCGTAAAAAATCACGTACAAAAATCGCCGAAAATAATAACAGTTATAAAAACTTGGGAACTCAAAATTTCTGCAACACGAGCCATTGAAAGTGAGAGAGTTGTGTCCCTTTAATTGAAAAAGTGTGACACAGTGACACACTGACATTAGCATTTATTATATAGATCTAGGTATCCTTTGTCTACTCGTTGAAACCAGACGCAACCAACCGAGCAATATATCAAGGTGCATGAAATAAACATCACTGCATTTTTATCTTTTCTATTTAATTTCATTTTAATTGATTCAAATTTCAATTCTTGGTCTTAATTTCAATTTTTTCATGTTCTTTGTGTTGGTCTTCAATTTTGACCGTTTCAACTTTGACCTTTTTAATTCTGACCTCTTCATTTCTGACCTCTTCTCTCATTCTCTCCTTTGGTCTATTTTTTTCCTTTTTATTTATTTATTTATTTTGATTTAACAATTTCATTCTTTTTCTTCATTTTTTTTTTTACCCTGACTCAGTTCTCTTTTAAAAAACTGTTTCTTCTCGTTTATTTATTTCTTCTACCCGAGCGATTCCTTATCTTTTCTTCTTTTGCAGAAGAAAAATAAACTCTTTCTCTCCTTCTTTCTTTCTTTGCTTCTTTTTTCTTTACTTCTTTCTTGCTTTACGTTCTTCTTTCTTTACTTCGTTATTTCTTCCTTTTTTTTTAAAAGCTTTTCACCCCAAGCAAGGCGAGAGTGCTATTAGCACGCAAGGGACATTGTTTTTTATTTATTTCTTTTAAACCATTATTTCATTCACCAACTCTTTCTTTCTTTCTTTCTTTTTATTTCTCTCCTATAAACGCGATTTTTCTCTCTTTCTTTATTTCGTACTTTCTTTCTTTCTTTTTAACTATTATTTTATCAGTACTTTTTTTAATTTATTTCTGTCTTTCTTTCTTTGTTTTATAACCATTTTTTTATTCAGCGCCATTTTCTTCTTTCTTTCTTTCTTTCTTAGTTATTCATTCGTTTATTTATTCACTCGTTTTCCTTCTTATTTATTGGTGTTAATGTTTCTTTCCAGTTGTGGTTAGGTCAAACATACTTTTCTCCTTCTTGAACTACTCGACTATAAAAGACTCACTCATGGACAGTTGTCAAATTGCAATGAATAATGCTTCACTACAACTTAAACGTTCGTCTATTTTCTTTACACCTATCGTAACTGTTCTTTTTATTTCTCTTCTATCAATCTTTCTTTCTTTCTTTCTTTTTTTTTCTTTACTTCTTTCTTGCTTTACTTCCTTCTTTCTTTACTTCTTTATTTTTTTTTTGGCATTGTTTTATTCAATACTCTTTTCTTCTTTTGTCTTTCTTTTTAAACATTGTTTTATTCAGTACATTTTTCTTTTCTTTCTTTCTTTCTTTCTTTCTTTCTTTCTTTCTCACCCTTGCTTTTCGTTCTTCATTTTTCTTTCTTTCCTGCCGTTTGTTTGTTTGTTTCTTTCTTTCTTTCTTCCTTTCTTCTTAACTATAGTTTTATTCGGCATCAATTTCGTCTTTCTATCTTTTCTTCTTTCTTTCTTTCTTTTTTCTTTCTTTCTTTTTAACCATTGTTTTATTCAGCACCATTTTCTTCTATCTTTCTTTTTTTATTTCTTTCGTAACCAAACTTTTTATCGTTTCTTTATTTCTTTTCTATTTGTTTATCCCTTTCTTTTTCTTTTTTCTCCACTATTCATTTGATCTTTCTTCTACTTTGCCTTTATCGTTTCTTTTCCATATCATTTTAAATCATGTTTGTCGCTCGATCCCTTTCTGCATTAGCAAACTGGCATTTCTTGCTTTTTCTTCTTTGCGGTTTTTTTCTTTTCTTCCTCTTGATATTATAGAACAGACTCCCAGGAGGATGCTTCCCCATCATTTCTTTCTTTCTTTCTTTCTCCTTCCGCTGAATTCTCGGTCGACTCACCCTTCCTACTGCGTCTTTCCATGCCAACAAAATGGAATAGTCCATTATTTATAAGGTATTGGCAGGAGACATTAAAATCTTGTATCGTTTTCCTTTCTTTCTTTCTTTCTTTCTCTCTTTCTTTCTTTCTTTCTTTTTAACCATTGTTTTATTCAGTACTATTTTCCTCTTTCTTCCTTCCTTCCTTCCTTTCTTTCTTTCTTTCATTTAACCATTGTTTTATTCAGTACCATTTTCTTCTTTCTTTCTTTCTTTCTTTCTTTCTTTCTTTCTTTCTTTTTAACCATTGTTTTATTCAGCACCATTTCTTTCTTTCTTTCTTTCTTTCTTTCTTTCTTTCTTTCTTTCTTTCTTTCTTTCTCCTTCCGCTGAATTCTCGGTCGACTCACCCTTCCTACTCGATGATTTCTTCCCGATGTTTGTATTCTATTCTTTTATTGTTTGTGTCGTGGGCATATCTTTATTTTTATTTCATTCCCATTCCCATTTCCATTTTCTTAACCCCCTTTCTGGTTCCATCCCTAAAAAGGAAAACAAAAGCGCAAGTGGGGCTGAAAATACCGGATATCAACAAGTGGTCCCATTTATTGTACATATGTTGTAAACTGCATTGTTCCGTCTCTTACTTTTTGTCAGCTACCAATCAAACGGTCGCATTCATAACGAATTTCAAACAAGGCGCCCCCTGTTATTCGAAACACACACACTATGACCCAACAAAGGGATCCGTTATAATAACTACGAGATTCTCATTTACACTGACACCCGGCTTGACAGCTTAATTTTGAGACCCTCAATATCCACCAAAAAATGAAAAAGAAATTTAGATTTAAAAAATAAAGAAGCATTATTTCATATCTTAACACCTGAATCCACGTAAGGTTGATAAAAAAGAAGAATTTTGACACATTAGTCATCAGAGGATGCAATTTGTCAGCTCTGACACAAAGGTCACTTAGTGAGGATCGATCTCAATACTAATTATAAACAAGGCAAAATTCCACTACTCACCATTTTTCATATTTGTCGCTCGATCTTTTTCTTCATTCGCAAACTGTCATTTCTTGCTTTTTCCCCTTTTCAGTTTTTTCTTTTCTTCCTCTTGATATTATAGAACAGACTCCCAGGAGGATGCTTCCCCCATCACTACAATCTTAACATGTTCAAGTCTGGGGCTAACCGTTTTCTTCCCCACACATCCCATTAAACTGTACCACTTACCTATTAGATTGTAACGCCTTAGCTCGAGTGGCACTTGGGCCTTGTACTGGGTAAACATTATTGTAAAATGAATTTCTCCTTCTTACTTTCAACTTCCCTCCACTCACCCTTGTTTTTCGTTCTTCATTTTTCTTTCTTTCCTGTTATTTGTTTGTTTCTTTCTTTCTTCTTAACTCTAGTTTTATTCAGCATCATTTTCGTCTTTCTATCTTTTTCTTCTTTCTTTCTTTCTTTCTTTCTTTCTTTCTTTCTTTCTTTCTTTCTTTCTTTCTTTCTCCTTCCGCTGAATTCTCAGTCGACTCACCCTTCCTACTCCGTCTTTCCATGCCAACAAAATGGAATAGTCCATTATTTATAAGGTATTGGCAGGAGACATTAAAATCTTGTATCGTTTTTCTTTCTTTCTTTCTTTCTTTCTTTCTTTCTTTCTTTCTTTCTTTCTTTCTTTCTTTCTTTCTTTCTTTCTTTTAACCATTATTTTATTCAGCACTATTTTCTTCTTTCTTTCTTTCTTTCTTTCTTTCTTTTTAACAATTGTTTTATTCAGTACTATTTTCCTCTTTCTTCCTTTCTTCCTTCCTTTCTTTCTTTATTCAGCATCATTTTCGTCTTTCTTTCTTTCTTTCTTTCTTTCTTTCTTTCTTTCTCCGTCCGCTGAATTCTCGGTCGACTCACCCTTCCTACTCTGTCTTTCCATGCCAACAAAATGGAATAGTCCATTATTTATAAGGTATTGGCAGGAGACATTAAAATCTTGTATCGTTTTCCTTTCTTTCTTTCTTTCTTTCTTTCTTTCTTTCTTTCGTAACCAAACTTTTTATCATTTCTTTATTTCTTTTCTATTTGTTCATCGCTTTCTTTTTCTTTTTTCTCCACTATAAATTGTACCACTTACCTATTAGATTGTAACGCCTTAGCTCGAGTGGCACTTGGGCCTTGTACAGGGTGAACATCATTGTAAAAAGAATTTCTCCTTCTTACTTTCAACTTTTGTGTTTAGTATGTGGTCCTATTGTTTGAAGTTCGACCCGCAATCTGGAATATTCTGTGTTCCGTCTCCTTTCAGGACGTGGGTGATCATGGCTCTCCACATGTCTCATCATTTTACTGTTGAAATTGTTAGGTGTAACAGTCAGTTACATTCTAATAGTTTCTTCTCTCGCACTTCTCGCCTGTGGAACTCTCTTCCAACTTCTTGCATAACTACGATCTTCAAAAATATAAATGCAATGTCAATCGTCGTCATCTGTCTTTTAAAAACATGTTCTTTTTATTGTCCTTTCTTCTCAATAACCTTTTCCTCCGATTCTTTCATTCTCAGTAACCTCTTGCGTCTTAGTGGCTTGGGGTGAAATAATTAAGAAAAAAACACCCCAAAAATCAACGCATATATTAGATTACTACTGTAGGAATCCTTTTTTCGTGGAATGTTAAAATCGAGAGTATCAGGATTCGATAGGATAACATAAAATATTGTTGCGAGCCGTTTAGAATAATCAAACGATTTTCATTGAAAGAATAAAAATCCAGTAGAAAAGCCAACGTAGTTTCAACAAATAAACATTAATTTAATATAACGGCAAGAATACAAGAAGTTGGTTATGGACTGGAAAGTAATGTCTTTTTCTTTTGATTAATAAAGTATGCCAAATAGTATGCATTGGAAATTGCTATCAATTCTGCTCTGTCACTTCAATTTTGAGATTCGAGATAAAATACAAAGAAAAGTTATTGGTTCTGACCTGGCATCTTGGATTCAGTCACTTTACCACCGCCATAATAGGGTTTTCCTGTGAATTTCTTGTACACATCGTAATTGTTCTGATGAGTTTTCCTCTTTTCTACTTGTTATGGTCCAATATTCTCGTCGCCACTGTTAGGTCCAAAGTTAGGACCAAGGAAGATCAACACGAACACAAGAGTAGAAATAACAAAGATATATTACACGGAATAATAATACAAGATGTGGAAGGTGTTAGTATGACTGTCAGTCTGGTTTGGAGTGAACTACTATTGGCTCGACTCGATTCCGTCTCCCCTCTTGAGAGGTGCAGTATTTATAGTGTCAGGAAGAGTTCACGTCGTTATAGGTAATGTCCCATAACACTGCTTAGACTAATTTAAGCGTAGTATTAGATTGGCAGCCAGGTCTTGTAAGAATCCTTTCTACTCGGGTTTTTTTAAATGTCAAAATTTGGAGTGTCGGAATTCGATACAATAACATAAAATATAGTATTGGGACTGCTCTTAATTCGGCCGTTTAGAATAATCACACGATTTTCATTGAAAGAATAAAAATCCAGTAGAAAAGACAACGTAGGTTCAACAAATAAATATTAATTTAATATAACGACAAGAATACAAGTAGTTAATGATAGACTGGAAAGTAATGTCTTTTTGCTTGGGTTGATAAAATTCTTAAATAAAATATAAATTCTCTTTGTGTACGTATGTGAGAAATAATAAAATGTTGGTCTTTTTGTATGAAAAAGTCAACACGTGTGTGCATGATTCATAGTAAAAGCGGATACAAGAGATAGTTAAAAATTGTTTCTTACTGCTGGCGGTGTTGCCGTAGTCTGAAGCGGTCTTTTTGAAATTTGTCAATGCTGTCGCTTTTAGCATGAGGTCGTGAAGATCATAAGCGAGAGTGGCGTGGAGTTTGGTGACAGCTGTGTGTATCCTGATTGGGGCCGAATGTCGTGTGTTTTTATACACTTTTTCGTTCTGCATTCAGCCTCTCACTTGTTTCATTTAATAAAACCTCCATCACCCTTTCAGTGGTTGTCGAAGAATTTATTGAACAATGATTTGAATCAAAGCCAGAAACATTATTTACATTATTCGGACTATTGTCCTCATCTTTGTCGCTATATTTATTACAACGTTTTATATATTTTATATATAATAAAAAGCTCAAGCACTAATATTCCATGGTTATAATTTATGACATTGGAATCGTAATCACGATCCAATTCATCAAACCTACAAATTCAATTGAATTTGAATATGTAGGTCTGATGATTACGATTCCAATGAACCATGGAATATTAGTGTTCGAGCTTTTTATTATGTTATTACTCTGTCCCGGACATTGAGTTCTACCTGGATTCTATCCTCTTGGAAATTTATATATATATATATATATATATATATATATATATATATATATATATATATATATATATATATATATATATATATATATATCAAGGATGTGGTGCAGTTCAATTTACATTACATGAATCATTCATACAAAAAGCAGATAGTGAAGTTAATGATATAAATGGCAAGAATCACTCTCGCAAACAATTTTTAATAAAATACATTAACGTCGAAGCCGTTGATGAATGTTATGATCCCTGTTTATAAATTCCAGTTGTATAAGGTATTTTTTTACTACAAGCTTTCGATTGTTCATACAATCATCCTCAGGTATAGAAATAGATATGTCTTTTTTACATCCAGGTAATAACAGGACAGCGAAAGTTAAGATGTACTCCGAAATATGTTTTTTTGGAAATGTGCAATTGTTAACTGTAAAAGTTTTTTTGGAGCGTGCGGTCGCAACGCTGAGGTTGAATTTTTTTTTAAATTTTGAATTGTGCGTTTTTTGTATGAATGATTCATGTACTATATATATATGTACATTGACCACTAATATTATCTATCTATCTATCTCTCTTTCTCTCTCTCTCTCTCTCTCTCTCTCTCTCTCTATATATATATATATATATATATATATATATATATATATATATATATATAAGACATTTTTATGTTTATACATTCTTTTTATAGGTACAAATATTTAAGTAAATGCTCTGTTAATAATAAAAAGTATTAATAACATTTAGCGGCCTGAATGTCCGAGAAATTTTCTATATAAATTTATAAACAGAAAACCCCTAAGTTTCCTGTGGTCCCTTTACAATTTGATAAAAATAATCTCAAGTGGAATCTTTCAAATACCTCGGGCGTATGGTAAATTCAAGTGCATCACTTGATGACGAGATTGTTAATGGCATTGCAAAAGCCAGCGTTTCCTTTGGTTCGATGCGTCATGTGTTGCGGGATGAAATGGAGAATAAAGCTTAGCACTAAAATCCAAGTGTACAAAACTGTCATTTTTGTCAACTCTTTTGTATGGCTCTGAAACTTGGATAATGGCGCATTAATCGATTGTATGTCGTCGATAAAGACTGTCTCCGTACAATCTGTGGCCTAACGTTTGAGGATCGGGTGTCAAATGTCGACCTTTTTGAGAAATGCAAGATTGGTACCATCAAGACCTTCATATTGCAATCACAACTCCGTTGGGCTGGCCACGTGGCAAGGATAAGTGATGATCGTATAAGTTCTTTTTTACAGTGAACTCCATAGTGGTCAGAGAAATGTCGGTAGACCTTGGCTCAGGTATAAAGATAAACTGGAGAGTAACCTTTCTTGCATCAACATTTTATTCAAGAACTTTGAAGAGGTAGCTATGAAGAGATCAGAGTATAGTTCTCGCTGCCATTCAGGAATAATGCACCATCAAGAAGTAAGCATCATTCGTCTGCATGAAACACGAAAGCAAAATAAGACAGCTTGCTGCAACTAGGATGTAATATATCCTCCTGTACTGATGTGGTCTTTTGTGCAATTCTCGAGCCGGCCTCAAAAGTCATGCCCGTCATCGGCATGCAGGTAATTAGTTCGTGGGGTTTTAATTTCCAAATACGGTGCAATACGGTTTTAATTTCCAAATACAACGTGCTAACCGTATTTGGAAATTAAGACACCACTACTACACACTAAGACATATACATAATGCACACACTCAATTAAGCAGAAAAATCAAATCATCCTTGATAATGGCTAAAGGTATAGCCGAAAGCGCTCGGAAAAATAAAACATTTGGACAGTTCTTACACACCCTTTGTCCAGCAAAGAAAGCTCTTGTTCGTACACAAGAAAAATTAAATAAAAAACTTAACCGTAGTACCTTGTCTGTCGTTTTTAATGAAACCTGCATATATATATATATATATATATATATATATATATATATATATATTCATGTGCGTTTGTGTGTGAATAAAGACAAATGTAAAACCAATGCTAGCCGACGCGTTTTGTCCTCCGAGGAACTTTATCAGGGCAAATGCAAGGATTTTATTTTGTAACAAGTATTTATATACAAGAGCAAATATATTATTGTCTTTACAAAGTGTTTAAATATAAGAATGCTTTACCAGGTTGGTTGAAAAGTCAGGAAAACTACTGAGGACCCGAAGTGACACAATTCAAGGTCTAATAAAAGAAATATTCAGCATATATTAAATCCCTAATTTATTTATGGAGAAGTTAAATATTTCGATTACTATCAAGCATTAAATCTAGTTTATTTGTGGATTATTTAAACATTTAAATTACTATCAAACATTAAAATCAGTGTTTTTCTAATTTGTCCAAGTATCAAGATATACCACCCCTCCCCTTTCTTTCAAAACACCGACGTCCGTCTCTTATTTCTTATCTCTTTACTTTCCTCCTTTTTTTCTTTTTCTCTTTCTTTTTCCCTTTTTTTCCAATATCATTTCCGGTGACTTGACCGATTAAATAGGTCAATGTCTGGTCCTTCCCCTCTCCTCCTTAAGATTAAACATGGTAGTAAAAATAAAATAAAATTCTAAAACTCTCTCTTCCCTCCCTAATTTCGACCATGTCTCCCACATTATCCCCTCTATGTCACCTTATATACGATTAATACTGCCCTTCAAAAGTGTAAATTTTAATTTCATATTTTCAAACTTGAAAGTGAAGTCTGAAGATCCAGAGAATAATAAATTCTCCGGTGAAATAAATTATTACAATGGTACCTTAAAGTGATCTGTTTTTTCTTTAAATTAAATTATTCGCTCTGACTGAACATTGAGCTCTCCGGATTATCCGTACAGATTACCAAGATTTGCATTAATTATATATATATATATATATATATATATATATATATATATATATATATATATATATATACATGTATGTGTGTGTGTGTGTGTATGTATGTATATATAATAAGAAACAAAATCAATGAACCCAAATAAATAAAGTAAATAATAAACAAATTAGTAAACCATTCTGACCAAAATATTAGTTAGACTATAAAAATCAAACCAAAAATTGGACGGAGAAATAGCTACAACTGTTATATAACGATAAAAGAAAAATACTACGTTACTTAAAAATCGAAAACCGAAAATATACAGTATAACAAATAAATAATAACAAGTAAAATAAATTGATCTAAATTCACACAAATAAATAAATAAACTAACTAACCGATCCCGATAAACTAATCGTTAGAAAAAACAAATAAAGATAATCAATCCAAATAAGTACATGAAGTAATAAACAAATTAAAAACTGTTCCCGCCAAAATAATAGTTAGAATAAACTACAACAATCAACCCGAAAATTGAATAAATAGCTTTAATTATCTTTCCAAACCAAAACAAAACTATTAAATAAGCGATATAAACAAATTTTTACTCCGTTAACAAAAACACCGATTAAAATAAAAATAAATAAATATATAAGATAAGAAAAAAAAGTAAAAAAATAAAAATAAATAAAAACAAGCAAAATAATTTAACCCAAATAAATAAATAAACAAATAAACGACTTCCGGTAAAATAACCGCCAAAATAGACTACCCACAATGCACCAGTGACCCGTATATATAAATAGCCGAGAAAAATAACAGCACTCGTGGCCTGACGATTGCATCTAGCATGAAACAGACTGTTGCCTCTAAGTGTTGACTTCTATGTTCACTTATATATATATATATATATATATATATATATATATGAGATGACACCGAACTATTTATCGAGCATGATTATCGCAAAGTTATCATTGCTAGACTGACAATATCAGGCAATGAAATTCTTAAATTGGAGAAAGACTTTCAACTGAATTAATCGTCATCTTTGAAAAAGAACAGCACGTGACCAAAAAGAAGAATCATTGAATATGGGATGATGTACAGACGTTGACGTTTATATTGGAGTTTTCCTTCTCTTAGCCGTATACCCTTAACGAAGACTAAGTGGACTTAGCGCGCGCCTGGTCACCGACCCAGCAGCTGTAGATCTCATGAAAGGATTTATCCACCATTTGATAGATATTGTTTATCATTCTGTCCTATGTCCAGCCACACCCCGAACCAGAAATGCCTGGTGAGGGAACAGGTTTAGTCGCAGACTGTTTCGCAGCTTATCAGTGTGGCTAGACATCCGATTGCCTCAACTAATTTAGTATCAATCAGAGATTTTGCCCCTAAACCACTGAGGTACGGGATTTTTTTAATTTAAGCCGTTGGGATGAAGGTGAATTTCGACGTATTTATTTATTTTTTATTTAGTCAAACACAGCACAGTGACCGGAGAACTCGATTCGTCTTAACGAAGAGTCTTGCATCAGTAGCAGTTATAGTCATTGTTTACAAATTCATTTTTCTCCCCGAATTATATTTTTTTCAGGAGCATGTATATATTGTCATCCACACAGTTCATCAGTGTGGCTAGACATCCGATTGCCTCAATCCGGGATCGAGACCCGAATGATTTGATATCAGTTCAGTCGGAGATTTTACCCATAAGCCATTGGGATGAAGGTGAATTTTGACGTATTTATTTTTAGACAAACACGCAATTGACCGGAGAACTTGATTCGACTTAACGAAGAGTATTTCATTAAAGACGACAGACAAGGTACTAAGATTAAGCTTTTTATTTCATTTTTCTTGTGTTTGAAGAAGTGTTTTCTTTTCTGGACACAGAGTTTGTAGAAACTGTCCAAATGTTCTGTAATTCCTAGGTGCTTTCGGTTATACTTTTAACCATTATCAAGGATGATTTTATTTTTTACTTCTTAACTAGATGCATGGGTTATGTGTATGTATCTAGAGTTATGGGGATTTTTTATTTTCCGAACACGGTCAACACATTTTGGCCGTGTTCGGACTTAATATTATTGAATGTTAGCATTTCCTTTTTTTATTATTAAGGCTTTCATTACTTTAAATCGATTTTTACATGTGGATTAGTTTATTATGCTTGTATTTCTACTAGTATGTTTCAGATTGAGTCTGGTAGTTTTGTGTGTGTGTGTGTGTTTTAATGAGTTTTAATAGAACTGTGGTCGGATTGGTGTAGATAGGCATGTAGTAGTGTGACCGATGTAATTATTTATGAGTTTGGTTTGAGCAGGGATACTGTTTCTTAAGTGGCATTTGAGCTCGTAAATAATCTTCGCAGTTTGAACACAAGAAAAATTAAATAAAAATCTTAATCGAACTATCCCTTGTCTGTTGTCTTTAACGAAACATGTATAAAAGAGGGATTGCTGCCTATATACGTTATTTAGCTCCTCTCTTTAAAAGGTCTCTCTGTTAAATTTTAATCCCCACCCTCACATTTAGGCCTTTCCTGTTTTTCTTTTTTCTATTACACCCTCTCTCTAAAGCTTTCATACATCTCACTTTCAAACTTGTTTCCCACTCCTGCATATACAGACTCACTAAAAATTTGGTTTTTATACCCGGAGTTATATTTTCCGATTTCTTTTTGAATTTGTAGGTTTGATGAATTGGATCGGGATTACGATTCCAATGTAATAAATTATAACCATGTAATATTAGTATTTGAGCGTTTTTATTATATTTTATTATATTTTATTATATATATATATATATATATATATACGTGTGTGTATGTGCGTGTGTTATTTATGCATTAAAATTCATAAATGAATATATATGTTATTTATTTATATATTCAAATTCTCAGATTACACACTTCGTCACGCTCATGCAATACCGCATAGTTTCAAAACTAAACTAAATAACATGGCGCTGACATGAGCACAGAAACATTCCAAATTCCAAATCGTTACAAAGATGCGGATAGTCTTTGAATTTAACCCAATTTCTTTCTTCTTGTGATGATGACTGAAATCAGTTTAAAGATCGGAACATTAAAAGAACACGATCTGTGAGTAATTCCTTTAGCCATTTGACATCAACATACGGTAACAAATCCGCCAACATGAAAAGCTTATAAAATACAAGGGTCGTATTAGTTATCTTTCTCAAAGCCAGATCAGATGATCTATATCCATGTTTATATATACTGTGCTAAACACATAGATGTTCACAGACTATAACAGGTATGAAAATCTTATATATAAAGTACAGTGTGTGTTTGTGCGTGCGTGTGTCCAACAAACTCCTTCTTATCCCACTGGTCCGATTTTAATGATTCATGGCTCATTCAAAAGCCCTAGAAAAGTTAGGCACAGGAAACGAATTTCGTTGAGCTCAGATTCCGGGTTGCCAGATTATCCGAGGTTAAAATATATATTAATATATTATACTAGCCATACCGGTGTTTTCATGGTTCAAGGGGAGTAACTCTTATTTTCCTTTTATATCCCAAATTGCAGCTAGCTTAAAATTTTAAGCAGGCTAAAATTTTAAGCTAGTTAAAATTTTAAGCTAGCTTAAAAGCCGTATTATCGGGCGGCATTTAAGCTAGCTCCTGTGGAGGACTCTTGGTTTGGCCATCACCACAATAGCTAGGGAGGAGTAGATGCAATAGGCATCAATAAACTACAGTAGAACTCAAAATTGATCGCTGCATTTAAGTATTAAATTAATGTTTAAGCTTACCTTTTAAAAGTGCAACGATAATTCTTATGCTGCCACTTAAAGAAGATATGATGTATATAGATCCTTATTTTCCTTACAATTATTTTATTTCATGGGTGACAGAACAGGGAACAATTTATTAGATAAAATTAATATAGTGTAAAAATGGGAAAATAGAATTAGTTATACATTCAACATTTGAAGAGTTAGAGAAACATAATAGCTAATTAAGTAAAAGCTACATCATGGAATCTGTATGAATAAACGGAAATTGGAGATCAATTCTCCAACGAATTCAGAGATTAAAAAGACCAAGCTCTAATTTATAGTAATTTGCACGCAAACGCATCTCAATCTATGCATTATATATTATCTATTCCTAGGCAATATGACTCTTCAGGTTTAACTAATGTGCATATTGATTTTTAAAAGATTTTTCTTTAATTAAAGGTCCTTTATTACGGTTTTTTTTTTTTTATTCGAGGATTGTTTTGATTTTTATATCAAAAATAGTTCTGTTTAGGAATATCGTCTTATATAGTGCAGAAAAGTGTTTAGAAGTTGCATTTTACTTGACCTTCAACAAGTTGGCATCTGTTTGTAAAACTTTCCTTAACTATAAAAAGCCAATTTATGAATTAAATGTTCATTTAAAATTTTCGTTTCACAGATTTCAAGTAGTGAATATATCTTATTTTGTGAAGCGATAGCGAGCGGGCGAAGCCTGCTAGTACTATATAGTTTGATTTGACTGCAAAACAAACAAAACTCACACACACACTCATATATATATATATATATATATATATATATATATATATATATATATATATATATATATATATATATATATGGGGGCATAGATAGATAGATAGATAGATAGATAGATAGATAGATAGATATGTGTGATAATCGTGACCGAGGCATTGAACGTACTGGCTTTATATAAAATGCTGATCAGGAGAGAATATGTGTACTCTCCCGGAAACTGTAACTTAAACTTGCTTATCATAGTTTGTGTGTGCGTGCGTGTGTTTATTTAGACTCCCCAAACCATTGTTTTATGGTGTGTTGAGTATCGGATAACATCCTCAGCACAAACCAAGGAAAAGATACAAGGACTGTATCAAGAACAACCTAAAAAAGCTGGCATTTGACTCCAACAATTGGGAAGAGATGGTCAGAACTGGATGGAGAAGTCAAATAAGAGACTGGTGCCAACTCTTTGAAGAATATCGTCTGGAACACAAACAGTTGAAGTGGCGACTTCAAATGGGTGATAAACATGGACTTGACGAGTGTATCAAGGGCTGGACAAGTGATTTCTGTCAGCGCATACTTTTTCAAAGGCTGGCTGGGCGAATCATGTGAAGTCACATAAAGAAAAAAAATCACAGCTTCCATATATAGAAACTCCTGTTTTGCAAAAGAAATTCTATACGTACAACGGATAAATTTAAACTTTTTAAAGTAATTTTAGAGCGCGTTCCCGCGTGTTTTTAAAAATCACAATCACGACAGATTGCAATTTTATCGCAGTTCCAATAATTTTTTTGTAATTTACACTTGAGGATGATCTTGGGTAAGATCAAAAGTACGAGGGTTAGAAAAAACAACGGCGCCTTCCTTGATGAATTTCATCTTAACATCAAGAAACTGCAAAGAATCAAGAACAATAAGAATAGACACAATATGTCTATATTATTCAATGAAATATGTTTGAATATATATATATATATATATATATATATATAATTTTGTATAATTTTTTTATATATCAACAACCGGTACTTATAAAAAATATGACAAACTGGAAAAGTTTTTGTGACGCATTTCATCCGTAGGGTTTCATCATACTGAGATTTTTGACATTGCCACGTCTACACATGGTTTCAAACTTTTTGAAAGAATATTTTTTTCAATCTAGCCATATTCATCTGTATTCTTTTTCTTTCTTTCTCCATCACGTTTGTCTCTGACTGAGACAATATAAGCTCTAACAAGGATGGTTATATATTGTAAGAGCCTGGACACAAAATCATCGTGGCTGAACTAGCGATCAAGGCACTTTCCAGACATTGTCATCTTTGTGAATTATTTTCTCTTTTAATCAAAGTTGCATTCCCTATGTCAAAATTGTGGTCTGTTTCGTTACGTTGTGTTGTTATTGAAGATGTCCCTTTTGTGTTCGTATAGTCTATTATTTAAACTTCTTAAGGTTTCTCCAATGTATTCATTCTGGCAATTCCTGAATTTTATAAAGTAAATACCTCCTTCAAGTTTTGGCTGGTTGTTTTGTTTTTTTACTGATTAAGTCTTTGATTATTTTAGACGTAGTTGTTTACAAATTTTACGTTGAGTTTAGATAAATTCTTTTCAGTTGTAGCTGTGTTAGAGTTAATGGGTAGAATAACATATTTTTTCGATTCGTTGGGTTTGTCAGGGAGGACAGCTCTTCTATTTTGGAATATTTTATGGGCCTTTTGTTTCGCATTGAATATGACATAGGGTATTGAAGGGTCTTGAATCTATTTTCAATTTCTTCGTGTAAATATTGAGGGCTGCAAATTCTGAGTGCTCTTAAATATGAACACAAAAGGAACATTTTAAATAACAATTCCCATTAGCAGAAAAACATCCCCAAACCATGACATTGTCACCACCAAATTTCACCGTTGGAATTGTTTTCTTCAGTTCACATTGTTATGACTGCCATAACAACGTCAACAAATCCAGTCTGATGAAGTCCTAACGGATGAAACGCGTTACAAGTAAAATTTTTCTATTTTGTCTTACAATTTATTTCACGGACATTTCATTGAATACGACAGACAAGGTGCTTTTATTTAGTTTTTTATACAATTTCTCATGCGATCTAATAATTTTTTCTTTTCAGATGATAAATTATATAAAAACTGTCCGAATGTTCTTTTTATCCGAGCGCTTTCGGCTATACATTTAGCCATTTTCAAAGATTAAATATTTTAACTGTTAAATAAGAAATAGTTTGTTGCATGTATGTATTTATATAATGTTTTCATTTTTCAAAACAGGGTCAAGATATTGTGTCCATGTTCATAGTTGATATTATTAAGTCTTGTTTTTTGTTGTTTTTATTAATAAGACTTCCATTAATTTTAGCCTTTTTTTTTTGCATATATATGATGCTATTATATTTGTGTTGTCAACAAGTATGTTACGAATAGTGTCCGGTAGATTTCCATGAATATTTAAATGAGATCTAATTGAGCTATTGTCAGAAAGGTGTAGAGTGAGTCTGCGTGTCAAACATGTTGCAGTGTGGCCTATATAATTATTTACGAATAATATAATAATAATAAAATAATAATAAAATAATATAATAATAATAAAATATTCATTGATAACTGATAACTGACATCCATTAGATATGGCACGTAGAGCTAGAACAGTCTACCCCAGTGAGCGAAATAAAGGGTTCAGTTCGACATTCCAACCACCTGAAGAAGGCCGGATCGTACAATGGCCGAAACGTTGAGATAAATATGGTGACAGAGATGAGGACAATAGTCCGAATAATGTAAATAATGTAAATAAATATTCGTACACCATAATTTTTTTTTAATTAACGTAGTTATAACATATGAAAAAACTTAAAATCCATACAATATTTACGCAATCCTGAATTTTTGTATTCTCGAGTTTTCACTACTGCGATTATTTTCGGATTCTGCCATCTTGGCTTATACTGATAAAAACAATTAAAGGGACACAACTCTATAACTTTCAATAGCTCATGTTCAAATTAAAATATACTGTTGCCAGATTACAGTGTTTCAAAATAAAAATGTTCGTGTTTTCAACTATACTTCTAGAGGCCGTAGCCCATCATGTCATACCATTTAGGAATCAGGCCGACTCTGTGAGCAAATTAAAAAAAATCCACGTCAGATTCGGACTGCAATCCTGAAACTTTGAATTCCCAAGTTTTCATTACCGCGATTGTTTTCGACGATTTTTTACGTGATTTTTAGCGACGAATATTTTGTACGATAATAGTTTTTTTGGAAATAAATTTGGGAATAATCGAAATTAATTTAGAAGTCCAGCGAAAGACACCGATGAAATAAAAACAATTGTTTGTATGGAAGTAAGGACCTACGTACATCAGATTTTATTTAAATTAAGTGGTGGCAGAAGAATTATCGTTGAACCATTAAAAGGTAAGCTTAAATAATAATGCAATACTTAAATGCAGCGATGAATTTAGAATTCATCTATAGTTTATTGTTGCCTATCACATCTACTCATCCCTAGCTATTGTCATGAAGGCTCAACCAAGAGCCTTGTGCAGGAGCTAGGTTAAATGCTAGGTTAAATGCCGCCCAATAGTGTCGGATAAAAATCCTTTCAAAAATTACTATTTTTTTCCGTTTCAGGTACGAAACAAACGCTAGCAGATATAAATTGGTAAAAGTCCCAACGAGAAAAACATGCTTTCTTTAAAAGGCAATTCTAACTATATCTTCTCAGCTGGTTCACTAGGGACGCTTCGGTTTAAGAAGTGGTTTCCCTGAGATACACAATACATGCAGATTCGATTCTTATCAGAGGTAGAATTTTTTTTTAGTATTAAAAACGTTTCTCGTAATAATAATAATAATAATAATAATAATAATAATAATATATATATATATATATATATATATATATATATATATATATATATATATATATATATATATATATTCAGAGATTCGCGATGCCTAGGGTTTAAAATGACTAAGTTTAATATTTCCAACAGCCATTTTCGAGACTGTGTTTCTAGTCATTAATCAATTACCTATATCGGATATACAACCACATCCTTCAGTAGACGCCTCACATGTCACTTCTCAGATCAAAGCGCTATAAAAATAATTATTAACCTATAATCTGAAAAAATCCTTAAGAAAAATCTAAAAATAAATACGCTTAAATTCACCGTCTTCCCTGCTGTGCGTCAACGGCTTAGTGGACGCCAATTCAGTCGGGTTTCGATCCTAGCTAGAGGTAACCGGACGTCTAATCACACTTATGAGCTGTGATACAGCGAAAGAGTCTGTCTGTGGATGACAATATATTTATATATATATAGTTACCTCCACTTTTTCGCTAAGCTTCTCGTATTCTTGAAGTTTTCTTTTTAGCTTTAATTGAAAGCTAAATGCTTACATTTACAGAAATCGTTTAAATTCCGCCATTTTTGACAGATTTGTAAACAAAATTTAATTTTAATTCTTGGTTTTAATATATATATATATATATATATATATATATATATATATATATATGAAGAAATATAGTTTTAAGATGTGCTATATTTATGGGATAAAGTGCTCAATATCAGAGATAGAGCGTGTGTAAATATAAAAGTGAACATAGAAGTCAACACTTAGAGGCGACAGTCTGTTTCATGCTAGATGCAATCGTCAGGCCACGAGTGCTGTTATTTTCTGGGCTATTTTATAGTGTTGACTTTTATGTTCACTTTTATATTTATATATATATATATATATATATATGTGTGTGTGTGTGTGTGTGTGTGTGTATAGAGAGAGAGAGAGAAAGAGAGAGAGAAAGAGAGAGAGAGAGAAAGAGAGAGAGAGAGAGAGAAAGTGAAAGGGGTGGGTAGAGACCCATTGATGCAGATTAAAATGCCAGACACTGACGTGAGCAATGTACCTGAGAGTCTTTCATGTAATAAAGTCGTTAATATATATTAGGATAGGTTCGTGTTGGAACCTTTGACCTTTGCCCATCAGTTATGAGGGGGTAGATTAAATGCTGACGTCTTACTCATGCATACCTGATATCTGTTATTACTTAAGATGTACCGAGAGAGCAGCGAACAGAACCAAGTGTACCCGTAAATATGGCACTCTGCACGGCTTTCTTGTGCGATGGAAACTGTAGGAACCTATATCCGAATTTCTGGGACGAGGAGTTATCGTTATTTATATTATTGACATTCGGACTAATATCCTCATCTTTAATGTTACTATAATAACGTTTCAGTCGTTCTTCTAGCCGGCCTTCTTAAAGTGTATGTCGAACTTTCAGAAATTTTGGAATCTATGGGAGCCGGTCGTTCTCATTTCGATGTTCATAAAAGAAAATCATCTCAACATTGAAGAAGGCGAAAAAGAGGGAGAATGAAAAAGGAAGTGAAAGAATGGGAAAAAGAAAGAAAATACAAAGGGAATGAAAACGAAGGTGAAAAAAAAAAAGAAAATGGAAAATAAGGGGTGAAAAAAGGAAAACGAAAAATAAAAAGATAAAATAAGAGTAAAAAAAAAGAAGGAGAATAAAAAAGAATTAAATAGCAATGTTAATGTAATTAATGGCGAAATCACTTCGCTAACAAGACTTAATGAGACATTAACTTACTATCAATTTCTTTAATAATAAGATCCAAAATCGTTTCAAAATTTAAATAAAATCCTCCCTTGATCGATTTGAACAAGAACTCTAGCGTCCTGGCATCGCACACCCTAAAATATATATTCAGCTGTCAATAAATAGCTTAATTTAAAAAAAAAAAAAAGCATCTTTTGTTATAGATATATTTCGTTTTAGTGCTTGCCATTGTATGGGTAAATTGCGCCATGAAGATGAAATTGTCGAAAGTACTTGGTAGATGTCTTCTATCTAACAACAACTCGAATATAAGAATCTTATTTTTATATGTATTGAAACGTAACTAAATAAACATAATGCTTCAGAATCGATCCTCCAAATCTATAAATCGACCATTCGCCCTTGCATCGAGTATTGCTACCATATATGGTCTGGAGCCCCTGCTGTTTGCCTCAGGGTTCTTGATAAGATCCAGAGACGGATATGCAATGTAATTGGCCCTGATCTGTCATCTCGTCTGCAGTCGCTCTCTCACAGACGCGACGTTGCCTCACTCTGTCTTTTTTACAAATACTTTCACGGTAATTGCTCCCAGGAGCTGCTTTCGCTGGTTCCTAGGCCTCATGAATTTAAACGTCCTACAAGGCTGGCATCCCGTTCCCACCCATTCACCGTTGAAACTGTTAGATGTAGACGTCTCTTCTACTCCAATAGCTTCATGTCTCGCACATCTCGCCTGTGGAACTCCCTTCCTTATTCCTGTTTCCTTGACAAATACAAGCTCCAACTATTTAAGTGTAACGTCAATCGACATCTCCAGTTGCCTTGATCTATCCACTTCCCTTCTCCACATCCTTTCACCTTTCATTCCTATCTGCTCTCGCTCCAAATCTTCTGTAACCCCCTTGCCTTGATCGATCCACTATCTTTCTCCACATCCTCTCCTTTACCACTCCTATCTGCTCTTCCTCCAAACCTTCTGTAACCCCCTGCGTACTAGTGGCTTCCAGCCTTGCTTGGGGTGATAAGCTTAAAAAAACAAAAAAAAACACCAAAAATAACATTTAAAGTTATATATATATATATTCAGGTATTTATCGTTTATACATTTCATAATATATTTATTGTTTAGCCCATTTCATTATATATATATATATATATATATATATATATATATATATATATATATATATATAAAAGTGAACATTGAAGTCAACACTTAGATGCGAGAGGTTGTTTCATGCAGGAAGCAATCGTCAGGCCGCGAATGCTGGATATTTCCTCGGCTATTTATATATATATGGGCCAGTGGTGCATTTTGGGTAATCTATTCTGTCGGAAAACTAAATAGAATAAATAAAAATATGCAAAATAAAAAAATAGGTAAATAAAGAAAAATAACTAATAAAAAATTAATCCAAATAAATAAATAAATTAACAAATCGCCCCCGCTAAAATAACCGTTAGAACTAATAAAAATAAGCAAAAACAAGTAGAATTTTTTTAATAAAACATCAAAAAACGAAAAGAATAAATAATACAAATGAAAATGAAAAAAAGTAAAATAAATTAACCCAAACAATAAATAAATAAACAAGCCACTCTCGCAAATAACCGCCAGAATAGATTATCCACAATGCACCACTGACCCATATATATATATAAATAGCCGAGGAAATAGCCAGCATTCGCGGCCTGATGATTGCGTCCAGCATGAAACAGCCTGTACGCTCTATCTATGATATTGAACACTTTATCCCATAAATATAGCACACTTTAAAACTATATATATATATATATATATATATATATATATATATATATATATATATACATATATATATATATATACAAGTAAAATGAGAACAAATGGAGTATAATTCTACTGTACGTAACCTTTAATTTAAAAGAAGGCTCAATAGAGAATAGAGCTAAATATTATTTCTTTTAGGATATTAAAACATGTTAAAAATCGCAATTACATTTCAACACTACAAATGTGTCTCCACAGACGATGTTAAACTACTGACGAGTGAAAGATTAATTTAATTTCAAAAGCAGAATATTTAAAAAGTAGGCTTATTGGCTTTGCCGTGATTAACCAATCTAATGTGACCTAAACTAAATTCAAATTCACTGGAATTTTTTTTTAAATATAGGTCATGAGACGAAGTTGTCTGGATATAAATCCTAGACAATTTCCTTATGGGCAGATACAGGTTATTACATTATTCAGTAAGATGTTTATCGTAAAAGCGAAAGAGGTGGAATGGTAATTTAACATAACTCTAATTAAATTAATATTTCACTCGGCAGAAGTTTAACATCGCCCGAGGAGACACATTTGTAGTGTTGAAACATATTTGCCATTATTTAGCGATTTTTAACATGTTTTAATATCCTAAAATAAACACGCGCGTACACACACGCACGCACGCACATATACGTATATATATATAATATTATTTACTTTAGGATATTAAAACATGCTAAAAATACATATAATATCATATATATATATATATATATATATATATATATATATATATATATTATATCTAATATATATATAATATTATATATATCTATATATATATATAATTTTATTTATTTTACAATATTAAAACCTGATAAAAATCGCTATATATATGTGTGTGTGTGAGTGTGTGTGTGAGAGAGTGTGTGAGTGTCTGTGTGTGTGTAAAATATTATTTATTTTAGTATATTAAACCATATTAAAAATCGATACAATTATACAATATTATTTATTTTAGGATATTAAAACATGTTAGAATATATATATATATATATATATATATATATATATATATATGTATATAATATTATTTATATATATATATATAATATTATTTATTTTGGATATTAGAACACGTTAAATATCGCTACACACACACACACACACGGACACACACACACATGTATATATATATATATATATAATATTAATTATTTTAGAATATCAAAACGCTAAAAATCTCAACATAATGGCAATTTTGTTTCAACACTACAAATGTGTCTCTTTTAAATTAAATGCTACGTACAGTGGAATTATATTCCATTTGTTCTCATTTTACCTGTATATATATATATATATATATATATATATATATATATATATATATATATATATATATATATATATACTTAAAAGATATATATATATATATATATACTTAATACATATATATATCTACTTAATATATATATATATATACTGAAAAGATATATATATATATATACACTTAAAAGATATATATATATACTTAATACATATATATATATATACTTAATACATATATATACATATACTTAATATATATATATATATATATATATATATATATATATATATATATATATATATACTGATAAGTTATATATATATATATATATATATATATATATATATATATATATAGTTAAAAGAGAAAGAGAAATAAAAAAAACAATCTGGAATGGATAGATAAAATGAAAATAAATGTATAGAAAGGAAAAAGATAAATTAAAATGATTACGAAAAAAGAACGAAAAGGTCGAGAGAAGAAAAAAAGAAATCCTGTAATATAGAAAAACGTAATGTAAGCGTTTAAAGAATCGTGAAATGAAATCACGAAGGTCGAGAGCGGAGCTCGTAATTGAGAGAAAGTGGGGAAAACAGAAAATGTGCATCGTAAAGCGAAATGGGCGTGGTCATGTACACTTAGAAAGTGCACGATAGACTGAGCATAGGGATAAAAAAAAAAAAGAAAAGGGGTGGAGGTAAGGCAAACTAAAAGTGTTGTCGAAGCAAATGACTGACCAAAATGATACCGAGTGGATTTTTAGATATTAGCCACGGGTGCAGATTAATAACCTGTTTCATTATACACGACTTTGCACACGCGTACAAATGTAATTTAATAACTTTCACAAGCATATATATATATATATATATATATATATATATATATATATATATATATATATATATAAATATACCGCGTGTAACAGCAAGTCTATCCTACAAAATATATAATATCTAAAAAAGAAAACAAATTGAGTTTCTTTTTTGCAAGTTTTCAGATATTTAACCATCTTGACACCATTTGTTGTAAGAAGCACTGAAAAAAAATCGTTTTGTGTCAGCGCTACACTGTCTTCCTAAATGAGCAATGATGAGAGGAAAACTCACTCATGCCTTCAGTAATGTTATCAACATTCATACTCTGGCTTTCGTCTTCAAAGTCCATTCAAGAACAACCAAGAGAACGGTGAATAAGTTTTTAAAAAAAGAGGGAAAAGTAGAGAGGAAAACTGGATCAGGAGGTCAAAACAGGAAAAGGGATGGCCATTTCAATTAATGAGATCAATTAGAAAAGATCCAACTCAATTCATAAGACGTTTGGCACGTGAGAGAAGAGTTTCAGCCATGACAGTCCAAAGAGCAGTGAAAAAAGACTTGTAATGAAATCTGACGTGAAACCTGTGAGGCACCATGTTACTCCAGGACAGAAAGTTAGAAGGTTAGAGAGGGCAAAGATCATCTTGAATAAGTTGGAAAATGATCCTGGAATAATATATACAAGACGATAAAACACTTAGAAACAGCTTCGGTCTGCCTATCCTATATGAAGGGGATTATCGGAAAAGATACAAAACATCTGTGGTCCATATAACATCAAGACAACCTTCAGGAGTGCTTCAACACAGAGCAGGCATCTCTTCCGAGAAAGACCACCCATAGAAGAGAACATGATCAAGGACTGTCTGTATCCATTCCGTGCATGCCGCCCCCTTAAGATGAGACTACAGGAACACCGTAAGGTCATAGCAAGAGAGTAAACAGAAAAATCAGGTATGGCTGACCATATATAGAGGGAAACCACCGCCTTCTGTGAGATGAAGATGAAATAATAGACAGAGAATATCACTGGAAAATACAAAAGCGCAAGGAATCAGCTACAAAAATCTCCTAAGCCGGCCAAATATAGACATGAAAACAATATGCGAAGCAGTTATGCAGAGAAAAAGAGTAAAAAAAATTTGTAATATGAGCTCTGGTAAAAATGATAATTGAGACATTAAGTTTATAAGTCCGCAAAATGATATACCCAAGGACACATGGCCCAGTTGGATAAAAGCGTTGATTGAGTGATCCAAAAAGAGGCTAAATCCAAATTTCTCATTATGTCTCCAAGGAATTTCAGCTGCCTTTTCGTGATTCTAAGTTGAAGTGTTATTTCTGTTGCCATTCTCTTTAAGACTTCTTCGTTGTTTATTCGCTCCATTCATAGAATTCTCAGTATCCTTCTGTAGAAACAGGTTTCTTCTGCTCCCAGTTTTCTTCTCATCCCTGGAGAGATTGTTCGGAATTCACTGCCATATAAAATGATGGATATCAATAACAATCCAGCACTCTTTTCTTTATTTCTAACGAATTTTTTACTTTCTCATACACTTTGTTTAGCTTTTAGAATTTTCGATAGTCCGATGCGTGTTCGGATCTCGAGGTTACAGTTTCCATTCTCTGTTAAAATAGCTATATATATATATATATATATATATATATATATATATATATATATATATATATATATATATATATATATTTGGTTGGATTGATGTGAGTTTGTGACCCTGGATTTCACGCTGACGATCACAAAAGCGTGAAACCCAGGGTCACAAACTCACATCAATCCAACCAATGTTAGCTTTATCTCTGATATTGAGCGTTTTCTAATAAGTACCGCGCATATAATATATAAATAATAATATATATAATATATTACACACACACACACATATATATATATATATATATATATATATATATATATATATATATATATATATATATATATATATTTATACACACACACAAACACACACACATATATATATATATATATATATATATAAAGTGAACATTAAAGTCAACACTCAGAGGCGACAGGCTGTTTCATGCAGCATCGTCCAGCATGAAACAGCCTGTCGCCTCTGGGTGTTGATTTCAATGTTCACTTTTATATTTATATTTACATACGCTCTATCTCTGATACTGAGCACTTAAATCCCTTAAATATAGCACACCTTAAAACTATATTTCTTCATATATATAAATGTAGTTTAATGTTAAATTTTTATATTTAGCTGGATTTGGCATGATTTCCTGGGTTCCAAGAAGGAAAGGGATGTCTACAGGAAAAGAACAAGGTACACAAAATTCAATAATTAGTCAACAAACAACAGCAGACACGTGGAGCCAATTTAATAGAAACAGTTTTAATTCCACAACGCAATACATTGCAGATTCTTCAGCTATTATCAAGAATATCTAAATGTATACCAGGGACACTAGACTAGATGTGACATCAATAATCAATGCATGTAAAGGAATGGTAGGTTGTTTTTGCTACAAAGAAAATCAATCTACCATTCGTTCAGTCAAGACGCCAGTTCTCAGATGTCTGTGACTTACAAAATACCGAAAGGTTATTATGTGAACAGATTCTTCACATTCTCAAACAGGGGAAGAGCTGTCACTCAAACAAATTGAAACAACACCCGAAAACGGTTGAAAGATCTTTGCTGTGAAGCTGATAGACAAGTGGAACACTTTAGCTAGTGTCACGGCCAATATCTCGGATATAAATTCATATTTTAGCCGGAATACGAGATTTGACTCAGGGTATGACTTCCTGGGTTCCAATAAGGAAAGAGATGCTTACATGACAGGAACAAAGTAAACAAAATTCAGTAGTTAGTGAATAAACAACACTAGACACGTTGTGTCAATTTAACAGAAAGAATTTAAGTCCACAACGCAAAACTGTGAGAATAGAAAAAAAAAGAAATGAAAGAAAGAGTTTTTTTGTTTGTTGGGCATGCGGTATGTGCGGCATTTAATGCAGGGTTTTCAATCACGCCAACAGAATTCATATAGTACTTGTCTGTGTCTCAGAGTCAATATGCCGTTATGTTAATATAAGGAAACTGGATGTAAATGATGATTTTATAACACTAGAATGTCAACATTTATGGATGTTCATTATCTATCAAGCCAAATGCTAATAGCTCTCGAAGTTGATGGTCGAGATATCCAGAGATCGGTCCCCGAAGTTAAGGGTCGAGATATCCGTAGTTAGGTCCTCAAAGGTGATGGTCGAGATATCCATAGTTCGATATTGATGGTCGAGTTAGATATCCATAGGTCGGTCCTCGAAGTTGATGGTCGAGATATCCGTAGTTTGTATTCGAAGTTGATGGTCGAGATATTCACAGTTCGATCCTCGAAGTTGATGGTCGAGATATCCGTAGTTCGGTTCTCGAAATTGATGGTCGAGTTAGATATCCATAGGTCGGACCTCAAAGTTGATGGTCAAGATATCCGTAGTTTGTATTCGAAGTTGATGGTCGAGATATTCACAGTTCGATCCTCGAAGTTGATGGTCGAGATATCCGTAGTTCGGTTCTCGAAGTTGTTGGTCGAGATATCCGTAGTCCGGTTCTCGATATTGCTGGTCGAGATAGATATCCATAGGTCGGTCCTCGAAGTTGATGGTCGAGATATCCGTATTTCCTTATCTGTTAAACCGCATTTTCCTTTGGTTACCGCCTTTATCGCCCCACGGTGCGGATAAGTTCGGGAGTTTACGTCCAACTCTCTCCCGGCCGCTATGTCTCAACTGTTGCTCTTTCAATTTTGCCGCCTCGGCGTCTGTTTGTGGTCACGTGATCTGCCACGGGCTTGACATGCATGAAATCAAAGATCTCATCACACTGTGGTGTGGAGAAGTACACCTACACACTTTCACCAGACGTCCGCATGCATTAGTTGAAATGAAGGCGGTGGGGGGGGGGAGAAAGAAAGAAGCAATGCTCTTAACTATAAAATTAGTCGTTCCGTTTCCATTTGGGAAACGTAGTGTCACGTCACAATATAAAACAAAGAATCGTCACTTTGTTCGTAAATTGATCTGTCATGCTGAAATTGAAAAAAAAAAAAAAAAATAAAACATCATCCCAACGTAATTTTTGCTTAGAACAGCTAAAAACAGGATTAATGGTATTGCAAGTCATTGAAAAGTTTTCATTAAATCCCTGATAGACACGCTCTGATATTCACTGTTTCAAAGGTCATCCAGGCGTTGAACTTAAAGTTTATTGTAGGTTCCATAAACACTTCAATCAAATGCTGCGCGGTCTGTAACTTCACAAGTCTGTGTAATTTGTGTACTTTATCTAAATTTTGAATCAACGTACCCTAAATGTAGCGCCATACAGCGGTACTTTGAATCCCAGGTGAAGTTTCCTCCATGACGAAGCCAGGAATACATAACTTCTCCTGACATCAAATAATATTTGATCGTTTTTGTATGACAGGAGTAATTATAATTTCTCTTAACATCTAAATTAAACTTAAAAAAATGTAAAAAAAACAACAAAAACGATACTTCTGAAACCACTTTTGAGAAACAGACATTATTGAACGGAGATAAAACGGATCATTCCAAATAGAATGAATTCTGCAGAAGTTGGGTTTTTATCACACTACTATAGTTGTCTATTACCGCTTCCCAGTCTTTTGGTCTGGAGACGCAAACCGAACTATTTAGGACCAGTTCCATGGGAACAAGTCTCCCCGTGCAACATCTCTCCCTCAAAAGATTGCTACTTTCATTATTTAACACCAAAGGCATCTCCTAAACTGGACTATTTGGGGCTTTTAATCCCGTCCCATGTACGTGTGGAACCCCCGCCACACGCACACACATTTCACCTCGCAATGAACAAGTTTAAAAAAGAGGGAACAATAGAGAGGAAAACTGGATCAAGAGGTTACAACAGGAAGAGGGATAATCATTTCAACTTCTATCTAAAGAGATCAATTAGAAAAGATCCAACTCAGTCCATAAGATGTTTTGCACACGAGAGAAGAGTTTCATCTATGAGAGTCCATTTGAAGAGCAGTGAAAAAAGACTTGAAAATAAAATCGTACGTGAACTCAGTGAGACACCTTGTTTACTCCAGGACAGAAAGGTAGAAGATTAGAGAGGGAGAAGATCATCTTGAATAAGTTGGAAAATGATCCTGGAACAATATATATATATATATATATGAACATTATTCCAAACCTTCGTGAGCTTCTGATACTTAGCTATGATTAATTAATGATGAGTATGTCATTTTCGTTTAAGGTCGATTTCATCACGATTCTTCTGTCAAACTCGGAGAGTAATTATACATTCTTATTATTCAAAGTATAGTCCCGTAGTGTTAAAAACCTCGGAGAATTCCAGTAAGATACCTTTAATCATTTCTAAGATGCAACGCTTCAAAGTTTAATCTAACAATTGGACAATTTTGCTGTTACACCCGGCATATATATATATATATATATATATGTGTGTGTGTGTGTGTGTGTGTGTGTGTGTTTGCGGTAAATAAATTAAAATAAAAGTTCAAATATCTTATCTCCAGACTTCATCTTTTGCAGAAATGTATCCGCTCATCGGGGGTTAGAAAAATAAATTGAATTTATTTATTAACAGATATCATATGTTGCGTTATTTTTTCTTTACGTAAAATTGATTTTAAATTCATATATATATATATATATATATATATATATATATATATATATATATATATATATATATATATATATATAATCGTACTTAAGTATACATTTTTAAGAACTTGCAGGCGACTCAAGTTTCGTCATTAAGCACGTCAGACTCTTCAAGTCAGTATCAATGATACTGACTTGCAGACCCTTACGAGCTAAATGGTGAAAATTGTATCTCTTGTAAATTCTTAAGAGTGTATATTTGAATACGATTTAATAGTTCTCTGCGAGTGCAGACTTTGTAGAAAGTCAGCTGAAAATCTCTGCAAACCAGTATTGTATTCTGCTTTTCTTATTACTAATAACTACATATATATATATATATATATATATATATATATATATATATATATGCACATTTCATTAAAAACGACTGACAAGGTGCTTTTATTTAGTTTTTTATATAATTTCTCGTGCGATCTAATAATGTTTTTCTTTTCAGATGATAAATTATATAAAAACAGTCCGAATGTTCTTTTTATCCGAGCGCTTTCGGCTATACATTTAGCCATTTTCAAGGATTATATTTCAACTGTTAGAATTAGAAATAGTTTGTTATATGTATGTTTTATAAAATGTTTCATTTATTTGTTTCAAAACACGGTCAAGATATTATGTCCATGTTCAAAGTTAATATTATTAAGTGTTGGTTTGTTTGATTTTATTAATAAGGCTTCCATTATTTTTAACCTTTTTTTTTGCATATGGATGATGCTATTATATTAGTGTTGTCGACAAGTATGTTCCGAATAGTGTCCGGTAGGTCCCCATGAATATTTAAATGAAATCTAATTGAGCTATATATATATATATATATATATATATATATATATATATATATATATACGAGGTATGATCAAAAAGTATCGGGACTGTTGCTATGGTAACGATTTAAGGACGTAGAGTAAATCAGCTTGGTAAAAAATTGACCTTTTGAACTCTGTCGTGAATGGGCACTGTTATAACTTTTTCGCTCACTTCCGTTGTTTATAGCAGTGCTTGGACGGAAAGTGTGTAGAGTGTGGTCGTCTTACCACCCCGCAGAGGTTCCATTGGAGACAATATCTTGTGCTGCAGTTTTGGACCTAGCACAACTTTTCTCAGGTCTGACAACCACAATAATCCTTAGATCTCGCCCTTTGCGACCTTTTTTTCCTGTTCAAAATTCAAATCGCAGCTTTGAAGCTTTCAAGGCATGAACGAAATCAGCTATCACCGAAAAGCAGTTCCAGCAATGCTTTCCAAAGCAAGAGGCTGGAACAGAGTTCCGCAATCGAGAAGTCTGAGAGAGGAAACTGTTAACATAGAACTTACGGTTACATCTAACCATTTCAACTGTAAAATGATGAGACCAAGCTGCCAATCTAGCAGAGAGCCTTTAAAAAATATATTTAGGGCAGTGGGTAAGTGCTGATCTGGGCCAGGCATATCAGTTTGTTTAATAATTTCACCCCAAGCAAGGCAATAAAGCCACTAAGACACAAGGTGGTACTGAGCGTAAAAGAATGAGAATAAAGAGAAACATTATTAAGGAATTGTCTCTACAATATTTAAATTATTCGAACTATTGTCCTCATCTTTGTCGCCATATTTATTACAACGTTTCGGCCGTTGTACGCTCCTGCCTTCTTCAGGTGGTTGGAATGTCGAACTGAACCCTTTATTTCGCTCACTGTGGTAGACTGTTCTAGTTCCACGTGCCATGTTCAATGGATGTCAGTTATCAGTTATCTCCTGTTAATTCCCCTCTGAAAGTTCTCCACTGCCTTAAGGACACATGGCACAGTTCAATACCCGGTTAAGGCAGTTGAGAACTTTCAGAGGAAATTAACAGGAGATAACTGATAACTGACATCCATTAAACGTGGCACGTGGATCTAGAACAGTCTACCGTGAGCGAAATTCCAACATTCCAACCACCTGAAGAAGGCCGGAGCGTACAACGGCCGAAACGTTGTAATAAATATGGCGACAAAGATGAGGACAATAGTTCGAATAATGTAAATAGTGCACATAATACCTCATCTCAGAAATATAGACAGATACTGAAGTGTCTCTAATATTTCAATATTACAGTTTAGATAACTATTCCAGCCGTGAGGTTGCTGGTTAGTTTCTTTGAATAGCAAAAGTATCGTCGTTTATTTGCGTTAAGGTAAGTAATTCCAGGCGAGGTTCTTCGGTGATCTCGTTAGGTATTGAGTGTTTGTAAGATTCCTCACACCACCAGAACCTTGCTCAATGTCTTCATAGACACCAGCCCATTGGGATGATATTTAAATATCTAAACGACCTACTCAAGAGGTGAATCATTTCTTTCGTACATCATTGGTAAAAAGTTCCATTCGGTCAGCTTCTTCACAAGAGCCAATACTTTATGTAACTGACTCCCGAGAGGATGCTTCCTCGACCACTACAATTTTAACGCCTTCAAGTCTAGGCTCAGCCGTTACTTATCGTACGTTGTCCTAGTCTGCAGCTACTTTTCCAGCCTACGCCCATACAGCAACCTCATTTAGTAAAACTCTAGTTTGAGTGGCTCTTGTGTCCGGTAAACATTTAATGAAAAAAGAACACTCTCAGTTAACATCAAAGCAATTGGTCAAAAAATAAAAAATGACAAAGATTAAATTGAACAATGTAAAAAAGTTACCTCAACATTATAAATAGAAGTTAAGCAACTTTGAGCCTGGTCAGTACCTAAATGGGCAACCGCTTGGGAATACCAGGTGCTGTAAGATTGGATGTGCGGGTGGTGTAATGGATAATGGGTCGGAATTGATTAATCGGAGAGTCGAGTTTCAATTCCCGTTGGGTTCGTTATATTCACTTACGCGTAAATACCCTCGGGATAGGTAGGAATTCCTCTTTTCTCCCTCCAGCTATGGGTTAAATAGTAAGACCGTTATTATCTACACCCGCCCCAATTCTTACAATCTAAAAATATATATGATAGTATTTTTAAATTATCTAAATTTAAATTACCTGCAATGTGTTGATAACCCATAAAAAACGAATCCCTCAAACAAAAAATATTAAACAGGTATACCGAGATTTCTTAGACATTAACTTCTCATCTTAACTGTTTGCTCTTCAGGTAACCTTAGAAATGTTGAGAATAATAATGTACGCTTTCATAACGCTTTAAGGATTGAACAGTGGGGCAATGGTAAGGATCGAACTCTCAACAAATTAAATTATCAGACTATCTTGCTAGTCACTGAATTAAACCAGGCGCCATTGAAGTGTCATATTTATTATCTTATGTTTGACAACATCAAAACTCCATAGGGTATCTCTCTACTTCACAGATCTCGATCACAAGTGCAGCATGCGTCATTCCTCTGAAGTGTTTTTCGTTTATATACTAACAGTTTGATGTTGTGCCCAGCCGAGTCTTTTGAGGGTGGGTGGGTGTTAAGATTCGGGTTTCTTGGTTCCCGCGAGGACAAGTAATTTTAAAAAAAAAAAAAAGGTTCTATGGTTACATGAGCCGAAATTGTAATATCTCTTACCTTCCTGATTCGTTTTTTGGGGCCGCCTACCCTCGAAGGGGTAAAAGTTGGTGGAAATAGAAAAAGTCAATTTTCGTCGACGGAAAGAAAGAAAATAGAAATATTCTTTCTGTTTTATCGACGACGATGACGACGACGACGACGACGAAGAAGAAGAAGAAGAATAAGAAGAAGAAGAAGAAGAAGAAGAAGAAGAAGACGACAAATGGGATGGACAAAGAAAGAAGTGAGAAGGGGAACAGAGAGGAGGAGGAGAAGGAGGAAGAAAAGGAAAAAGAATATGAAGAAAACAAAGAATGAATGGTCGAACATCCCAAGACAAGAAAGTAAACGAAGCAATGAGAGATTGTAAAGGTCGAATGAAAAAAAAAACAAAAAAAAAAAACACTAAACAAAAAAAAAAAAACGAGAGGGATGATGAAGAGGGTAGGACTGTAACGACTCAAAAAATGGAATCAGCGAACAAAGTTCAAATCCAGGTTGGGGTAGTTTTATTTCGTAATGATATCCTTTAAACAGGTATGAATCAACCTGCTCAAGCAAGTTAGGTTGCAGATGATTATCTGTTGCCGATATCGTATAACTGAGCGTAAGGGTACCTCAACGTGATGTAATGGTTAGTAAGCTTGGTTTGCTAGATCATATTACGACGGAATAGTGAGTTCGATCCTCACTGGGTGCCCCATATTGCTGGCCTTGTGCCACATCTAAGATACGCTTAGAAAGTCAGCATATAACTGAGCACAAATTGTTTCGTTTTATATGGAGAGATAGGTATCACCACCAAAAGACTGTTACCTTAAGGAATGTTTTGAAGAACACGGCATAGTATCCTAAGAGTTCGTATGTAAATTATGAAGTCGTATATGAATGAACAGTAACTCCCTATTTTATGTATGATGGACTCTCCCGTCTAACTGTAATTTTTACAAGACGGGAGAGTCTATATACATGAAATAGGGAGTTAATTTTCAGTCACGCTATGATACAGTTGCTGCGGGCTTTGCTGAAAGTCTCTCTTACTCTGGTCTGTGTCTGTTGGTCCATCTCCAGTGAGCATGCTCTGCACCAATCTCGTTATGTATCGGTAACAGTAGGAATATTGGTGAAAAACAGTCAAAGATCAGGCTTGACTTCTCTCTGTCCTTGCTTTTTTTTGTTTTTCTTTTTATGTGCCATGTCCTTTCAGGACGTGGGCGATCATGGCTCTCCACATCCATCTTTCCATTGCAGCTCCCAACAAGTTCCTTCCCTCTGCTTCCTCCCCCAGACCACGTTCTGTCAGCCACTTGCTTAAGCCCGCCAGCTATGTCACGTGATGCTTTCTTTTGTTTCACTTTCCCTCTATTTGAGTTGTGAGTATCAGATTCTCCAAGCCCTCCTTCCTCATTATGTGTCCCAGAAACTTCAGCTGCCTCTTTCTGCTGTTAAGTATAAGCCTTCTCCTTCTTTGTAACCTCTCTAAGACCTCATCGTTGCACACATGCTCGGTCTATGATATCCTTAGCGTCATTCTGTAGAACCACATCTCCGTCACGTTGAGTCTCTTCTTCATATTTGAGGAAATCGTCCAACATTCGCTGCCATAAAGAAGAACAGATGTCATGTAACAGTTTAGCATTCTTAAATCCTGTTGTCTCGCAATACTCAGTATTTAAAATGTGTCCTATGCATCTTAAAAGGGATATCAGTGAAGAACTTTCAAAGATCAGGCTTGAATCCTCTCTGTTCTTGCTATGCTTGTGAAATGGGATATTGATGAAGATCTGTCGAATATCAGGCTTGAATCCTCTCTGTCTTTGCTATCCTTGTGAAAAGGGATATTGGTGAAGATCTGTCAAAGATCAGGCTTGACTCCTCTCTGTTCTTGCTATCCTTGTGAAAAGGGATATTGGTGAAGATCTGTCAAAGATCAGGTTTGAATCCTCTCTGTTTTTGCTATGCTTGTGAAAAGGGATATTGGTGAGGAACTTTTGAAGACCAGGCTTGAATCATCTCTGTCCTTGCTATCCTCGTTAAAATGGATACCGTTGAAGAACTTTTGAAGATCAGGCTTGAATCCCCTCTCTCCTTACAATCATTGATAAAAGTGATATCGTTGAAGAACTGTCCAAGATCAGGCTTGAGTCCTCTCTGTCCTTGCTATCCTTGTTAAAAGGGATATAGGTGAAGATCTTTCGAAGATCAGGCTTGAATCCTCTCTGTCCTTGCTATCTTTGTGAAAAGGAATATCGGTGAAGATCTGTCAAAGATCAGGCTTGACGTCACTATGTCCTTGCTATACCTGTGAAAAGGAATATCGGTGAAGAACTTTCGAAGATCAGTCTTGAATACTCTCTGTCCTTGCAAACCTCGTTAAAAGGGATATAGGTGAGGAACTTTTGAAGATCAGGCTTGACTTCACTATGCCCTTGCTATGCTTGTGAAAAGGGATATCGTTGAAGAACTTTTGAAGATCAGGCTTGAATCCTCTCTCTCCTTACAATCATTGATAAAAGTGATATCGTTGAAGAACTGTCCAAGATCAGGCTTGAGTCCTCTCTGTCCTTGCTATCCTTCTTAAAAGGGATATCGTTGCAGATCTTTCGAAGATGAGGCTTGAATCCTCTCTGTCCTTGCTATCCTTGTTAAAAGGAATATCGGTGAAGATCTGCCAAAGATCAGGCTTGACTTCACTATGTCCTTGCTATGCTTGTGAAAATGGATATCGGTGAAGAACTTGCGAAGATCAGGCTTGAATCCTCTCTGTCCTTCCTATGCTTGTGAAAAGAGATATTGGTGAAGAACGGTTGAAGATCAGGCTTGAATCCTCTCTGTCCTTGCTATCCTTGTGAAAAGGTATATCAGTGAAGAACTGTCGAAGATCAAGCTTGACTTCTCTCTCTCCTTGATATTCTTGTGAAAAGGGATATCGGTGTGTTGAAAGTTTGTTATATCCCTGGTCAAAACAAATCTAAGCTATTAAGATCTGCTTTGTGTTACTCATTCTAATGAGCAATTTCTTCATCAAAAGTAACACTTAACTGACACGACTGTACCTAATGACCAGTCCCACCCAATCTTACAATTTCACCTCTCATGCTATACTTCGTAATTGACCTAAACCAGAAAATTCATGGTGTCTCATTGTTTTAACATGAAAATATTTTTCATTCTTTAGAAATAAAAGTAGATTGCCAGTCAACCTTTGACATCAGCCATGGTGTCATAACACTGTATATTTTATATATAAAGTACAGTGTATGTCTGTGTGTTTGTGCGTCCAAGCAACTCCTCCGCTCCCACTGGTCCAATTTCAATGATTCATAGCTCATTCAAACGCAGGGAACGATTTTCGTTGAGTTCAGATTCAGGGTTGCCAGATTATGCAAGGTTAAAAATATATATTAATATATTATATTCCATAATATAGGTTTTACTTAATTAGTTATTATATTTCTCTAACTCTTCAAATGTTGAATGTATAACTGATTCTATTTTCCATCTTTACACTATATTAATTTTATCTTATAAATTGTCCCCTGTTCTGTCATCCATGAAATAAAAATAATTGTTTGTATGGAAAATAAGGATCTACGTACATATAAAAATGTCTTTTAATTAAGTGGCAGCAGATGAATTATCGTTGAACTTTTAAAGGGTAAGCTTAAACATTAATTTAATACTTAAATGCACCGATCAACATTGAGCTCTTCTGTAGTTTATTGATGCCTATCGTATCTACTCCTCCCTAGCTATTGTGATGATGGCTAAATCAAGAGACCTCCACAGGAGCTAGCTTAAATGCCACTCGATAGTGTGGCTTTTAACCTAGTAACATATATAGTGTAATATTTTGGTTGGTTCAACCGGAGCGACACTGATTAGAGTTGAATGATATCACAGGCATTATCACAACCACAGAATACTAAATATCTACAGGGTAGTCCGAAAGTCTTGTCGCCCTTATATAATATAATTTTCTACTTCAGATTGACAAAACGTTCGGACCACCCTGTACAATGTCTATTAGCCTCGGCAGGTCAGTGATATTACCTAAACAAAGAAATGGTGACTGACCTATATTTTGGATTATGAGAGACCAGTCGTGCAATAATTTTATTGCTGGAATAGTTTTCACCTTTACTCAGGTGATGTTTCTAACTAACTACATTTATTTATGATTTAAAAGTTTTAAGTACATTATGGAAAGTGGTATGACGTTCATAATGTGATTGGATCTTGCGGTGGAGACTGACAGGAGACACTATAAATTTTAATTTTAAATCTCATATTTCTAGTCCTGCATTATTTTTTAACAAATGATAAAAATAAGCTTAGCACATTGCAAAATGGCTATTAACTTTTTCAAAATATGTGTTTATTCGTTAAAAAGGATAACACTAAAGCTTCAAGAAAGATTTTTCATTTTAAAAATTCATTTTAAACTTTATATCGTGTTTTTGTGGAGGTACCTACATAAATGCCTAGCTTTTGATATATATATAGGTATCGCAAATCTATAGAGGCACCTACTTATAAGTACTATCAGAAAGAAACAGTTGAAATTTTTAGGGTGCATAATGAGGAAAGAGGGTTTAGTAAATTTGACACACACAGGGCATATTGAAATTAATAGGGACAGAGGGATGCAGCGCATCAACTAGTTAACTGGCTTGTGTAAATGTTTGGCAGAACAGACATTAGGAGAGAGAGCAAAAAGACAAACATTACTCTAGGGCTACATAGGGCAGGAAGTCTAGGAGAGCTGTGATCGCCAAGGTCCTGAAGCCATACGATACATGAAAGAAACTCATTTTTCATGGCTGGTTTGTATCATGTATGGAAATATATCTTCGACCAAGAAAACGGAGACGAGTGTTTTTAAACGCTTGCCGATGTTAGTTGCAAGGCGAAACGTTTTCCTTAAAGCTTGCAAACAACATTATCACATCACAGAAGAAGAAGAAGAAGAAGAAGAAGAAGAACAAGAAGAACAAGAACAAGAACAAGAACAAGAACAAGAACAAGAAGAACAAGAGGGAAGGGTAAACAGAGAAGAAGAAGAAGAAAAAAAAGGAAGGGTAAACAGAGAAGAAGAAGAAGAAGAAGAAGAAGAAGAAGAAGAAGAAGAAGAAGAAGAAGAAGAAGAAGAAGAAGAAGAAGAAGGGTAAACAGAGAAGAAGGAGAAGAAGAAGAAGAGGAAGGAAGGAAGGGTAAACAAAGAAGAAGAAGAAGAAGAAGAAGAAGAAGAAGAAGAAGAAGAAGAAGGGGTAAACAGAGAAGAAGAAGAAGGAGGAGGAGGAGGAGGAGAAGAAGAAGAGGGTAGGGTAAACAAAAGAAGGAGAACAACAACAACAACAAAAGAAAATGACGAATATAGGAATAGATTCAAACAGATTGATCTACTAAGAAAAAGAGAGAGAGAGAGAGAGAGAGAGAGAGAGAGAGAGAGAGAGTAGGAATTTTTAGACATGAGGTGTTGGGTGATTGTGACCTTGTTATTTGACCTAAAATTTATGTCCGTATTCCTCTGCAAAGTAAAGCAGACGTTTATGTATACATCGAATTTTGTATAGATTACACTTATTACAGTCAGACAGACATATACAGATGGTTATCATAGGCGAAAGGCGACGGACATGAAGGGGGGAAAGCAAAACAAGCGCAAACATTTGATGAAATATGCAGACGTACGCGTCCAGCCATTTGCACAAAAACTATTTATACATGTTATTTTTAATTTATTTTGTTTAAAGGTTATTTTTGATGGATACTCATATTCAAGTAGAAGCTCTGTTTTTTAATTTAAGAGTATTTTTTACTACATCTACCGGTCAGAATATTCGAGAAATCTTATCAGGAAAATATGCGTCCTCCGGCAGGATTCGAACCTGTATCCTTAGGACCCTTCATGAGATCGCTAAAAAAAAGAGTATAGCATGATGAAAAAGACGCCAAACTTGACGAAAGCAAAATGTTATCGTCTAAATGTTTATGTTATTATTAAGAGGAAAGATTCAATGTATTTTGGGGTATTTTTTTTTACATTTTTTAATCGTTCCTAGCACGTCCAAAATTTTCGTTAAAAATCTTGTTTTTTTAGTCAGCAAAATTGACAGATAATGTCAATCATTTTTTTCAATTTTATAAAAAAATATGAAAATCTCAGTTTGAAAATCTTTTAAAAATCAATTATAATTTTTTCAAAACTTATTTTAAGAAAATCAGAAATTATAATGTTTATTTAAAATATTTTGAAACAAGAATTGCTTAGTTTCTGCTCCTAAAAGGTGTAGTTTGAAAATAAAACAAAGTAGGTCATAACATTTCGCGTCACTTGACAGGCGACGAAAGACATTTTCATGACGTATTGATAGCTTACGTGAGGATAATTTATTTTACGGAAGGAGAGAAGTGAAATTATTTAGATTTAAGTGAACAAATTATTTACCTCGTTATTTTAAAGGAAAACTTTCAGCGCTGTAATTTTTTTTTGTACTTAGCTTTCACCTTTACGTTTACGATGCTTTATGGAAAATATATTATACAGAAATTAAAATAAGACTTCAGAGTGAGATTAAATTTCATAAGAAAGATATCTAATTAATTTATAGGTACCTTTCTTATGAAATTTTATTAGAAGTGTACATAAAATACAAATTTAAATTTCATATGATGATACTGATACTTGTAGGTACCCTTCTCAGTTGAAATTGAAAAATCAAATTAACTTCTCCACACGTGTTTCGCAAAAATAAATCTATCTCAAAAGGACATTTACGAAACTGAATGCGGCTTTTAACTAATTTTAGAATATTTTAACAACTTAAATGTAAAAATCTATTATAATTAAAGAAATAACAAATAATTGTATTAAAAATTCAGTATTTAAGCTAAATACTAGTCAGAAAGTCAGTCCACGTAACGTTTTTTTTATTTATTGCACGCATGATACTTCCGGTCTTCCGTAGATTTGATTTGCAGTCATATTATTGACACAAAATATATTTTTTTATATACTGGTGTTCGTTAGTTTGTAAGAACATTTGAAAATTATAATCTGTAAATCTTAATACCAACATTCGTCAAATTGTACAAACTTTCCCCTAATTTTAGAAGAATTAACAACATTTAATGTAAAAATAATAAAATCTTTCAGACATAACAAATAATTGTTTAAAAAATTCATTTTTCATCGAAATATCATTTTGCTTTCAGATAATATTGTCCATGTTCGTTAAAATAAATAAAAGCAATTAAAATCTTTTGAAATTAAACAATATTTTTGTTTTATTGAGTTTTGTATGTTACAATTAAGAGACGATTTTCAGGTATTGTGGTCCAACTAAAAAAAAACAAGAAACAAAAACAAAACAAAACATGATTTGGTTTCCTCAAAGGCTTGTGCTTTTAACTAATATAATCACTAATCTGCCCAAAACTGAAATTATAGAGTTTTCGAACAATTAGTCGGGGGGGGGGGGTAATACAAAAAAAATTGCCATGACTTTAAAAAAGGAAAACATATTTATAATAATTTCTATGATTTGTGAATAGTTTCTGAAAGTTTCATTAAAATCCGAGAATTATTTTTAGTTTTGCAAGATTTTCCAAATTAAAGTCTGTCATACAAAAAAAACAAAAAAAAAAAAACGTGCTAAAAATTGTATATGTTATTTTACTAGTTCCGGTGATATAAAGAGAAACAATTTTTTTTAATCAAATTTTAGAATGTTCTAAAAAGAAGGAAAAATTTTTAAAAATAATTAAAAAAAATACTTTGATCTTTCCTCTTAATAATAACATTAACATTTAGCGATCTCATGAAGGGTCCCATGTATCCCGTATAGGGACCCGTAATTGGATCTAACGTGCTTGACTACTCAGCCACGTAGAAATTCAGTTCTACTAGATATTAGCAACTGTATATACGTGCTTCAGCGTACATACACAGGTAAGGGAATAAATATTTATTCAATTTAAGGTGTAAACAAAAGAGTGCTCAGTGTGGATAGACAGAGCTAAGAAGTATATATTAATAAATATACATATACCTACGTTCGCTGTTCTACCTACTCATTTGTGCCCGAAGAGTTGGTAGAACAACGAAACTTTAAGTTGCACTTCGAACGTAGGTATATGCATATTTATTAATATATATATATATATATATATATATTACATTCACTTATATAATAACAATTCCTATATATACTATTTTGTAGATCATGAGGATATATAACGTAGGTATATATATATATATATATATATATATATATATATATATATATATATATATATATATATATATATATATATATATATATATATATATATATATATATATATATATATATCTATCCTCATGATCTAAAAAACAAGTGAATGTAATGGATTCGACTGGAATTCGAACTCATCTCTCTGATTCTTCAATCAGAGCCGCTATCCATTTTTCCACCGTGCCTCACTCTAATATTGCTAAGATCTATAAAGTATAGGAAGTCGTGAAGAGCCATTACTCTCGTTTTTAACTCTTGTTGTGTTCATATGCAAATCTCCATCATATAAATAGCAGTCAATACAGCTGGTGGTTAAACCTGACTTGGGGTGGGGTTAGTATGCCCAATCTCCCCGGGGCTAGGTTTATTGCCCCCCAAAATTGAAAATGCCGAGGGGCTTGGGAATTTTAGATCCACTTTAAACCTCGGCCTTGTGTCACATACGGTTGGTGCGTGAGAGAACTGGTAAATATCACTAGTTCTGACATTGAAAACTAGTAGAAAAATAATAGTGAATACTTGTAGCTAATTATAACTCACCACAGCCTCCTTTCCCGTTTGATTTATCACATTTTCCACCTTGAACGCTTATTAAGAATTCATATTTTCCCATCCCTTGTCATACAACACCCATCTTGACCCACCATATTTTTCACCGAGTACCCTTAGTCATTCATTATTAACGTTTCGTCCCCCGTTCTCCTTCCAGATTCATTCAGCTTCTGCTCCATTTCTTTTTACATATACATCAAGTGCCATGTTTTAATCAAACCTTCAGGACAAATAAATTTCTCAAGATGGAGGACGTAAAGGGTTATCATACGTACGCACACCCAAACACAGAAAAACATACGCAATTGCATCAAGAAAAAAAAAATTATGCAGATAAAGTTCTAAATTATGGGACGCGTCACACTAAAATTTTGTCCCACTTCGTCATTAGTTTTACTAACACACAAACATATCGGTTTCGGTGGCTAAGGCCGTAGTGCCACCCCTGGCGCCACCAGCAGCTTTTTGCCACAACTTTGAGTTTCACACACACAAACACACACACACACGCACACACACACACACATATATATATATATGATATGATACGATGAGGAACAAGTAGGAAACAGATTCCAGTCTAACATGTTTCAATTTATTAAAGCATCGTCAGAGATCGAGATGATAAAAAGTGATAAAAAGAAAGAGACGTCTTTTTTGGCATTTCTTTTAATCATTTCTATCTCGATCTATCGATAAAAACATATTAGACTGATATCTGTTTCCTACTTGTTCTTGATAACTAACACAAAAATAATGATACTGATTACTCAAATTTTCGCAAACTCAAATTAACTTATGGACTACTAAAGTTCTTTTTTTGTAAATTATTCTCGCCTTTAAAGCGATTTCATAAACCCATTTACCTAGTTTAAAACATTATCAAAATGCCGAAGTGACTTATGAATAAATCGTAACCATTTTTGCGCTGATAATTTCCTTATCAGCCTGCCACTGTTAAATGTACACCACGCATACATAATACAACGTAAATTGTGGACTTTTCCCGTGATAATTTCATACATCTTTCATACTATCATATATATATATATATATATATATATATATATATATATATGTATGTGTGTGTGTGTGTGTGTGTGTGTGTGTGTGTGTGTGTGTGAAATTCAAAGTTGTGCTAAACAACAAGGAACAAAATTTATATTTACTATTAGAATAAATTTTAGATCCGTTATTATACACCGATAACTATTTTATTACCACACTACTAATAATATATCACCCATCAGACTGATTTTAATGGAAACGACCTGGATATGGACCCGGTTACAACGTGTGATTGCGGCAGAAGATTTAACGGTTTACGCGGTTTACATCATAAGGCACGCCGGTGCAAACAGCGTAATTCTCCTATCGGAGAATGTAAATCGAGTGGTGGGATTATGAATCTGGAATACACCCAAAGCGTTCAGGATTCCATAGTTGAGCGACAGCACCCTGGAGAAATCCTAAGTAAACCAAGAATCCAGTGGCCCAAATGTAACCAGAAGACTATTTGGACAAATCTTGACAAAGAGCTTTCTTTTATCCTTAATAACAATCTTAAGGGTCACATAGGGCAACAGATCAGTTCCTTTTGTAGAATAATATACGACGTTTGCTTTGAGTGGTTTGGACCAGTAATGGAAATGAAAGATAAAAAAGAGGAAAAATGACCAAATCGACGACAAATTAGATTAATATATATATATATATATATATATATATATATATATATATATATATATATATATATATATATATCTTAATCTTAATGTAACAATTGTACAATTTTCCTTTTACAGGATTTGGACAATATTCCTGTTACACCCGGGACATACATGTGTGTGTGTGTGTGTGTGTGTGTGTGTGTGTGTGTGTGTGTGTGTGTGTATTGATGTAATAGGAAAGAACAATTTAATTATAATATATATATATATATATATATATATATATATACATATATATATATATATATATATATATATATATAGCGAATTTTGTTACTCCAAAATTCGCTTGACGAGGAAATGGAACTAATGTCTTTAATTTAATAACAAAATTAAATTCGATGCTTTTAGTTTCCATTTTCGAAACATGGTTATTACTCTGTATCGAAAAAAACATTTTAAATCAGTTAATTTATAATATTACATATATATATATATTACATATATATATATATATACATATATATATATATATATATATATATATATATATATATATATATTACCTATATGTATATTACCTATATATATATATATTACCTAAGATATGTAGATGACGTTGTTTTATTATAATTAATTTCTATTCCCCCAACAATCAAAGAATAAGCAGGATTAGTCGTAATATTCTGCCTCACAGCCCTTAGGATACGTTGCCCAGAATACCTAAGCGAAGAAAAGAAATATATTGAGAAAACATTTAGAATTCTTCACCACCTACATAATTTCATCCTCAGCGCTAGAAAACATACTTACAAACACCAATAGCCCTTCTAACAAAAATAACAGAAAATTCATAATCCTACTCTCAAAGAGTCTTTCTAATAAACTTGAAAATAAATTAGTTATACCTAATGCTACGATCTTTACCACCACTTCGAAGATATTCGGGTATGCAATTAAGAGGAAAATTAATTCAACACTAATTCAAATGCCGGTATTTATCAAATAAATTGTTTACAGCGCAAAAATGTATATGATGGGGAGACATCACGTGATCCAAAAGCCCGTATCTACGAGCAGAAAAGAAATTTACCTTTAGACAACCATTGAAACACTCTAGTAATACATAGGAACAAAACTGGCCATAACTTTGATTTTACTAATGCCACCCTAATTAAACAAGAACACAATTATTTAAGGAGAAAGTACTTTGAGAGATTAATAATAACAATATTACCAGTTATTAACACACGCCAAAAGCTTTATATTACATCATCAACCTTTATTGAATCTATTCTTAAAGAATCTAATGTATGTTTATGAAAAACAAATGGTATGCACGTAAAAACTTTTCTAAATTAGATCAAAAGTTCGTATATTGAGCGTTGTACTCACTAGATTAACAGCATGCATATTTTCAGCACCTATTAAGAGTAATCTCTATCTATAAAATGTAGGATGTGTGTGTGTGTATGTGTGTGTGTGTGTGTGTGTGTGTAACGAATGCACGGCCACAATTTTCGACGGGTTTGCACCAATATTTACATGCCCATGCTCCACGTTAGCAGAAAGGCCAAGACCGACGTTGCATTTCCCAACTCCCATCGATAGTGGAAATAATCGATTTTTTCATGCTTCTACGGCAGTTTTCATGTAGTTTTCGTCCATTTTCTACTGGCCAGAGTGAGAGCCTATAGCTGGCTGCCACGAATAGGCAGGAAGATTCTATTGGCCAGCGTGAGAGCCAACAGCTGACTGACACGAATGTTAACTAGCATGCAAAAAAATCGATAGCTGCATTCGTCACAAGTGTGAAAAATTTAAATCTGCATGGCACGTTACTCCAATTGGCTCATTCGCTTGCTTAAACTCAACGTTGATTCTGATTCCGCAGAACTGGGTTGGGTGTGAAAAAGTATTTGTTGTTAAAATTCTTTTTTCATTCGTTTTTTTCAGTTACGAGTCCTTTTTTTAAAGCTGATCGTTTTGTGTTCATTTTGTTTAGTTCTTTTTTCGTAACAGATTTAATGTTTAGTATAGAGATTAGAAAAGGTTCGCAGTGTGAGATAGGCAAGAAGTAAGGCATGTAGCAACATTAGCACGGCAAAGGGCACTCCTTTAAAGGCAAGGAAGGGCAAAAATATTTTAAGTCAAGTGATAGCGATTGCTGTATGAGTCATACAATTTTTGAATCAAGCCCGGGCAACGCCGGGTCATGCTGCTAGTACCCCACTATGTCTAGCCACGCTTGGTAAACTGGTACAAGGTTGAAGTTTGATTTCATCCACTCTGTGATTTCTTCAGGCCGATCATTCAGGTGTATTTGATAGTCTGGAACAAAGCCGTAATCTTAAGTTCTTCCTGCGGAATCCACGCGGGGTTTGGCAAAGCGGGTCTTGAACCAACTGGCACATGTCTTTCTCGCAAACAGCAATTCGGCCTGTCTGGTTCCTTCTTCTCCCAATGCCCCGTACTGTCTTCTCGCTTCTCTCGTCTATACTTATGGGCCTTCTCGCAAATTCGGCACTGGGAATGAGGTGGTTGGGAAATTACTTGCCTGACCAAATTTGGGAGATCTCTCCCCCGAAGGGTGGTGGTGGCAGAATATCGATCCGTCCAACTCCTTCCATCTCGTGTGCGCGCCTCTCACCTTCACCGCCCGATGGATGCAGGTGATTTCTCCGTTTTTCTTTAAATTCTACCTGTGCCTGAGGCTAGGCGTGGTCTTAGCCCCAAAAGCTAAATTCAGTTATCATCCAAATTTTCCATCAGGGAATTCTTATCGCATCCTTGTGTGGTCGGCTGCATTTAGGATTCTTTATATGCGGCTTCTCCACGCCAGATTTTTGGTCAAGAAGTGACAAAAAGAGATTAATTCCTCTTAATAAATTTTATCCCGTCTTAGGCAGACGAAAGAGAAATATAACTACAACGCCATTCCTGTTTTCCAAATACTATCAACTGACCGAATTTTGCTTGAGATTCATTCCTAGCCATCGTGGATACTTGAAATCGTTAAAATGTTGTCTATTCTACTGCTCGGGGTCAAGTGGGCATTTAGGAAAACTACCATCACTTAAGATTAAGATGACCATGTACAGATGGCTTCTACGCTAGTCGTCGCCGACACCAGCACACTTTAAGAAAGGTAAAAAAATCATCTCCCTCGATTCTTCAATTTGTCTTTCTTATCAGTATATTTTCAGTCTATCGAAAAACATCGTTTTTCTTTCTTGTTTTCCAGTTTATTTTGAAGCCTTTTACCAATTTACCAGCGCCTTCGTAATAGAGTCACAAGAAAGCAATATGCCATATACAGCAGTATACATCAGTATACAGTATACAGTATACACCAAGCACACGCTGAGTAAAGATCAATAATACAACCTACTAAAAATATACATGTAGTTAATAGAAAGAACTACGCGTAAAGGAGCGCGCGAACATACAAACGCACACACATAAACACACACAAATACACAGACGCGCAGACCCGAACACGAAATCAAACAATTGTGGGGGGGGGGTATACATATTTATATGTATGTGTGCATGCAGACTTGCATACACATGGGTACATACAAAAACACACCCCCGCACAAAAGTCCAGCCGCGACCTAAATTAAGTGGTAAAAAAAAAGAGTATCAACAATACCAATAAAATAATAACTAATAAAATAATACCCAACCACACAAAACACACACCAACCCAACATACAAATAACCACAAATACACCCCTTGCAAAACGCAAAACACGGACTTTCTCCACAACATTAACAAAATAATAACCACTAAAAAAAATACCTAACACAAAACACACGCAGACCCAAAACACACACAAATTGCCACAACTACACACTTTACAAAGCGCAAACACACATACGTTAAATATTAAAAAGCGAAAAAACAAACAAAAAAACCCCGAGAAAACAACATACAATATGCACCAAGCACACATTAAGTAAAAATGAATAATATAACCTACTAAAAATACACATACAGTTAACACCCAGAAGTACGCGTATAGGAACGCGAACGTACAAACGCACACATATGACACACAAGCACAAATACACAGTCAGAGCGTCACACACGAACACACAACCATACACGTGCGGGTGTGTGTACGCCTGCATATTTTAATGATATACATGCATACATGCACATACATAGGCACACGCATAAATACACACCCGCACAAACATACATACAGACAGAAAAATTCAACCGTAACCTGAATTAAATGATCAAAACAATAACCCACGAAAAAAAATCCGTACGAAAGATTAGCAATAAACCAGAGACCAACGGAGAAGGTGAGGCAAGAATTTTAAAAAATACGTGAAAAGAAAAGAAGAAGAGAAGTCAACAACCAATCAACACCCATTAAGCGAAAAGAAAAAGTAACACACTCATATCATAATATATCGGTACAAAATATCGAGAAATATCAGCAGTGCAACTCCGCTCCGACGAGTAGTCACATCTATGTGACGACGAAACTTCGAAGTAAGCATGAGTTAAGTGAAAACACTTTTTCATATTAATTTTATTAACGCTCTATCTCTGTCTCTCTATATATATGTTGTGTGTGTGTGTGTGTGTGTGAGAGAGAGAGAGAGAGAGAGAGAGAGAGAGAGAGAGAGAGAGAGAGAGAAACGTATTTAATGAATCTCAGACTTGTACGTCGACCATGAGAAGTGCATTCACTTAAACAAAATATAACTGGAAAGAAAAAGTCATAAACTAAGAGCGATGAAAGCTAAAACCAAAAAAGGGGAAGCAAAAAGTATTTGAAATATGTGACCGCATCTCGGCATTCATTTATTTGCGTGTGAGCGCACTTAGAAAATCTACGGAAGCATGTAAGTTAATATTTGACGCTTCACTCGGCTTCCGTTGCCCTCGGGTTGTGAAATAAAAAAAAGCGAACCGAGGACAGAAACGCAGACACATGTTTAGGGCCGTAACATATCTCTCGCGGACACACAGCGCCCCCTCTACTTATTCATTACAAGATTTTATAAACATTCATTTAGAAAAGAAACAAACTGTCCAGACTTTCTTTCATGCGTGTTAGTATCTATCTATCTATCTATCTATCTATCTATCTCAGCCTGTTCATTATCTATCTATCTATCTATCTATCTATCTATCTATCTATCACAGTTTCACACTATCTATTTCGATCTCTCAACATCTATCTATCTATCGATCGGTCTCAGGCTGGCTATCTATCTATCTATCTATCTATCTATCTATCTATCTATCTATCTATCTCTTTCGATCTCTCAGCATCTATCTACTATCGACCGTTCTCAGTCTATCTATCTATCTATCTATCTATCTATCTATCTATCTATCTATCTATCTCTTTCGATCTCTCCGCAGCTATCTACTATCGACCGTTCCCAGTCTATCTATCTATCTATCTATCTATCTATCTATCTATCTATCTATCTATCTATCTATCTATCTATCTATCTATCTCTTTCGATCTCTCCGCAGCTATCTACTATCGACCGTTCCCAGTCTATCTATCTATCTATCTATCTATCTATCTATCTATCTATCTATCCCAGTTTCACATTATCTATCTATCTATCTATTTCGATCGCTCAGCATCTATCTATCGATCGGTCTCAGGCTATCTATCTATCTATCTATCTATCTATCTATCTATCTATCTATCTAATCTCAGTCTCACATTATCTATCTATCTATCTATCTATCTATCTATCTATCTATCTATCTATCTATCTATCTATCTAAGTATCATTTATCCCCCCCTCTCTATCTATCTATCTATCTATCTATCTATCTATCTATCTATCTATCTATCTATCTATCTATCTATCTATCTCACTCTGTCAATATCTATCTATCTGTGCTTTTAACCACCCCCACTCTGTTTATTTTTGTATCTTTTTTCCTTTTATTTTTTAGTTTTCTTATTCTCTTTGTCCTTTTTCATTTCCTCTTTTTCTCAATTTCATTTTCTCGATATTCTTCTCTGTCTCCCTTTAGTTTTTCTCTCAGTTGAAATTTCTCTTTTCCCATTTTACGTTTTCTTTCCTTGCTATCTAACGTTATCACCCAAAGGTTGCCCTCTTCTTTCTCTCTCTCTCTCTCTTTATTTTTGTTCAATCTCTCTTTCTTTTTAACCGATTTATATTTGCCCACTCTCTCTTTTGTTTGACATTCCTTTGATTTCAATCTTTTTGTCTCCTGCTCTGTTGAATTTCTCAATGACAATTTATATTTTCCACTTTCTTTCTTTCTTTCTTTCTTTCTTTCTTTCTTTCTTTCTTTCTTTCTTTCTTTCTTTCTTTCTTTCTTTCTTTCTTTCTTTTTCTTAACTCTCCTTCGCTCCTTCTTTCTCTTTCTATCACTTTCTCGTTTTCTTTGCTCTTCCTTTTAATTGTTGAGCAAGAAAGACTTTTACATGGTGCAGATGGAGAGTTGTCGCGTTGCTACCATGATTAATTGCACTGGAAAAATAACGTGCGGTCCGGGTTTTTAGCAGCTGGGTGGGTGGGCGTTCGGTGGTTCCACTCGGGTGGAAGGCAAAGAGGCAGTGTGGGTAAACTTCCGGTAGACATTTTATCTATTTATTTCCCGGCGTCACGTGCCAGACGCCTGACAGTAATCAATATTCAAAAGTCGTTCATTTTCGTAATATTTTTCCACAATTTTTTCATTTGACTTTGTATTTTAAAGACTTTTTTAAAAATTTCTCTTTTATCCATTTGTTATTTATTGTATATTTGTATTATTTATACAGCATATATATATATATATATATATATATATATATATATATATATATATATATATATATATATATATATATATATATATATATATATATGAGAAACTATATATTATTAAGTTTATAAAAAATAAAAATTTACTGAATCAGAGAAAGGAAAGCTATTTTTTCCCGTCACTGTCAAAAATTTTCCGTAAATAATATTTAAAAATAAAACAAAACAAAAAAAAAGAGCTGTTAATATACATACTTATATTTGATATGAAAAAATAATTTTAAATAATGTAAGTAATTCCATTACATTTACTTGGTTTTAAAAAAAAATAGTCTATTAGTAATTAAGAGTAAAAATATTTTAAAAATTGTAGTTAAATAAAACTTATTCTAACACAAACACACATAAAAAAAGAAAATTTAAAAAAAATATACAAGAAACAAATGCCGAAAATTTTTTTGCCGTTGATAAAAAAAACCCCAGACGACATGCATTTAACAGATGCCAGAATTCGTTGAAAAATACACCCCTACCCTCCCTAAACTTAACCTCTTTTTTCGAACGTAACTCATAATTGATACAACAATAGTTAATAAAAATGAACACGCTACCGCCCTGTAAGAATAATAGGATTCCTCTGTTTCCTTGGAATCAGAAAATTATAAATTTATATGTGCATTTAAAACTCAGTAAATTTAAAAATAAGTTATTCCAAAATTCGCTTGAAGATGAAATGGAACTAATGCTTTTAATTTAATTATATATATATATATATATATATATATATATATATATATATATATATATATATACATACACACACACACACACACACACACACACATATATATATACATATATATATATATATATGTATAGAGAGAGAGAGAGAGAGACAGAGAGAGAGAGAGAGAGAGAGAGAGAGAGAGAGAGACAGACAGACAGACAGGCAGACAGACAGACAGACAGATGTATATATTTTCAGCTTACCCTGAAGATCCGTTTAGGTGAAACCTAGGTAGGTTTTCCTGGCTCTTCAGGATTTATTTTAGTTATTCCCCCTCTAATTAGCGTATTGAGCACTCTACGTTTTAGTTTTACAACTCGCTTGGGTCTTTTTTTCTTTGGACTACAGACTTAAGGCACTGGACGATATATTTCGCCCTGTCCGGAAAGAGTATTATTATTAGTATATATATATATATATATATATATATATATATATATATATATATATATATATATATATATTATGAAATGAACAAACTCCGAGGACGCATATTTTCTATGAAAATTTCTCGGACATTCAGGCCTGTAAATGTCGTTAATACTGTTTATTATAAACAGAGTATTTACTTAAATATTTTTATCTATAAAAAAGAACATATAAACATAAAAATTATTATTATTATTATTATTATTATTATTATTATTATTATTATTATTATTAAGTAATTGACATTAACTTGACAAAGGTAATTATTATACCAAAAGTTGTTAGTCATAGTTAAATGTAATTGTTAGAAATGTCTAACAAACAGAATTTGCAAAGTTTGCATTAAATAAAAACAACAGTAAGAAAAGAAAACGAACAAGAGAAAAATAATATTGAGCAAACAATATATGCAAGGCAAAACAACACCAATAAGGCAAACCAATGGTAATAAGGCAAAGCGACAGTAATAATGCAATGCAACGGTAATAAGGTAAAACAACGGTAATAAAGCAAAGAAACAGCAATAAGGCAAAGCAACGGTAACAAGGCAAAGTAACAGCAATAAGGCAAACAAGTGGTAATAAGGCAAAGCAATGGTTATATGGCAAAGCAACGTTAATAAAACAAAGTAACAGCAATATGGCAAAGTAAGGGTAATAAGGCAAAGTAACGGTAACAAGGCAAAGCAACGGCAATTAAGCAAAGCAACAGCAACAACTCAAAGTAATGGTAATAAGGCAAAGTAACGGTAATAAAGCAAAGCAACAACTCAAAGCAATGGTAATAAGGCAAAGTAACGGTAATAAGGCAAAGTAACGGTAATAAAGCAAAGCAACAGCAATAAGGCAAACCAATGTTAATAAGGCAAAGCAATGGTAATATGGCAAAGCAACGGTAATAAAGCAAAACAACAGTAACAATGGTGTCAGTACACAAAAGGGGATACATAAAAGTGACCGCAGCATTCTGGCTTCAAGGCAAGAAAAACAGAACCAAGATTAGACCGAGAAGTGGCTTATCTTAACAGCAAGAAAATACCAGCAGGCATCTGTGTGTTTTGTCTATGAATTTGGGAACGGGGGTGTTTTTGCAGCCATTATCACACAGTGATTAGAACTAACAGGTAGGAGTGTTAAAGTCATTCCATTTATTTTACTTTTTAGGAGATATGCTATAATTGTCATGATTAAAGAAAACACGATAACGAAATAACTTACACGAAACAGTGCATTTTATTCAAACCTGGATTTGGTTAATTACTGTGGGCTTCTGCGTGCGTGTGTATATGGGCGTGTCTGTGTGCGTGTGCGTGTGTCTACTGAGACCCTCAACTGAAGTGCACTCTACATTCTCGTGTGCGTTGTAAGACTCTATTTTGTCTCGCGTCAGTATTGATATATTTTACCAGTGCTCGATTAGTTCTGCAGAATATTTTAATTCGTTACCAAATAGAGGAGGGCGCTTCTTCTTCCATGACGGAAGTAAAGAGAAAAAATGGTCGAGAAAATGGCGGGATCTACTCAGCTTAATCTAACATAGATGATCCCTTCTCAGCAAAACTAACATCAAGATTTTTGTGAAGATTGTTAAAATACTGGTGAAAAACGAAACCTATTAAAATGACTTATGGTAAACGTCGTGAAGAAATGTGGGCGACTGATGGAAAAGGTAGAAAATAAGATACCTATGAGACAAGAAATGGCAAGCCTCAGACAAAAAGGCCACATCTAAATGTGGATGAAATGAGAATCTTGGGCTCAAATCGGATATTAAGTCTGTAAGGGAAACTGTACGGTAGATTTTAACAGAAGATTTGAGCATTTCTTCAAAGATGGTACATTAACTTTTGAGAATTTAATTCCTGGAGTGACCCCGTGAAAGTAATTCTGGGAATTAAATTGTCATACCTACTATGATTTACTTTCTTTTTCTAAGTTTCACATTGTATACGTTATTCTTAAATTTCTCTGTTCTGACAATCAGATGACGGTTGGTGTCTTCTTTGTCATTCACTTTCCCCGTAAAATTATCATCCTTACGGACTACACATTGGAAGAAGGCTGTAGAATACATTTGTCAAAACATAGTTGTAAGAACGAAAGCAAAAAAAGAAAAAGAAAAAAGAAAACAGTAAAATAGTTGTTATAAATGCAATCATTTGTCGGTCACTTTTCTCGGACTGTAATCCTGAAGAAGTTTGTCACAGAATAAATAACATCCTGAAGAAGTTTGTCACAGAATAAATGTAATCCTGAAGACATTTGTCACAGAATAAATGTAATCCTGAAGAAGTTTGTGACAGAATAAATGTAATCCTGAAGAAGTTTCTCACAGTATAAATGTAATCCTGAAGACGTTTGTCACAGAATAAATGTAATCCTGAAGAAGTTTGTTACAGAATGAATGTAATCCTGACGAAATTTGTCACGGTATAAATGTAATCCTGAAGAAGTTTGCCACAGAATAAATGTAATCTTGAAGAAGTTTGTCACAGAATAAATAAAATCCTGAAGAATTTTGTCACAGAATAAATGTAATCCTGATGAAGTTTGTCACAGAATAAATGTAATCCTGAAGAAGTTTGCCACAGAATAAATGTAATCCTGAAGAAGTTTGTCACAGAATAAATAAAATCCAGAAGAAGTTTGTCATAGAATAAATAAAATCCTGAAGAAGATTGTCACAGAATAAATGTAATCCTGAGGAAATTTGTCACAGTATAAATGTAATCCTGAAGAAGTTTGCCACTGAATAAATGTAATCCTGAAGAAGTTTGTCACAATATAAATGTAATCCTGAAGAAGTTTGCCACAGAATAAATGTAATCCTGAAGACATTTGTCACAGCATAAATGTAATCCTGAAGAAGTTTGCCACTGAATAAATGTAATCCTGAAGAAGATGGTCACAATATAAATGTAATCTTGAAGAAGTTTGCCACAGAATAAATGTAATCCTGAAGAAGTTTGTCACAGAATAAATGTAATCCTGAAGACATTTGTCACAGAATAAATGTAATCCTGAAGAAGTTTGTGACAGAATAAATGTAATCCTGAAGAAGTTTCTCACAGTATAAATGTAATCCTGAAGACGTTTGTCACAGAATAAATGTAATCCTGAAGAAGTTTGTTACAGAATGAATGTAATCCTGACGAAATTTGTCACGGTATAAATGTAATCCTGAAGAAGTTTGCCACAGAATAAATGTAATCTTGAAGAAGTTTGTCACAGAATAAATAAAATCCTGAAGAATTTTGTCACAGAATAAATGTAATCCTGAAGGAGTTTATCACAGTATAAATGTAATCCTGAAGACATTTGTCACAGAATAAATGTAATCCTGAAGAAGTTTGTTACAGAATGAATGTAATCCTGACGAAATTTGTCACGGTATAAATGTAATCCTGAAGAAGTTTGCCACAGAATAAATGTAATCTTGAAGAAGTTTGTCACAGAATAAATAAAATCCTGAAGAATTTTGTCACAGAATAAATGTAATCCTGAAGACGTTTGCCACAGAATAAATGTAATCCTGAGGAAATTTGTCACAGTATAAATGTAATCCTGAGGAAATTTGTCACAGTATAAATGTAATCCTGAAGAAGTTTGTCACAGAATAAATGTAATCCTGAAGAAGTTTGCCACAGAATAAATGTAATCCTGAAGAATTTTGTCACAGAATAAATGTAATCCTGAAGAAGTTTGCCACAGAATAAATGTAATCCTGAGGAAATTTGTCACAGTATAAATGTAATCCTGAGGAAATTTGTCACAGTATAAATGTAATCCTGAAGAAGTTTGTCACAGAATAAATGTAATCCTGAAGAAGTTTGCCACAGAATAAATGTAATCCTGAAGAAGTTTGTCACAGAATAAATAAAATCCAGAAGAAGTTTGTCATAGAATAAATAAAATCCTGAAGAAGATTGTCACAGAATAAATGTAATCCTGAGGAAATTTGTCACAGTATAAATGTAATCCTGAAGAAGTTTGCCACAGAATAAATGTAATCCTGAAGAAGTTTGTCACAGAATAAATGTAATCCTGAAGACATTTGTCACTGAATAAATGTAATCCTGAAGAAGTTTGTGACAGAATAAATGTAATCCTGAAGAAGCTTCTCACAGTATAAATGTAATCCTGAAGACGTTTGTCACAGAATAAATGTAATCCTGAAGAAGTTTGTTACAGAATGAATGTAATCCTGACGAAATTTGTCACGGTATAAATGTAATCCTGAAGAAGTTTGCCACAGAATAAATGTAATCCTGAAGAAGTTTGTCACAGAATAAATGTAATCCTGAAGACATTTGTCACTGAATAAATGTAATCCTGAAGAAGTTTGTGACAGAATAAATGTAATCCTGAAGAAGTTTCTCACAGTATAAATGTAATCCTGAAGACGTTTGTCACAGAATAAATGTAATCCTGAAGAAGTTTGTTACAGAATGAATGTAATCCTGACGAAATTTGTCACGGTATAAATGTAATCCTGAAGAAGTTTGCCACAGAATAAATGTAATCTTGAAGAAGTTTGTCACAGAATAAATAAAATCCTGAAGAATTTTGTCACAGAATAAATGTAATCCTGAAGAAGTTTGCCACAGAATAAATGTAATCCTGAGGAAATTTGTCACAGTATAAATGTAATCCTGAGGAAGTTAGTCACAGTATAAATGTAATCCTGAAAAAGTTTGTCACAGAATAAATGTAATCCTGAAGAAGTTTGCCACAGAAAAAATGTATTCCTGAAGAAGTTTGTCACAGAATAAATAAAATCCAGAAGAAGTTTGTCATAGAATAAATAAAATCCTGAAGAAGATTGTCACAGAATAAATGTAATCCTGAGGAAATTTGTCACAGTATAAATGTAATCCTGAAGAAGTTTGCCACTGAATAAATGTAATCCTGAAGAAGTTTGTCACAATATAAATGTAATCCTGAAGAAGTTTGCCACAGAATAAATGTAATCCTGAAGAAGTTTGTCACAGAATAAATGTAATCCTGAAGACATTTGTCACAGAATAAATGTAATCCTGAAGAAGTTTGTGACAGAATAAATGTAATCCTGAAGAAGTTTCTCACAGTATAAATGTAATCCTGAAGACGTTTGTCCCAGAATAAATGTAATCCTGAAGAAGTTTGTTACAGAATGAATGTAATCCTGACGAAATTTGTCACGGTAAAAATGTAATCCTGAAGAAGTTTGCCACAGAATAAATGTAATCTTGAAGACGTTTGTCACAGAATAAATAAAATCCTGAAGAATTTTGTCACAGAATAAATGTAATCCTGAAGAAGTTTGCCACAGAATAAATGTAATCCTGAAGACATTTGTCACAGAATAAATGTAATACTGAAGAAGTTTGTGACAGAATAAATGTAATCCTGAAGAAGTTTCTCACAGTATAAATGTAATCCTGAAGACATTTGTCACAGAATAAATGTAATCCTGAAGAAGTTTGTTACAGAATGAATGTAATCCTGACGAAATTTGTCACGGTATAAATGTAATCCTGAGGAAATTTGTCACAGTATAAATGTAATCCTGAGGAAATTTGTCACAGTATAAATGTAATCCTGAAGAAGTTTGTCACAGAATAAATGTAATCCTGAAGAAGTTTGCCACAGAATAAATGTAATCCTGAAGATGTTTGTCACAGAATAAATAAAATCCAGAAGAAGTTTGTCATAGAATAAATAAAATCCTGAAGAAGATTGTCACAGAATAAATGTAATCCTGAGGAAATTTGTCACAGTATAAATGTAATCCTGAAGAAGTTTGCCACTGAATAAATGTAATCCTGAAGAAGTTTATCACAATATAAATGTAATCCTGAAGAAGTTTGCCACAGAATAAATGTAATCCTGAAGAAGTTTGTCACAGAATAAATGTAATCCTGAAGACATTTGTCACAGAATAAATGTAATCCTGAAGAAGTTTGTGACAGAATAAATGTAATCCTGAAGAAGTTTCTCACAGTATAAATGTAATCCTGAAGACGTTTGTCACAGAATAAATGTAATCCTGAAGAGGTTTGTTACAGAATAAATGTAATCCTGACGAAATTTGTCACGGTATAAATGTAATCATGAAGAAGTTTGCCACAGAATAAATGTAATCTTGAAGAAGTTTGTCACAGAATAAATAAAATCCTGAAGAATTTTGTCACAGAATAAATGTAATCCTGAAGAAGTTTGCCACAGAATAAATGTAATCCTGAGGAAATTTGTCACAGTATAAATGTAATCCTGAGGAAATTTGTCACAGTATAAATGTAATCCTGAAGAAGTTTGCCACAGAATAAATGGAATCCTGAAGAAGTTTGTCACAGAATAAATAAAATCCAGAAGAGGTTTGTCATAGAATAAATAAAATCCTGAAGAAGATTGTCACAGAATAAATGTAATCCTGAGGAAATTTGTCACAGTATAAATGTAATCCTGAAGAAGTTTGCCACTGAATAAATGTAATCCTGAAGAAGATGGTCACAATATAAATGTAATCCTGAAGAAGTTTGCCACAGAATAAATGTAATCCTGAAGAAGTTTGTCACAGAATAAATGTAATCCTGAAGACATTTGTCACAGAAAAAATGTAATCCTGAAGAAGTTTGTGACAGAATTAATGTAATCCTGAAGAAGTTTCTCACAGTATAAATGTAATCCTGAAGACGTTTGTCACAGAATAAATGTAATCCTGAAGAAGTTTGTTACAGAATGAATGTAATCCTGACGAAATTTGTCACGGTATAAATGTAATCCTGAAGAAGTTTGCCACAGAATAAATGTAATCTTGAAGAAGTTTGTCACAGAATAAAGAAAATCCTGAAGAATTTTGTCACAGAATAAATGTAATCCTGAAGAAGTTTCTCACAGTATAAATGTAATCCTGAAGACATTTGTCACAGAATAAATGTAATCCTGAAGAAGTTTGTTACAGAATGAATGTAATCCTGACGAAATTTGTCACGGTATAAATGTAATCCTGAAGAAGTTTGCCACAGAATAAATGTAATCTTGAAGAAGTTTGTCACAGAATAAATAAAATCCTGAAGAATTTTGTCACAGAATAAATGTAATACTGAAGAAGTTTGCTACAGAATAAATGTAATCCTGAGGAAATTTGTCACAGTATAAATGTAATCCTGAGGAAATTTGTCACAGTATAAATGTAATCCTGAAGAAGTTTGTCACAGAATAAATGTAATCCTGAAGAAGTTTGCCACAGAATAAATGTAATCCTGAAGAATTTTGTCACAGAATAAATGTAATCCTGTAGAAGTTTGCCACAGAATAAATGTAATCCTGAGGAAATTTGTCACAGTATAAATGTAATCCTGAGGAAATTTGTCACAGTATAAATGTAATCCTGAAGAAGTTTGTCACAGAATAAATGTAATCCTGAAGAAGTTTGCCACAGAATAAATGTAATCCTGAAGAAGTTTGTCATAGAATAAATAAAATCCTGAAGAAGATTGTCACAGAATAAATGTAATCCTGAGGAAATTTGTCACAGTATAAATGTAATCCTGAAGAAGTTTGCCACAGAATAAATGTAATCCTGAAGAAGTTTGTCACAATATAAATGTAATCCTGAAGAAGTTTGCCACAGAATAAATGTAATCCTGAAGAAGTTTGTCACAGAATAAATGTAATCCTGAAGACATTTGTCACTGAATAAATGTAATCCTGAAGAAGTTTGTGACAGAATAAATGTAATCCTGAAGAAGTTTCTCACAGTATAAATGTAATCCTGAAGACGTTTGTCACAGAATAAATGTAATCCTGAAGAAGTTTGTTACAGAATGAATGTAATCCTGACGAAATTTGTCACGGTATAAATGTAATCCTGAAGAAGTTTGCCACAGAATAAATGTAATCTTGAAGAAGTTTGTCACAGAATAAATAAAATCCTGAAGAATTTTGTCACAGAATAAATGTAATCCTGAAGAAGTTTGCCACAGAATAAATGTAATCCTGAGGAAATTTGTCACAGTATAAATGTAATCCTGAGGAAGTTAGTCACAGTATAAATGTAATCCTGAAAAAGTTTGTCACAGAATAAATGTAATCCTGAAGAAGTTTGCCACAGAAAAAATGTATTCCTGAAGAAGTTTGTCACAGAATAAATAAAATCCAGAAGAGGTTTGTCATAGAATAAATAAAATCCTGAAGAAGATTGTCACAGAATAAATGTAATCCTGAGGAAATTTGTCACAGTATAAATGTAATCCTGAAGAAGTTTGCCACTGAATAAATGTAATCCTGAAGAAGTTTGTCACAATATAAATGTAATCCTGAAGAAGTTTGCCACAGAATAAATGTAATCCTGAAGAAGTTTGTCACAGAATAAATGTAATCCTGAAGACATTTGTCACAGAATAAATGTAATCCTGAAGAAGTTTGTGACAGAATAAATGTAATCCTGAAGAAGTTTCTCACAGTATAAATGTAATCCTGAAGACGTTTGTCACAGAATAAATGTAATCCTGAAGAAGTTTGTTACAGAATGAATGTAATCCTGACGAAATTTGTCACGGTATAAATGTAATCCTGAAGAAGTTTGCCACAGAATAAATGTAATCTTGAAGAAGTTTGTCACAGAATAAATAAAATCCTGAAGAATTTTGTCACAGAATAAATGTAATCCTGAAGAAGTTTGCCACAGAATAAATGTAATCCTGAAGACATTTGTCACAGAATAAATGTAATCCTGAAGAAGTTTGTGACAGAATAAATGTAATCCTGAAGAAGTTTCTCACAGTATAAATGTAATCCTGAAGACATTTGTCACAGAATAAATGTAATCCTGAAGAAGTTTGTTACAGAATGAATGTAATCCTGACGAAATTTGTCACGGTATAAATGTAATCCTGAGGAAATTTGTCACAGTATAAATGTAATCCTGAGGAAATTTGTCACAGTATAAATGTAATCCTGAAGAAGTTTGTCACAGAATAAATGTAATCCTGAAGAAGTTTGCCACAGAATAAATGTAATCCTGAAGAAGTTTGTCACAGAATAAATAAAATCCAGAAGAAGTTTGTCATAGAATAAATAAAATCCTGAAGAATATTGTCACAGAATAAATGTAATCCTGAGGAAATTTGTCACAGTATAAATGTAATCCTGAAGAAGTTTGCCACTGAATAAATGTAATCCTGAAGAAGTTTATCACAATATAAATGTAATCCTGAATAAGTTTGCCACAGAATAAATGTAATCCTGAAGAAGTTTGTCACAGAATAAATGTAATCCTTAAGACATTTGTCACAGAATAAATGTAATCCTGAAGAAGTTTGTGACAGAATAAATGTAATCCTGAAGAAGTTTCTCACAGTATAAATGTAATCCTGAAGACGTTTGTCACAGAATAAATGTAATCCTGAAGAGGTTTGTTACAGAATAAATGTAATCCTGACGAAATTTGTCACGGTATAAATGTAATCCTGAAGAAGTTTGCCACAGAATAAATGTAATCTTGAAGAAGTTTGTCACAGAATAAATAAAATCCTGAAGAATTTTGTCACAGAATAAATGTAATCCTGAAGAAGTTTGCCACAGAAGAAATGTAATCCTGAGGAAATTTGTCACAGTATAAATGTAATCCTGAGGAAATTTGTCACAGTATAAATGTAATCCTGAAGAAGTTTGTCACAGAATAAATGTAATCCTGAAGAAGTTTGCCACAGAATAAATGGAACCCTGAAGAAGTTTGTCACAGAATAAATAAAATCCAGAAGAGGTTTGTCATAGAATAAATAAAATCCTGAAGAAGATTGTCACAGAATAAATGTAATCCTGAGGAAATTTGTCACAGTATAAATGTAATCCTGAAGAAGTTTGCCACTGAATAAATGTAATCCTGAAGAAGATGGTCACAATATAAATGTAATCCTGAAGAAGTTTGCCACAGAATAAATGTAATCCTGAAGAAGTTTGTCACAGAATAAATGTAATCCTGAAGACATTTGTCACAGAATAAATGTAATCCTGAAGAAGTTTGTGACAGAATAAATGTAATCCTGAAGAAGTTTCTCACAGTATAAATGTAATCCTGAAGACGTTTGTCACAGAATAAATGTAATCCTGAAGAAGTTTGTTACAGAATGGATGTAATCCTGACGAAATTTGTCACGGTATAAATGTAATCCTGAAGAAGTTTGCCACAGAATAAATGTAATCTTGAAGAAGTTTGTTACAGAATAAATAAAATCCTGAAGAATTTTGTCACAGAATAAATGTAATCCTGAAGAAGTTTGCCACAGAATAAATGTAATCCTGAAGAAGTTTGTCACAGAATAAATAAAATCCAGAAGAAGTTTGTCATAGAATAAATAAAATCCTGAAGAAGATTGTCACAGAATAAATGTAATCCTGAGGAAATTTGTCACAGTATAAATGTAATGCTGAAGAAGTTTGCCACTGAATAAATGTAATCCTGAAGAAATTTGTCACATTATAAATGTAATCCTGAAGAAGTTTGCCACAGAATAAATGTAATCCTGAAGAAGTTTGTCACAGAACAAATGTATTCCTGAAGAAATTTGTCACAGAATAAATGTAATCCTGAACAAATTTGTCACGGTATAAATGTAATCCTGAAGAAGTTTGTTACAGACTAAATGTAGTCCTGAAGAAGTTTGTCACAGAATAAATGTAATCCTGAAGAAGTTTGTCACAGAATAAATGTAATCCTGAAGAGGTTTGTCACAGAATTAATGTAATCGTGAAGAAGTTTGTCACAGAATGAATGTAATCGTGAAGACATTTGTCACAGAATAAATGTAATCCCGAAGATGTTTGCCACAGAATAAATCTAATCTTGAAGAAGTTTGTCACAGAATAAATAAAATCCAGAAGAGGTTTGTCATAGAATAAATAAAATCCTGAAGAAGATTGTCACAGAATAAATGTAATCCTGAGGAAATTTGTCACAGTATAAATGTAATCCTGAAGAAGTTTGCCACTGAATAAATGTAATCCTGAAGAAGATGGTCACAATATAAATGTAATCCTGAAGAAGTTTGCCACAGAATAAATGTAATCCTGAAGAAGTTTGTCACAGAATAAATGTAATCCTGAAGACATTTGTCACAGAATAAATGTAATCCTGAAGAAGTTTGTGACAGAATAAATGTAATCCTGAAGAAGTTTCTCACAGTATAAATGTAATCCTGAAGACGTTTGTCACAGAATAAATGTAATCCTGAAGAAGTTTGTTACAGAATGGATGTAATCCTGACGAAATTTGTCACGGTATAAATGTAATCCTGAAGAAGTTTGCCACAGAATAAATGTAATCTTGAAGAAGTTTGTTACAGAATAAATAAAATCCTGAAGAATTTTGTCACAGAATAAATGTAATCCTGAAGAAGTTTGCCACAGAATAAATGTAATCCTGAAGAAGTTTGTCACAGAATAAATAAAATCCAGAAGAAGTTTGTCATAGAATAAATAAAATCCTGAAGAAGATTGTCACAGAATAAATGTAATCCTGAGGAAATTTGTCACAGTATAAATGTAATGCTGAAGAAGTTTGCCACTGAATAAATGTAATCCTGAAGAAATTTGTCACAATATAAATGTAATCCTGAAGAAGTTTGCCACAGAATAAATGTAATCCTGAAGAAGTTTGTCACAGAACAAATGTATTCCTGAAGAAATTTGTCACAGAATAAATGTAATCCTGAACAAATTTGTCACGGTATAAATGTAATCCTGAAGAAGTTTGTTACAGACTAAATGTAGTCCTGAAGAAGTTTGTCACAGAATAAATGTAATCCTGAAGAAGTTTGTCACAGAATAAATGTAATCCTGAAGAAGTTTGTCACAGAATTAATGTAATCGTGAAGAAGTTTGTCACAGAATGAATGTAATCGTGAAGACATTTGTCACAGAATAAATGTAATCCCGAAGATGTTTGCCACAGAATAAATCTAATCTTGAAGAAGTTTGTCACAGAATAAATGTAATCCAGAAGTTTTTTCACAGTATAAATGTAATCGTGAAGTAGTTTGCCACATAATAAATGTAATCCTGAAAAGGTTTGTCAAGGAATAAATAAAATTCTGAAGAAGTTTGTCACAGAATAAATGTAATCCTGAAGAAATTTGTCATAGTATAAATGTAATCCTAAAGAAGTTTGCCACTGAATAAATGTAATCCTGAAGCAGTTTGTCACAGAATAAATGTAATCCTGAAAAAGTTTGTCACAGAATAAATGTAATCCTGAAGAAGTTTGCCACAGAATAAATGTAATCCTGAAGAAGTTTGTCACAGAATAAATGTAATCCTGAAGAAGTTAGTGACAGTATAAATGTAATCCTGAAGAAATTTGTCGCAGAATAAATAAAATCCTGATGTAGTTTGTCACAGAATATATGTAATCCTGAAGAAATTTGTCACAATATAAATGTAATCCTGAAGAAGTTTGCCACAGAATAAATGTAATCCTGAAGAAGTTTGTCTCAGAATAAATAAAATCCCGAAGAAGTTTGTCACAGAACAAATGTAATCCTGAAGAAATTTGTCACAGAATAAATGTAATCCTGAACAAATTTGTCACGGTATAAATGTAATCCTGAAGAAGTTTGTTACAGACTAAATGTAGTCCTGAAGAAGTTTGTCACAGAATAAATGTAATCCTGAAGAAGTTGGTCACAGAATAAATGTAATCCTGAAAAAATTTGTCACAGAATAAATGCAATCCTGAAGATATTTGTCACAGAATAAATTTTATCCTGAAGAAGTTTGTCACAGAATAAACGTAATCCTGAAGTAGTTTGTCACAGAATAAATGTAACCCAAGAATGTGAACGCCATTTATTTTCTGTTTACAAACTTTATACAAACCACATTTTTCTGAAAACTAGAGAAATTTGCAAATCTATTGCTTCGAACAACATGTCACTAGCTATGCTGGCAAAGATTTTATCATCATTTATAGATTATGTTGCAAATGTGTTCCATTCTTTCTGAAGGCAAAACTTGAATTCTACTGGCGAAGTTGTCGATGACTTTGATGCACTCTTCTTATTGTATAGTTTTGATTTATTGAGTGATTGCTTCCTTTAGCTCTGAGATGGCTTGGGGGGTTGTTCCTGTAGATCCGATCCTTCAGATACCCTCACAGATAAAAATCGGTGGTGGGGGCTTGAGGACGGGCGAATGCGGAAACCACTCAGGTTCGCGTTTACGGTTGAGAAACTTCTTGTCCACTCACTCCAGAGAGAGACCTACTGTATGAGGGGTGGGGCCTCATCATGCTCATACCACTGTTGTCCCCTCTGAACCCTGGTTGCACCTCTGCTACAGCTCATGAGGGGATTTGATGAGGTCAAGGTCCTGGCAGCTTCTGCGGACGGATTTCTTCGGACTACTGTCTACCGAATCTCGGAGAGCTGCTATGTATTCAGAAGACCTTAAAGTAGGTTTTCTGCCAACTTTGACTGCTGGAGACTTTTTTTTGTCGTATTGCTGATTGTCCCAGTAGCCTCAAACTTCTTGATCCACCTGTAAATATCAGTTTTGCTAGAGGTTTTATTCTTGTCAGACATTCTGCGGAATTTCGCGATGACATGTTTATAGGAATTTCCCTTAAATTTTCTCAGCACACAACATTTTCCGTTCTTCTGTAAAAGGCATTGCTCTTGGTTTTCTGGTTTTGCTATCTTCTCAGCTGTCTAAATTTGAAATATAAAAGCAAAATATTAAAATCAACAAAATTACATAAGTTTAACTGGGTTACATTTATACTGGGACACCCTTTTGAATGGACGAGCTAATAGTTAGAACAAAAGAAAAAATATAAAATAAAAATAAATCAAAGGAAAGTGAATGACTTACAGATTCATAACAAATCTAGAAAAATAACCTGTCCCCTGTTTATTTTTTTTTTATATTCATGGTCTTAAGTTAAGTGGAAAATTTTTATTAACGATGCGTTTCGCCGGGGTTAAAAGACAGCATTGCGTGTGAGGAAAATACACAGTTTTGTCTTTCTTTCATTTTAACCTGAGGAAACCAAAGAGATCATATGCTTCCCTGGTGAGACGCGTCGTTAATAAAATTTTCCACTGTGTCTCATCTTCTTCCCTTTTGTTTCGGATACTTTTATACATTCTACAAATACACTTGGTCTTAAATGGGTGCGGAATTAATTTCAACTTCACCCACCGCGACGCGAAAGAGTGCGAACTTTTACTGTCGATAACTCCAAAACGGTAATTTTATCAAAATTTCTTTGTTATTTTCGAATTAAGCATGTATATTTGCAGCAAAATGGAACTATATTCAGGAAATTTTTATTAGACGCTGAGCGCGAGGGTTGAACTGCTAATTATTCTCGAGTTGAAAGTAGTCCTGTCACCCGTCTTAAATACAGAAACCTCGACTTATCTATGATAAATTCGCGGAAGACTACAATTTGTCTGTGTCCTCACTTTACTGCAGGAGAACAAAGATTTACTCGCAGTCAGGGTTCTATTTACTTTTAATAATCACATTTCGGGATGTTAAAACCAAATATTCTTTTCGGCTTCATTTCGCCTTCTACTAGACTTAACTAGATTCAATGAGACTTATTTATTATTATTATTATTATTATTATTATTATTATTATTATTATTATTAAAATACTAGGAAAGATGGTTCACTGTGTCGTGCTAGACAATTTTTTTTCGCCATAATCGATCATTACACATTTATAAATCAAGCATTCGACCATGCATTGAATATTGCAGCCACATCAGGTCTGGTGCTTTGCAACTGTTACAATGTTTGTATACCGCTCGTAATTCTGGTTAATAACAACGTAAGGAAACGTGGGAACGAAATGGTTAATAAAAGAACGGGTTTAATCACGTGAGAGACTTTGATTGATTATAAAGTAATAAAGAATACCGTAGTTCAGTACGGCAATGCGTACGGCTCAACGCTAGGCCCTGCGACCCACGTTGTGACGGTCATTCCTATGAGAAGACGTTCTACTTATAGCGGATGCACGAGGCCATTTTTAACAATTATTGTATAGAAGGACGGTCTGCATAACTGTTGTGGGGCTCTCCCTTTTTACACAAGATGGACTCGTCTAAAGTATACTTATACTGACAGAGTTGGAGACAGGGAGGAGATACATTCAGACAAGGTTGAGATACGTAGAGCCCAGAGAGAGAGAGAGAGAGAGAGAGAGAGAGAGAGAGAGAGAGAGAGAGAGAGAGAGAGAGAGACAGAGAGAGAGAGAGGGAGAGAGAGAGAGAATTACGGCTTCACTTACAGAGACTTGTACATATACTTTCTACTAACCCGCATTCCGGGACTACTAATCTTTATTTCAAGTTTGTATTCTTACGTGTCAATACACTTATTTTCATATTTCAATTACTGGTGTTGTTTATTTATTTGTGCAGGATTCCATACCCGGAATCCACAACAATAACAATATTATTTCCAGAAAAAAAAAACTCTCATACGAACAAAAGAAAATTTGAATAAAAAGCTTAATCGCAGTAACTTGTCAGTCGTCTTTAATAAAACTTGTATAAAAGCGGGATTGTTCCCCAAATACACAACTTTATATATATATATATCTATATATATATATATATATATATATATATATAATCACTACAAAAATAGTTATTTTGTTTCAACACTTCTGGCGATCTAAGATCACTTATATATATATAAATTATATATATATATATATATATATATATATATATATATATATATATATATATATATAATACACCAGAACAAAATGGCTATTTTTGTAGTGATTTTATAACATTTTTATGTTATAATTTTCTAATAAATGATTATATATATATATATATATATATATATATATATATATATATATATATATATATATTAATTAGATTAAAGCAGTTCGAAGTTTTACCTATAGAAAGAAAAAAGGACATTTATATATATATATATGTGTGTGTGTGTGTGTGTGTGTTTGTGTGTGTGTCTAATAAATTTCGTATGTCGCTCGTAATTCTGGCTAATACTGCTGTACGTAAAACACGGGAACAAAAGATTGAGTGAAAAAAGAGTGTTAATCACGTGAGAGACGTGGTTTAATAAGAGAGTAATAGACAGAATACCGCAATTCAGTGCGACAGTGCCTATGACTCAAGCGCTACGGCTTGCCACTACGTTTTGACGGCCGTTCCTGTGAGCAGACGTTCTACACATAGCGGATGGACACGCCCATGTTCAACAATTAGTGGGAGAAAGGTCGGTCGTATTTCTACGCAACAGTTATGCATTTAGAAATTCTTAATAAAATACAAAAACTGCAATGTTATTGGTCCTGACCTGGCATCTCGGTTCCAATCACTTCCCCACCGCCGTCACCTAGCTTCCTTGTGCCTTTTGTATAAATAGTTTCATGGTAAATGTCTTGAAGAGATTTCTTCTTTGGTGCCTAGACTTTTAGAATTTAAGCGGAACACTAGACTGGAATAGATACTTCAATGTATAAAATACATGTCTACTTATGGAATGCACTCACCATCAATAGCCTGCGTGGCGAGCTATAAATATTGCTTTATATTAAATACTTTGTGTTAAATTGTATCTCAGCCCCGACTTTCAATATCTTTACAGCTTTATATTAAAGTCTGTTTGCTAACGTTGTTTAAAAACACAAAAGTGTAAGTAAATAACATCACAAGATTATAATAGCAATTGAGAGAGTTCAAAAAATCTAGTAATCAGATGACGCTCTTTCGGCAATGTCGCTATTAAACCCGATTTTCAACATACTCCATAGCAACATTAATTAGTCTTATCATTTTTTTTTGATGCTACAATGATCAAGAAAAACCGGTTTAGGTCTATTATTACCCTTTCTTTATTTTTTGTGGCATATGTGGGAGCGGTTGACTTGCAACTGGTGGATATGAAACTCCGTTAACAATCGTGAAAGATATTTTAGAAAGAAAAGTGTTTTTGTCATAATTTTGCAGTCGGACAATCATTCATTTGTCTTACAAAGGAACTACGTACAGTGCAATAAGACAATGTCAAAAAGACGGTTTTGCCGTGACGTTGCCGTCATTTCAAAAACGATGATTAGAATTGTAATAAAAGCTAAACATATAATAAAAGTGAATTTATACATTTTCTTTGTTCTTGAGAATAGACAACAAAAATAATTTTATTTCAGTTGCTTTCGTTCAGTTTGAGTTCTTTTCTTTCTTTTTTTTTTGTAAAAAGAAGCGTGCAGTAGAAGACATTCGTATTAAAATTATAGAAAAAGAGAGACAAAAGGACTGATTTGAAAGTAATGGAGAGTCACTTGTGGCAAGTGAAGTAGAGAAAGGAAGAAGAAACATGAGTTAGTAGCGAAAGGAATTAAGATAAAAATGGGAAAAAAATCCTAAAAGGTCGTCGAAAATAGGAAGAATAGATGAGGAGAGAAAGAAAGAATGAACATCGATACAATGAAAAGAAAAAATAATAGATATAAGAAAGAAAGAAAGAAAGAAAGAAAGAAAGAAAGAAAGAAAGAAAGCAAGCTAAAAATTTTAGGAATATACGTAAAACGTCTAGGAAAAAGGAAAATGATAAAAAGGATGACGTATTAAAGAAAGAAAGAAAGAAAGAAAGAAAGAAAGAAAGAAAGAAAGAAAAAAGAAAGAAAGAAAGAAAAAAGAAAGAAAGAAAAAAGAAAGAAAGCTAAAAATTACAGGAATATACGTAAAACGTCTAGGAAAAAGGAAAATGATAAAAAGGATGATGTATTAAAGAAAGAAAGAAAGAAAGAAAGAAAGAAAGAAAGAAAAAAAGAAAGAAAGAAAGAAAAAAGAAAGAAAGAAAAAAGAAAGAAAGCTAAAAATTATAGGAATATACGTAAAACGTCTAGGAAAAAGGAAAATGATAAAAAGGATGATGTATTAAAGAAAGAAAGAAAGAAAGAAAGAAAGAAAAAAGAAAGAAAGAAAGAAAAAAGAAAGAAAGAAAAAAGAAAGAAAGAAAAAAGAAAGAAAGCTAAAAATTACAGGAATATACGTAAAACGTCTAGGAAAAAGGAAAATGATAAAAAGGAGGACGTATTAAAGAAAGAAAGAAAAAAGAAATGTAATATTTATTTATTAGATTGTTTATTTACACTATTTATTATATTATTTATTGGAATGGTTAACTGCCAATTGATTTGAACTTTATAAAATTATTTTGCGTGTTCTTAGCGCAGATACCTTTTGTATTATTAATGATTCAAGAAGACAAAAAAACTCCAAATGTGAATCAACAAGTATATATTGAAATAACATACAAGCACAAAATATACAATAATTTGTATTCAATGTATAGATTAAGGGAAAAGAAGTTGCTTCCCTTTTACTGTATTTTGATTTATAATTGATTGTTTGAAAGAAAGTTCTCTTGAGAGAGAAATGTTCAGGAATCAATGTTAGAACAAGTCTGGTGTTAGACTAGATAACACAAGAATACAATTGATCAGAAAGTGTGTTGTGTTAGAGAAATTAACAGAGTCCTGGTTGACTGATATGTATTACAAAATTCTGTGTCTGTGTGTGCGTTTGAAATGTTGTGAGTAAAGTCATAGGTTTGTGTTGACAGGCGAACTTTGCTGGACTCTACTGGCGGCTTGTGAAAAAGTCGCCTCCTTTAAGGCTACAGATAGGCGCCCAGCGAAAACACGGGAAAAGTTGATTTTGCACTAAAATATGTGATTGGTTAAAAATTGACCAATCGCTAAATTTGTACTAACGAAACAAGTAAGCAAGTTCAAAATCAAAAATTCAAAGCAACGACTGCGATGGTTAAATTGTCCCATAGAAAGGTAGTATTGATTTATTAGCCAATCGCAGACGAATAAAATGTGGGCGTGGAAAAACATAGCAGTCGCTACAAAATGTTAAATAATAATGATTTCTTTATAGTTGGTTCACAAATTTTAATAATTTAGTAAATGTTTATAAATTTATGAATAAAAAATTATTTTCATATTTATTTATTTTATAAATTGGTAAATGATAACTATTGCATTGCATTAGTTTTAATACAATTGTATTAATTTTTAGAATGTTGTAAATATAAAATTATTCTTGTAAGTAAAGAATCCATTAAATAAACAGTGTTTAATATTTTAAATAATTGTAGCTTCGTGTCAAATTTAAGCTGAACTTTGTAAATAACAAGACAGTATTTTTCCAAATTGAAAAGAGTGAGGTTTAATCAGTGATGTCCCCACTGCCGGATTTACAGATGGGTTGCTGCCCACGAGCCACTATACTAGAGTGAGACCTCTAAGCTTAGCCCCCTGATAAAATTAAAAAAAGATATAAGAACAGAGGAGAATTGTTTATTTTCAGATTCAATAGATCTCCTTTGAACCAATTTGAAACAATTTAGATCATTTGGTCCCCTCTAGTTGAAGTGAGTCTTTTAATGGAGCCGCTTGAAAAAAAAAAACAAAAAAAACGAATGCTTTTTTCCATCGACACCGCTATTATGTTAACCGTCTTCACCCTTCGGCAATGTTTATCGTTTTACAAAGCGATGATTAGAATTGAAACAAAACCTAAACATAATAAAGTGAATTTATACATTTTCTTTGTTCTTGAGAATTGAAAACAAAAATAATAGACACTATTTATTAGATTGTTTATTTACAATATTTATTATATTATATAATATTTAATTATAATATTAAATTATATATTTAATATACAGTGCTGTTCGATAAAAGTGACTCACCTGATTGTTTTTACTAAATGCTCTCTCCTCCGATGAAACGAAAGTTGAGCTAAATTCAAAGGATAAGCGATCTAAAATCCGAAGAAGAAGCTTTGAAAGCTCTTTGAATTTAGCAGTAAGTACTCTCAAGCATCCTTTCAGTATAATGTTCTGGGGATGCTTTTCTTTTCATAGAACTGGTTTCTTAAAACCTATTGAAAAGACCCTCAGGGGCGAGCAGTACAAGAGAATTTTAGAGTCTTGTCTGCTCCCTTCTGCTGAAAGGGTGCAAATCGACCCCACCAAGCTCATTTTTATGAAGGATAATACTCCCTGTCACAAATCAAAATTGATGAAGGAATACTTTGATGAGAAGCAGGTGAGTGTTATGGCATGGTCGCCCCAATCTCCTGACCTCAACCCCATAGAAAACTTATGGAGCATTATAAAGTACAGGCTTTCAAGAAAGCAGTTGAGCAACAAAGAGGATTTGATTGTGAATTTCATATCCGAATGGAATTCAATGCTTGGAGATGAGACTTGCCAGAACCTAATCAGGTCAATGCCAAAAAAGGGTTGAAAAGGTTATTCAAAATAAAGGAGGACCCATAGATTATTAAATATTTCCAACTATATTATCTATTATAAATAAATTATACCTGTATTATTCTTTATTTAAAGCTGTTCAGTTATGTTTCTATTGATTACTAGATGCAGGAAATAAGTGAGTCACTTTTTTTGCACAGAGTTTTCCCCATAATCTCATTTATATCCAAAATTATAATTATCAATAGGGTGAGTAAACTTTTTTACTAGGTGGTCGGGAAGGGGTCTTTATATTAGTAAGATTAAAAATTAGTTTGACCCCAAAAACAATAGGCAAAAATTTTTAATTAAAAAAAAATCAGGTGAGTCACTTTTATCGAACAATACTGTATATTTAATTAAATAATATATTTAATAAAATACTAATTTAATAAATTTAATAATATTAATAATTTATTAATAATTTTATTAATAATTTAATAATAATATTAATAATTTAACAATAATTTAATATAAATAATATATATTTAATATATTTAATAAATTATATTTTATATTATATTATAATATTTATTATTTATTGGAATGATTGGGAAAACATCGGCTAATTGTCAACTGACTGAAACTTTATGAAATGGTAAATAATAATGATTTCCTTATAATAATTTATTAATTTTTTTTAAGCATTTCGCCCGAAGCAAGTCGGGAGTACCACTAGCACTCAAGGGGTTACAGAAAGTGAGAGCAAGAGTAAAGAGGGGGGTGTTTGAGGAAAGGATAAAGAGAAGGACGGGGATCAGGATCAGTGCATCAGAAGATGTCGATTGACATTACATTTTAGGTTTTGAAGATTATAGCTATCAAAGAAGAAAGTAAGAGGAAGGGAGTTCCATAGACGGGAAGTGCGAGATGAGAAGCTGTTGGAGTAGAAGAGACGGCTACATTTATCCGTTTCGACAGTGAAAGGGTGGGACCGAGATGCCAACCCAGTAGCACGCTTATAAATGTATCAATAAAAATTGTTTTCATATTTATTTCTTTATAACTTGGTAAATGATAAATATTGCATTAGTTTTAATTGTATTAGTGTTTAGAATGTTGTAAATATAAAATTATTTTTGTAAACAAACAGGCTAAGTAATAAATTGTGTTTAATAATTTTGTTGGAAATACTCAAGCACGAAAAAATATGAATAAATTCATTTTCATCATATATTTAGGTTTTAGTTCAATTCTGATTATCGCTTTTTAAAACAATAAACATTGCCGAGGGAGTGAAGGTAATTAAAATAAAAGCGGTGTCATGGGAAAAAAACATCCTTTTCACACTATGCCTCATTGCGGTTACATTTGTCCATGTTTGTCAAAGTTTTCATGTGATATGTTTTATCCTTTAAGACTTCATTGGACTAAAGTGATGTTTATGTTACAATTACCTATGCACACGAGAGAGGACATTGAGAATTTTAAAATAAAAAATTTAAAAATATATGTTTTGGATATATAGTCAAGGTGATTTCATTTAGATTCTTTTTTATCATTTTGTGTTATAAAATATCCCACATAATGATAACAGATGATCTGCCAAGAAAAAGCACTTTCTATATAATTTTGTCTTTGTAAATTGCTTTCTCTTTTAATTAGAGTAGCATTATTTTAAATCAAAATCATGGTTAGACTCTTTACAGTGAGGAACTAATGCATTTTGAGTGTTGTTTTCTAAAAGAGTCCTTTTGTGTTCAAATAATTTTTTAATTTATTTTTTAAATTGTTTTTTTATTACTTAATTAATTTTATTAATTTTTTAATTAACTTTTAAAATAATTTTTAATTTTTATTAATTTCAAATAATAATATTGCATTGCATTAGTTTTAATTGTATTAGTTTTTAGTTTGTTGTAAATTTTCAAGAATGTGTAAATTCATTTTCATCACATATTTAGATTTTATTCTAATTCTGATCATCACTTTTTAAACAATAAACATTGCTGAAGAGTGAAGGTAGTTAACATAAAAATGGTGTCATAGGAATACTTTGCTATTTCACACTACGCCTCGTTCCGGGTTCGAACTTGTCGGAACTACAATATATGAAAAGTACAAAAGAACATCGTTAATTTGCAAGGTGAGGTTTAAATATCGTTGTATTCTGATAAATCGTTCAACCTTTCAACTCTTTAAGGGATTGGTATCAGTCAGCTGATATTATGCATGCAAGACCTGCTTTCTGTTAAAAACAATGAAACCACCTAAAGTAAGGCAATAAAGATACTAAGATGCAAGAAGTTACATCGTTTGAAAGAATATGAGAAAAATAAAACATTATTAAGGAGAGAGAACAATAAAAGAACAGGAATTAAGAAGACAGAAGATAACGATTGATATTGCATTTAAATTTTTCAAGGTCAAATTAGACTGGAGAGCAAGAAACCATAAGAGCGTCCCACAAGCGAGAAGTGCGAGAGAAGAAACTATTAGCATAGAACTTACAATCATATTAAAGGTATTTCCAAAGTCTGTAATATTAAAGATACTTCCAGAGTTTGTCATCAAAGGTACTTCCAATGTCTGTCATATTAAAGATACTTCTAATGTCTGTAATATTAAAGGTACTTCCAATATCTGTCATTAAAGTTACTTCCAATGTCCGTCATATTAAAGGTACTTCCAGTGTCACTCATATTAAAGGTACTACCAGTGTCTGTCATTAAAAGTACTTCCAATATCTGTCATATTAAAGGTATTTCCAATGTCTGTCATATTAAAGGTACTTCCAATCCCTGTCATATTAAACGTACTTCCAGTGTCGGTCATATTAAAGGTACTTCCAATGTCTGTAATATTAAAGGTACTTCCAGTGTCTGTCATTAAAGGTACTTACAATGTCTGTTATTGAAGCTACTTCCAATGTCTGTCATATTAATAGTATTAAGAGCAACCACCGCGAATTTATCTGGACTGATTGTTTTCTGAAGGTCAAGGCTTTAATAAATCCCCTGACCGTGATAGAAATATTACAAACTTTTTGTCATTTAAGAGGGGGAAAGTCAGAAAGGGGATGGTCCTTGTCGTTAATTTGTTTTCACTCTTCTGTCAAGTTTATCCCACGCTAATTCTGGGCTTGGCTTCAAACTTTGAAACTATGTTAATATATATATGTATATATATATATATATATATATATATATATATATATATATTTATGTATGTATATATATATATATATATATATATATATATATATATATATATATATATATATATTTATGTATGTGTATATATATATATATATTTATATATATATGTATGTATATATATATATATATATATATATATATATATATATATATATATATATATATATATATATGACTGCCAAGATATTGCGATTAAACTTTTTATTGAATTTTTCTTCAAGTGTTTTCTTTTCTTGATATAAAGTGAATAAAATTGTCCGTTATCGAGGATGTTTTTTTGTTTTTTTTAATATATAACTGAATGTGAAAAAAAAAACAACAAAAAAATACCTCCTTGATAATGGTTAATAGAAAAGGTGAAGCGCTCGGATACGTAGAACATTTGGATAATTTTTTCACTCTTTATATCCAGAATGAAAACACAACCAACCAATCACCGCTCAACAAAATTTATTATGAATATATGAACAACATATTAAAGGGCATATAACATTCGATACCATTTTATTTTTCTACCTGTTTCCGGTCAGCTCCTTTTGATCGAAAAACTTGTTTTGCAAAAATTCCGTAAATACAACGGGTAAAGTAAAAATTTTAAAATAATTTCAGAGCGCGTATTTTAACCTTGAAGATGATCTTAGAAAAGGTCGAAATTACACGGATTAAAAAAACAAACTACGACGCATTCTTTGAAGAATTTCATTTTAACATCAAAAACTGATTAGATAACTGGAAAAGATTAGTATAAGAATAAGTAGACACAATATCTCTCTATTATTCAATGAAACATTTTTGAATGAAGATATACTACCAGAACATATATATATATATATATATATATATATATATATATATATATGAAGAAATATAGTTTTAGGTGTGTTTATTTATGGAATAAAGTGCTCAATATCAGAGATAGAGCGTGTGTAAATATAAATATAAAAGTGAACATTTATAACTGAATGTAGAAAAAAAACATCCTTGATAATGGTTAATAGAAAAGCTGAAGGGCTCGGGTATGTAGAACATTTGGAAATATACTGGAAGCAATCAGCCTGACGATTGCGCCCAGCATGAAACAGCCTGTCGCCTCTTAGTGCTGACTTCAATGTTCACTTATATATATATATATATATATATATATATATATATATATTCAGGCAGTATAAAATATAAATAAAAAATAAGTTTATTTAATTTATGAATATAAAATATACATAAAAATAAAAATAAATATAATAATTTCAGCATTTATATACATATATATATATATATATATATATATATATATATATACATCATGAAGACAAAAGGAAAACTTATCTTAATGGAAGCGTTTCGCTCTGTGGTGGTCTTTATCAAGGCAAATGTAACGTTTTTATTTTGCAACGCGTGTTTAGAAACGGAAGTAAAATGTCATCTGTTTTTCAGAATTTTTAAAATCAAGAACGATCATAAATATATATCAGGCTAACTGAAAATCAAGGTAAATTATGGCGGATGCTACGTAAAATAATTTAAAGTCGGATAAACGAAAATGTTGTTATTGTTGATTTTTTAATGTAGTTATTATTATTTATATTATTTTGGTTTGAGAAATTAAGTTATGTATTATATATTTTAAATACAGTAGAAACCCTCATATCCGGATTTCCTCATATCCGGACATGATTTTGATGTGTATATTTAAACTATTTGGGTGATATGTAACTGATTTGAAATTTCTGTTTTTCAGGAAATTTACTTTGGATAATTGCTTAGGCTTATTTCAGCCTAATGGCTTCTATTGGTGCAAAAAATGATGGAAATAAGAGGAAAAGAACAACTTTGGAATTATCGCAAAAAGTGGAAATTTTAAACAGACTAGACGCTGGTGAAAGTTTATTGTAACTAATGGCTGAGTTCAACATTGTGTGATATAAGATCTTTCAAAGAAACTATTCTCCAGCGTTTACATTGTCACAATGAACAAGAACATAATAAAACACGATTGTGATAAAACCTGGACTGAAATTGAAAAAGCGATTGAAAAAGTTGTCAGTTTTATGGAAAGAAAGCTAGCATTCAGCTATGACGATTGCAATAACGCACGCAGAGTTAAAAATGTCTTTCGTTTAAAAATTTCAATTGAAGGCAAAAATTGCGGAAAGAGTTGCGAATGACATTAGAAGAGAAAGAATCATCATGCAACAGCGATTAAAAAATCCTCGTTACATTATTTGTTTTGCATACGTGGCGTACTTAATTTAATGAATTTTCATTAACATTATATAATTTATTTCTTTTTCCTTAAAATCAATTCCGTTATATTTCACTCATCATTAGCTTATTTTGTTTACTATAAAACAGTGAAAATAATTGTTAAACCTGATTCAGTTCTTTTATTTTAATCTAAACATAACCGCTCATATCCGGACTTTGTAACCAATTCCTCATATCCGGAATCCCTCATATCCGGAATCCCTCATATCCGGAATCCCTCATATCCGGAATCCCTCATATCCGGACTTTGTAAGCAATTCCTCATATCCGGAATCCCTCATATCCAGAATCCCTCATATCCGGAATCCCTCATATCCGGACTTTGTAACCAATTGCTCATATCCGGAAGGCTTTCTTAGTCCGGTTGACAGGGATTTTACTCTAACTAGCTTTGAATTTAACAACTTTCTTTAAATTTTTTAATTTTTTTCATAGTCATGTATGTCGGTTTCAGAAAGATTCATTTCTTTTTGGAAAGGAGTTATTTGAAAAAAATGTGTGTGCGCTCTATTTAAACGCATGCGCAGTAAATCAATGTCAGCTATCCATTTTATTGTACTTCCAACCTTCGGGTTTGAGCCAAATTTTATCTCCTTTCTACAAACACTTAGGTTCTGCCCATATGCACCGTGTAAGCCATACCCCAACCCCTTCATCCATCTAATCCAATTTGCACATGATTTTGTCTCTCCTCATTGTTGACCGGCTACTTTTGATGGCACTATTTTTCAACTAATGACGTCAACAGACTATTTACAGAGAAGCTGGTTAATTCCTCTGTTGGTAAATATAACCCACCCCCTCCACATACGATGCAATGGCTTCTACGGTAAACACGCTGATATTATAGCTATATCTGCGTGTGCAGAGTTCGTTAGTGTTTGGTTCCAGGAAGAGATATTTTAAACTCCAGCTGCACCATGAGAAATAACGTAGATAGGCAGAGGGTCATTGATTGCATCTACTTCATTCAGACAGATCTTTTTCTTTTCTTTTTTAAACGTTTGGACCGTGTACTGTTCAATCAGCTAGGCGGTCCAACGAGCCGCATACAATAATTAAAATACCTCGCCAAGCAAAATCCAACCACAATAATATTTATTGTTTCCGATTGATTTGACTTGCTATCGACACTAGAATAAATATCTTAGTGTTGTGAAAAAAGATCTGAAATTAATATGAAATAGATACTATTAAAAAAAATTATTTTTCTTTTTGTGTGCTATGTCCTTTCATGGGGTAGGTGATCATGGCTCTCCACCTCCCGCTATATCTTGCAGCTCTCAACAAGTTCCTTCCCTCTGCTGTCATCCACTTGCTTAAGTCAGCCACGTATGTCATGCGTTGCTTTCCCTTGTCTCTCTTTCCCTCTATTCGACCTGTGAGTATCAGATTCTCCAGGCCTTCCCTCCATTCTTTCTTTCTTTCTTTCTTTCTTTCTTTCTTTCTTTCTTTCTTTCTTTCTTTCTTTGTGTCATGTCCTTTCTGGACGTAAGCGATCATAGCTCTCCACCTCCCTCTATCCCTTGTAGCTCTCAACAAGTTCCTTCCCTCTGCTTCTTCCCCAAGACCACGTTCTGTCATCCACCTGCTTAAGCCAGAACAGGTATGTCACGCGTTGTTTTCCCTTGTCTCTCTTTCCCTCTATTCGACCCGTGAGTATCAGATTCTCCAAGCCCTCCTTCTTTCTTTCTTTTATGTGCCATGTCGTTTCAGGACGTAGGCGATCATGGCTCTCCACCTCTTTCTATCCCTTTCAGCTCTCAACAAGTTCCTAGCCTCTGCTTCCTCCCCCAGACCACGTTCTGTCATCCACTTGCTTAACAAACCAAACCTATGTCTGTTACATTAGAAGTACTTCCGATGTCTAACACATTAAATTGACGTTCAATATATGTTACATTAATGGCGCTTCCAATGTCTCTTTCAATATATATTTCATGAAATGAACTTCAAATGTCTGTTACATTAAAGGTAATCCAACATTTAGTATAGTAAAGGTACTTCCAATGAATGACATATTGAAAATGATTGAAATACTTCCAATATCTTCACTCCAAATATCTCTCACACTAAAGGTACTTCCAATAGCTGTCATAATAAAGAACTTGCAATATTTCTTAAAGGTACTTGTAATATCTGCGACATCAAATGTACTTCCAATATATGTTACATTAAAGTATTGTAGAGTAAATAGTACACCTCTTCTATAACTACAGGGTGTCCATAAAGTTCGTGTGCGCTTTAAATAATTTATAACTTTATTTGTATTTGCGATAGAAATAATTTGTGAGTAAGTGAATATAACGAACCCAACTGGAATTAGAATTAAAAAATTTAAAAATTTCGAAGCATTACACCATCCGCACATCCAGGCTTACAGAACCTGCTATTCTCAAGCGGTCACTCAATCATAAAATAGAAATAACGCTCATTCCAGAAGTTTTAGATTTCAAATCTGTTTCATTGAGCCCATCTGTTGTTTTGATCATAGTTGATTGATTCTTTGTTTTTTACGGCTTATCAACCCTTTGTGGGTTGTTTAAAACCGAAAAATATATTGGATTGTAAGAATAATTCTTTTTTTGTGGAAAACAATAATTTTTCCGATACATTTTCTATTTAACCCATATCTGGGAGGAGATGGATTTTCCCAAAGATATTTGAATAATTGAATATAACGAAACCGGTTGGAATTCGAACTCGGATCTCTTGCACTATTTATGTCAGCATTCGCACATCCACAGAAAATATGTCTTTCCAGACCAAAACTGGCCTTAATACCAAAGGAGTCTTTCCGTCGAGTAACGGCTAATAAGCGTGTGACTTCTGGGCGCGTTGCCTTGAGCCTGACATGTCAAAGCTAATAATGTGTAAAATATTTTGTTTACAATATACCTACTTTTTCTTGTAAGCATATTTAATTTTTTTTCCTTTTCAGATTTTTACAGTTAGTTAAGTAAACACTGTAAACATCTTAAAGTTTGAATAGAAAAAAAAAGGTTTTCGTGTATCAAAAGCGATTGTAAGAGAATTTCAAGCCGTAAATGTAGACTTTAAAAAAGAAACGATTTCGATTTTTAATATAAACGCTTGCTTTAACAAATATTTTCAGTGTTGAATTTATAACGAAAGTGAGCGTAAAGGCAATCGGCAAATCATAAGACAGACATCTTAAATTCAATCGCGTATATATTCTCACAATTAACATTATTCTCACCAGCAGTAGCTGCAACAAGTGGCCCTGTGGCGCAACGGTAGCGCGTCTGACTCCAGATCAGAAGGTTGCGTGTTCAAATCACGTCGGGGTCATAAGAATTTTTTTTCTTTTCTTTTTATGTAGAATTTTGTCTAATCTGTAATTTTAACTCGTTACGAATTCATTTGAAGCTATTTTATTACATTTATCCTAAATCGACGCTCAGTGAAAATTGAACCCGGAAGATAAGAAGTGTTTCTGATTCTAAATGAATACGATAGATTCGCCTATTGCCCGTTTCACACTACTCTCTCTGGTTTTTTGAACAGGAGTAGAGGTTTATCCCTTGTTTCCTGTTTAGGATTCGGCTTCCGTTTCCTTCTAAATTCTACTTCAGTTCTATGCTTCTAACATCTTCGCTTAAACCTTGAAATTTATACTATTATTGGGTTTCCGGTTTTTTCCCCTTCCTTTTCATTTCCAGTAGCCCTCCTGCGTCTTAGTGGCGTTATCGCCTTCCTTGAAATGAATAGATCAAACAAAAAATTACTAACCGTTTTCTCCCGTAGGTTTTGTCGATAGTGTAACGATTATAGACGCTGTAAATCGACGAGCAGAGTTCCAATTCTGGTCGATTCTGTTTCTTTCACTTCACTTGGAAAAAATGCGTGAATCCCTCTCCCTCCTGCTATGGGTTAAATAATACACTTGACTCTTTTGCTTTGCTGTGGCAACCACTCAATACCAACAAGCAGAGTGATAGGCTATATTGTAAATCTCTAGACCAGTGTTGCTCAACATTTATTTTACTTCAGGGCGTGCACCTGTAGAATAACTAAAATTCTGGAAGGCACTTTAAATTATAATAAAGAAAAATTAATAATGAAATTTGAAAATACGAGAATAATAAAGAAGCCACCTGAAATAAGTATTTACTTTTAAGACATTATATTGTATACTTAAGACATTATATTATATATTTAAGACATTATATTGTATACTTAAGGCATTATATTATATATTTAAGACATTATATTGTATACTTAAGACATTATATTATATATTTAAGACATTATATTATATATTTAAGACATTATATTGTATATTTAAGGCATTATACTGTATATTTAAAACATTACATTGTATACTTAAGACATTATATTGCATATTTAAGACATTATAATGTATATTTAAGTGTGCTTTATGTACTTTGCAATGTTTTTAATATTAGGCCTTGTATGTTACGGCTTGAAGAAGGTGAAAGGGAAAGGATTATCCACTCCTTGAAGATTAAGGAATTTAGCCCCCAGTTTAAAACATCAAATGACAATGACTTGAATTAGCCAAAATGCTCAGTGTCTCTAGCAGCTTTTTAAAAATAAAGATTTTTTTTTTTAAATATAAAAATAATTCATAAAGTGTCCTTCTGTTAATTTGGGGCCCACCTGGCTAACTTTCAGGGCACATTAGTGCGCCGGGGTGCAGCGGTTGAGAAAGGCTGCTCGAGACACACCACCGCTGCTACGGCGCTACGAAATCTAATCAAAACTTAGTTCATATCATTTTTACTCCTTTCGCAACGGGCAACGAGAAGACCTTGTAACCCCCAAGAAGACCTTGTAACCCACTAGACCTTGTAACCCTCGACGTCTCCTCGTGGGTCCGTTAGTTCTCCCAAACAAGAGAACTTCTCGGTATCTGGGATCCGTACAGGCACGTAGATTCCAGGGTAAACATGGTTTCACTTCGGGTGGTATGCTTGTACTTTACGTGTACCAGTTGAGGGTGTTACTGCTTCGCTAAATCGCGTACTTACCTTGCATACTAAAATACGGTTCCCTCTCCCTACGCACTTACAAAAACCTCATTTAGAAACCCCATACATTGGCTGTTGCCCTGGTGTTGCTTAAATAGTAGTAAAAGTGGTAATGAAATACGTTCGCACTGTTGTTATAAATTTTAATTTTACTCTCAACTTTTTAAAAAATATTTTACTCCAAACAAGAGTGTGAAAGTTAGTTTGATTTGTTTTGTTTTACGGCATATCAAACTCAATGGGTCATTTAATGCCGACAACTTTTTTTATGCTGGTAATATTTTTGTTTTGTCAAAAATCTATTTCTGGTAATATATTTTCTCCTCAAAATTGTGTAGCTGGTAATATTATTTTAAAAATGTATTGCTGGTAATATTTTTTTTTTCAAAAATATATTGCTGGTAATAGTTTTTTCTTCAAAAATTTATTTCTGGTAATAATTATTTTACAAAGTATTTCTGGTATTAAAATCTATTTTTACACTTTCATAATGCTTTTTACCTCAGTTTCGGGGTTAACTATTTGCACATAGCTGGGAACCTAACAAGTTCTACCACCCCGAGAAAGGGTGGACCTGGGAACACCAGCATTTAAGAGGTGGTTCTACGCTCCTCAAAATCTCCTGATCTGAGGCCTTGCTGTTGGACTTAGTTTATCGTCTTACCCTGGACGCGGATGTATTTTATCGTCATACCCAGGACGCAGTGAAAGTGAGAGAAAAGTCTGGGTAAAGGTGGGATTGAGGAAAAGAAAAAGATGAAGGCAGCAGAAGATGACGATTGATTTTGCATTAAAATTTTTGAAGACTTTTTGTTATCAGAGAAGCAAGTAAAAGAAAAGTAGTTCTACAGGTGAAAAGTGCGAGAAAAGAAACTGTTGGAGTATAAGTAACTCATGTATATCTTCCTTTCTTCTTACTGTATGTGTACAATACACATGTGAAATTGGACTGCAGTGACTATTGATAAATTGATTCGGTTTCTATGGCTTATCAACGCCTTACAGGTTATTTAAAGCCAGGAAATATTCTGAGACCGTAAAACAATTTCTTTTAGATAATAATGGTTTAGTGAAGACCTTGGTATGGTTTTCAGGCACTTTCCAAGGGTACTACACAATGAGATCGTCCCCCTCCAGACCGATAACGTTAGGAAGTCTCCTTCCTGGCAAATAAAAGGAATTATCAAATGAGTCACACCTGTGAACCAATCAGAAATCAAGGGACAATTCTAGAAATAATTCCTTTGTCTCAAAAATGTGATAAACACAGAGACGACCAGGCAAAAGAACTAGAAAGTTGATGAAATAACTGTTCTTCCAGGCCCTATTTTACCTGGGCCCTTAAATTCACAGGGAGCCGAAAGGATTACTATTATCAATGAGATACGTACATAATAATAATAATAATAATAATAATAACATCTGGCCACTCATATTCGAGAATACCCGTCTGCTAGCCAGTCCCTATTGCAGACGCTCGCTCAGGCACATATGTGTTTGCTCAACACCCACAGAGCCAACCTGTGGTTTATACTAAAACTATGCTGAGCAGACCTTAATTACCTTAGAGCAGACCTCTGGGTGAGATCAGGTTATCTAGCATAATCAACAATCGGAACAAACCCTCGGTAACGATGACTTGTTACTTCGTTCTAGCACAGCTATCGACGTGTTCCGTCTACCCAGTTTCACTCACAAGGCTTCCATTCTGTTCTTCCGTGCCTTATTTTACCTGGACCCTTAAATCCACAGGGAGTCGAAAGGATTACTACTACCAACGAGATACATAATTAATAATAATAATAATAATAATAGCTGGCCACTCATATTCGAGTATAGCCATCTACTAGGGCAGCTAGCCAATTCCTATTGCAGACGCTCGCTCATGCACATTTGTGTTTGTTCAACATCCACAGAGCCAACCAGTTTATAATTTTATATTCCCCAAATTGTAGAGGTATTTATATAAATTGCTTCTTTTTTTATTATACCTTCTTTTTTTTTTTGTCTATTTTTCCTTATGAAGATAGTTTTCATACAACAGGAAGTAGATTAGACACAGGGAGATTTTTTTTAATGGCTCCTTTTACTACTTTAAAATACTGTTACTCAAACTGCTACTAGGACTATTACTCCTACTGGCTACTTGATACATTGTCCTTTTATTTATATCTGGCATGCAGATGTAGTAGTAGACACAAGAATGCACATGAATATTTAAAAGAAAAAATGCTTCACTCTATTTGAATGTGTGTTACTGGAACAGTATAAAACTTTGAATAACTTTATAATTCTCCATGCTAAAAACCTGAAACTTTACAGATTAATAATTTGATATTTGTTTTACATACTGTGTAAATTTTACCTTTCTCCATAAATTATAAGTTAATTAAATTTTATTTTAAGTTGATATCCACTCAATAGGGATACTGTAGTGACAGAAAAATAAAAAAGTTCAGTATTTAAAAAAACGATTTTATTTTGCCATAAAGAAATAAAAACAAAATGATAAATAAATAAATAAATAAAAGAGGTCAAAAGATTATCATTCCTAAATGTAGGTAAAGAAATGTGGATTTTTAAATGAGTCACACCTGTGAACCAATCAGGAAGCAAGAGACAATTTTGAAATAAATTCCTTTGTCTCGAAAAAGTGGATAGACACAGAGACGACCAGGCAAAAGAACCAGAGAGTTGATGAAATAACACAGTCTGTTCTCCCAGGCCCTGTTTTACCTGAACCCTTAAATCCACAAGGAATCGAAAGGGTTACTACTACCAACGGAATACCTACATACACATTAATATTACAAGGACTCTCTCTCTCTCTTTCTCTTTCTTTCTCTCTCCCTCTCTATTTGTTATACATATGCAAAAGGACTTACAGTGCTGTTCGATAAAAGTGACTCACCTGATTTTTTTACTAAATGTTCTCTTCTCCGATGAAACGAAAGTTGAGCTAAATTCAAAGGATAATCGATCTAAAATCCGAAGAAGAAGCTTTGAAAGCTCTTTGAATTTAGCAGTAAGTACTGTCAAGCATCCGTTCAGTATAATGTTTTGGGGATGCTTTTCTTTTCATGGAACTGGTTTCTTAAAACCTATTGAAAAGACCCTCAGGAACGATCAGTACAAGAGAATTTTAGAGTCTTGTCTGCTCCCTTCTGCTGAAAGGGTGCAAATCGACCCCACCAAGCTCATTTTTATGCAGGATAATGCTCCCTGTCAGAAATCAAAATTGATGAAGGAATACTTTGATGAGAAGCAGGTGAGTGTTATGACATGGCCGCCCCAATCTCCTGACGTCAACTCCATAGACAACTTATGGAGCATTATAAAGTACAGGCTTTCGAGAAAGCAGTTGAGCAACAAAGAGGATTTGATTGTGAATTTCATATCCGAATGGAATTCAGTGCTTGTAAATGAGATTTGCCAGAACGTAATCAAGTCAATGCCAAAAAGGTTTGAAAAGGTTATTCAAAATAAAGGAGGACCCATAGATTATTAAATATTTCGAACTATATTACCTATTATAAATAAATTATATCTCTATTATTCTTTATTTAAAGCTGTTCGGTTATGTTTCTATTGATTACTAGTTGCAGGAAATAAGTGAGTCACCTTTTTTGCATTGAGTTTTTCCATAAATCTCATTTATATCCAAAATTATAATTAGCAATAGAATACCTTCGGGGGAGTAAACTTTTTTTACTAGGTGGTCGGGAAGGGGTCTTTATATTAGTAAGATTAAAAATTAGTTTGACTCCCAAAACAATAGCGGAAAAAATTTTAAGGAAAAAAATCTGGTGAGTTACTTTTATCGAACATCACTGTATAACACGCGAACCTTCTCATATGAACTTACGAACTCTTTAAATTTTGTATGTTGTAAGAAATATTAAATTTTATCTTTGCATGCAAAATATATCTTTGTACTAATTATCTTTACATTAATTTTTAAAGGCCAAAAATGAATGTACATTGGGATAAGCTAAACATCGCTAAACCTACATAACACCATTAAATCCAATATCATATATCCATCACAAGTGTAAACCTATAACCAAATAATCATCAACCCTATGAACTTAATGATCAAAAATAAGTATAAAGACCTCAATTAAATCTCCCCACTCTAAATTCAACAGATACCGAAAAATTAATATGACCCAAACAAAATTTGGTTTTGGCCTGGTTGATGAATTATCGGAAAGTAACGTCTATGTCAGGCGGATTCTCAAATGTAGGGGATGTGAAGTTATTTGTCAGAAGTTATTTCCGTCCCTAATACAAATTATTGATTTCCGTTGCTACTTACTTAAAGGACGTAGAATGTAAAACGACCTTAGTGTTGAGATTTTAGAAACAAAACAAAACATAAAAACAAGATGGAAGATAAACTAAATTCGTAAGCAATAATAATAATAAAAATGTAATATTTAAGCACTTGATTGTAAAACAGCAACAGTAATATTAGCCGTGTGTCCAAATAAAGAAACATTCGCCATTCATTGACCGAGAAGCCAGTGTGATATTATGGTAACTGTATTAAGAATGGTAAGTAAGAATGTGTTGTTTTGGTGTAAGAAAAATTATAGTACGTTCAGTTCAGTGATTGTTTTTTTTGGGTGTTTTAAGCATTCAACCCCAAGCAAGGCGGGAAGCTACTAGCACGCAAAGGGTTACAGAGAGTTGGAGCGAGAGCAAATAGGAGTGATAGAGGAAAGGATGAAGAGAAGGATAGGGGATAGTTCAGGGCATCTGGAGACGTCGATTGACGTTACATTTGAATAGTTGGAGATTATAGCTATCATGGAAACAGGAAGAAGGGGAGGGAGTTCCACAGGCGAGTAGTGCGAGACATGAAGCTATTGGAGTAGAAGAGACGGCTACATTTAACAGTTTCAACAGTGAAAGGGTGAGAGCTAGACGCCAGCTTAAGTAAACGCTTAAATTCATGAAGTCTGGGAACCAGCGAAAGCAGCTCATCGGAGCAGTTACCATGAAAGTATTTGTAAAAAAGACAGAGGGAGGCGACGGCACGTCTGTGAGAGATCGACCAGCTAATTTTAAATGTAGGATAGAAAACCAGCCTTCCCAGTTCCCTTTTGGCCATGTGCCATATTTATTGTATTTTAACAAGAATAAATATTGCAACCAGTTCTACTAGAATTTTTCTTCACTCCCTGATATCAAATTGAAATATCTGTTCTCTAATGGTAATGACAATATTATCCGTTTCCTTAAAAGGAAACATTCGAAATTCTTTAAACACAGTAAACAGGAGTATCGCACGCGAGACTTGCTTACTAACGAGTGCTTTATATTTATTTAGTCTTCAGGACTACAACACCGAGGCTTCTAGTAAGGGTCGAACTCACGACACGTGTGCCGATCTAAGAACTCCAGCACGTAACTCGTCTGTCATCGCCATTGAAAGATGAAGGACACCACATCTATTTACAATCGCAGCGCGTCGCCAACATTCAACTGATTATACTTTCGCCTTTTATGACACAATCGCTCCTCGCCTCGAAGAATTAATCATCCTTCGACCTTAAATAAAAATTCCATACGTGACTCAATCAGAAATTGTTTACTTAACTTTTGATAAATAAGACCCAATTTAAACTGCCGCATTGTTAGTTGATTGCAAATACAAAGTCGGCCAGTCTTGGATATGCCTATAAACTACAACTTGCAGTAAGGCTTCTGATCGGACGATTGGAGCTTTTGAGAAGCGTTAACCAGCTATTATTTGCTGTTGTTCCCAGTTCCTGCCTGACCTGGAGTGGTAGCATCTATTAGGACCATCCTGAGTAAGACGGTAAACTACATCCGTTTCCTAGGTAAGACGATAAACTAGATCCGACAGCAAGGCCTCTGTTTAGGAGGTTTTGAGGAGCGTGGAACCACCTCTTAATTGCTGGTGTTCCCAGGTCCACCCTGACTCGAGGTGGTAGCACCTGTTAGGGTCCCAGCTATGGGCAAATAGTTACCTCCTCAAAAGGGGGCAAAACACTATGAAAATGTAAAAATAGGGTTTAATACCAGCAATAAATTTTGAGGAAAAATTGTTACCAGCAATATATTTTTGAAGAAAAAAGAATATTACCAGCGATACATTTTATGAAAAAATATTAACAGCAATAAAAATCCTGCCGTCATTAAATAACCCATTAAGGTTGTTATGCCGTAAAACAAAACAAACAAACCAGAACCATTTTAATAATAAATATCTGGACTGTTGACTAATTGCTTTGTCTTACTTGTTATTCTAAGTAACTGTAAAGTGACTGTATAGTGACTTTATAGTAACTGTATAGTGACTTTATTGCACCCTGTATATCTGATGATGTATTTCACCGGTTAGGCTTCAGCAGATCAAAAGCAAAAAAATGATTGCGTGTGTGTATTTGTGTATATATTTCATTTATAAAATGAAATTTTATTATTTTTTTCCCAAGCTGACATGGCTCGTGACTAAAAAAGAAAGAAAATGAGTGACTTTTAAAATAGTCCTTCACATTTTAGGTTCTTTGCTTTAAGTTTCCGAGTTGAGAGATATAATCCTTCAGACTAGGTAAAAAATAGAAAAACATTTTTATCCACGCGCTCTCCGTGTCGACAGTATGTTACATATAGGATATATAATCCAGTCAAAGTTTGTTTATATATATATATATATATATATATATATATATATATATATATATATATATATATGGATAGATATAAAAAGAATGTATAAACGTAAAAATGTCTTCATATATATATATATATATATATTTATATATATGAAGACATTTTTACGTTTATAACCCATGTATAACTTTATTAAAAATGTCTTCATATATATATATATATATATATGAAGACATTTTTACGTTTATACATTCTTTTTATATCTATCCATATATATATATATGGATATATATATATATATATATATATATATATATATATATATATATATATAATCACTTTAAACGTTATTTTTAGAGGATAGACATATTTGATTAGACGTTCATTTTAAACACTATTTTATATCGTCTTCCGGCCTGGATATTAGATAATTCCTATTTAATTATTTTCAGCGTGAAAACGCATGAATATTTAGTTGTGGTCGGATAGATAGATAGATAGATAGATAGATAGATAGATAGATAGGAACAGACTGAGATATATTCTATTTAAATGATATTGCACAACAGGTATTTCACCTATTTATTTAAAGGGGCCGGTTGCACCTTTCGCTTTGGCTCATCCTTCAATTAAATATCACACTCCCATTTTGACAATAAATTGGTTTTCGCAAGTTTGTCAATTTGGTGTGGTCATTGCAAGCCAACATAGTTGATAACAAGAAATAGCTTATTGCTTGCGTTCATTTGTAATTATATGCGTGTGTGTGTGTGTGTGTGTGTGTGTCTCTCACTCCCTCCCCACCTCTCTCTCACGTCTTGATTTCTCCCAGACTTAATACAAATATATTAAAAAAGGTGGTGACGGGGGAAGAGGAAGGATAAGAAAAGAAATTACTTACTGTAAAATGCTGAATCGAAAAATATGACAAAAAAGTAGCAACAAAAAAAGCTAACCGGTTATCGCTTCATGCTTTTCAAAGGTAAAGCAACACACACACACACACACACACACACACACACACACACACACACACACACACACACACACACACACATATATATATATATATATATATATATATATATACAGAGTGTCCATAAAGTTCGTGTGCACTTAAAAAAATGTATAACTTTATTTGTATTTGCGATAGAAATAATCTGTAAAAAATGTTATAAAGTTTAATGTACCTAGTTTTAAGTATAGCTAAAATAACTAATGTGATTTCAGGCATTACTGTAAATCAGTTGGCAAATGTTTTCCGTGAACTGCAAAATCGTATTACCCTTTGTATTGCTAATGATGGAGGACATGTGGAAAGTTAAATAAAATTTCAATAAAACCTTAAAAAATATAGATTTACTTCTTTCTAATCCTTTTTACAAATTATTTCTATCGCAAATACAAATAAAGTTATAATTTTTTTTAAAGTGCCCACGAACTTTATGGACACCCTCTATATAGGCGATGGTACTTCACAGATAATAAAGAAAAGATATCTATACAGAATGGTGTTAGCCTACGCCCTGAAGATTATGGCATAAAAAGCATTAATATAAAGGCTGAGAAACTTGCGTATTATTTACAGATGAAACATAAGATTTCAAACCAGCAAATGTAAATTGTAACATATCCGTTGTCTTTAAAGGCAACGGGTAAGTTACAATCGACATTTTGGGTAGTGATTCGACGCAGCCTTTCTGTTTTTGTAAATTGTACTCTTAGAAGACGAATCCAACTTTTATGTTTGGGGTACCCAACCATTTTTTGTCCAACACCCTTAGGAAATGTTTGATCCATGTTCTTACTCCCTAAAAATATAAAATCACCTTTGGGAATGAAGAACTTTAAATTATAATTTTTGAGCCACAGACATTACAGTGGATGAATTTGATTGGTTGATTTTTTTAGCGTCCTATCAGTCTTCATGGGTTACATCTCTATATTTTGAACACAATTTTATGGCTTCAACTAAATATATTTTGAATGCAACTGCATGCCTTCAACTACAGATAAAATGCATTGTTGGTCATTTTCCTCCAGGTATGTACTGCTAGTTGGTTTTGTTTCGGCATATCAATTTCTATGGGTTATTTAATGCCGAAATCTAAATATCATGTATGTAATTTTATGCTTTCAACTACAAATATTGCAATATGAACTCTGGTAAAAAACATAAAATGATAATAGCAAAAATTGCAATGTGAGCACTGGTAAAAAATGATGCTGAAGACATTAGGTTTATAATACCCAGAAATTCATACACAGATGTTTGTTTAGTTTTGTTATGGGTCCTTACCTATAACTACAGAATGAATTCTTCCTAACACTATGTATACTATATAAGTATATACTATATAAGAGAGAGAGAGAGAGAGAGAGAGAGAGAGAGAGAGAGAGAGAGAGAGAGAGAGAGAGACGAATCGAGTCGAGCCGATAGTAGTTCACTCCAAACCAGACTGACAGTCATACTAACACCTTTCACATCTTGTATTATTATTCCGTGTAATATATCTTCGTTATTTCTACTCTTGTGTTCGTGTTGTTCTTCCTTGGTCCTAACCTGGACCATAACAGTGGAATCGAGTCGAGCCGATAGTAGTTCACTCCAAACCAGAGACTGACAGTCATACTAACACCTTCCACATCTTGTATTATTATTCCGTGTAATATATATTCGTTATTTCTACTCTTGTGTTCGTGTTGTTCTTCCTTGGTCCTAACCTGGACCATAACAAGTTTCTTGTAAATAGTTATTAGTTCATACTGTAAATACTCATTGGGGTTAGTTTTAAAGATTTTTAAATTGTTGTGTTATTCCCCTCCCCCCACAGACGATAAATTGTACCTGTGGGGACTAGTTAATATTTTCATGGAGACATTGAGGTATTATGGTGGGCGTGGTGAGAAAGGTACGTAAGAATGTGTTGTTTTGGTGTAAGGAATATTGTTAGTATGATTGGGTCAGCGTTTGTGGCTAGCTAGGTTAAAAGTTAAAACAGAAGACCGACCTCTTCTCCCTTCCCCATTTCGGCCTTGTGCCACATATTCTGGAGTTTCAGAATTAAATAAACTCAAGGACACATGGCACAGTGGATAAAGGCGTTAGTTAGATCCAGTGACAGGACCCAAAGAGTGTGAGTTCAATACCGGGTTAAGGCAGTGGAGAACTTGGAGAGGGGAATTAACAGGAGATAACTGATAACTGGCATCCATTAAACATGGCACGTGGAACTAGAACAGTCTACCCCAGTGAGCGAAATAAAAGGTTCACTTCGACATTCCAACCACTTGAAGAAAGCCGGAGCGTACAACGGCCGAAACGTTGTAATAAATATGGCGATAAAGATGAGAACAATTGTCCGAATAATGTAAATAATGTACATAATACCTCATCTCAGAAATATAGACAAATACAATTATTTGGTATATAATTTTATATTTTCCGGGTAAAGGTATGTTTTTTAGGTATATAGTTTGGAGATCATAAAATGTATTATTATTAAATTTACGATTAAAATGTATTATTATTAAATTTACGATTAAAATGTATTTTTATTAAATTTACGATTAAAATGTATTTTTATATTTTTTAGTGTTGCATTGATTGTTAATTTGCTATAAAAAATTATTGTTGCTTATTTTATTATAAAAATTTACTGTTGGATTTTGTTTGGGTATTCACTATTAGCTCATATCTGGGACCCTAACAAGTTTTACTACCCCAGGTCAGAACGGGAGAACTTGGGACCAACAGCAGTTTAGAGATGGTTCCACGCTCCTCAAAACCTCCCGATCAGAGGCCTTGCTGCCGGATGTAGTTTATCGTCATACCCAGGAGTGTGTTAATTGAATAATATACAAGGAATGATGGATATGTGTTTGTGTGTGTGTATATGCGCACGCACGCGCGTGTGTTGCTTAAGATTGGCTATATTTATAAGGGATGAGTGCTTAATAAAAGAAATAGAACGTCTATGGATTAAGCAGTCCGGACATAGCAACCAACACCGCATTCCTATGTCCACTCACTCTTTATATCTATCTATCTATCTATCTATCTATCTATCTCTCTCTCTCTCTCTCTCTCTCTCTCTCTCTCTATATATATATATATATATATATATATATATATATATATATATATATATATATATATAGTTAAGTAATTCATTGAGTCTGAAAGAAACCTCAACAGAATGCAGAAAGCACTGGACGGCCGTTTCGTCCTATATTTGGGACTCATCAGCAGTGCGCATCCACTGCCGAGAATTGAAACCGGGACAGTTAGGTTATCAAGCATATATATATATATATATATATATATATATATATATATATATATATATATATATATATATATATATATATATATATATATATATATATATATATATTCTGATGTAATTTTGATTAATATCAGTTCTAACCACAACTGCAATCCTCAGACAAATACCCACTACCGTTTGCAACAGAATTAGTAAACTATCGTCCAATGAAAAAAAAATCTTCAATAGAAATAAAGAATCATATAAAAAGGCCTTCCAAAAAAGTGGTTTCAAAAATAAGCTGTCTTACGCAACCCCTATAGGTAGTACCGACGCACAGAAAGTGGGATGTAGGTGTAAAAATAAGAAAAGAAAAATCATTTGGTTCAACTCACCCACTTCTGTAAACTTTCAAGTAACAACATCAGACAATATCGGACAGTACTTCCGAAAATTAATTACTAAACACTTCCATAAAAAATCCTCTAAATAAGATATTCAACAATAAATCAATAAAAATTAGCTTCACCTGCACTAATAATATTTAACAAATTATTAATTCCCATAACAATTACATGTAAATTCCATGGGTGAAAAAATAAATCGAGTATGGAAATACCCTGTAATTGGAGAATTAAGTTTGGTTTGTTATGTGTTACGGCATATCAACACCTCAATGGGTTATTTAATGCCGACAAGATTTTTATTGATGGTAATATTTTTTATCTATCTATCTATCTATCTATCTATCTATCTATCTATCTCAGTATATATTAGTTTGGTTTGTTTTGTTTTACGGCATATCAACCACAATAGGTTATTTAATGCCGACAATTTTTATTGCTGGTAATATTTTTTCTCAAAAATTTATTGCTGGTAATAATTTTTTACAAAGTATTTCTGGAATTAAACCTGTTTTTACCTTTTCATAATGTTTTGACCCCAGTTTGGAAGTTAGCTATTTTTCCATTGTTGGGACCCTCACAGGTGCTATCACTCCGGGTTAGAGTGGACCTGGGAACACCAGCAATTAAGAGGTGGTTCCACGCTCCCCAAAACCTTCTGATCAGAGGCCTTGCTGTTGGATGTAGTTTATCGTCTTACCACGGACACGGATGTAGTTTATCGTCATACCGAGGACGGGTAGGATGAAGAAAAACTGCCCAGTAGAGGGCAAATGCAGATCCACTTGTGTAGTATACCAGGCAACCATTAACCCTAAAGAAAATATGACAAATTATATTTACATCGGAATCTATTACATCGCCCCAATCCCCTGACCTCAACCCCATAGAAAACTTATGGAGCATTATAAAGTACAGGCTCTCGAGAAAGCAGTTGAGCAACAAAGAGGATTTGATTGTGAATTTCATATCCGAATGGAATTCAATGCTTGGAGATGAGATTTGCCAGAACCTAATCAAGTCAATGCCAAAAAGGGTTGAAAAGGTTATTCAAAATAAAGGAGGACCCATAGATTATTAAATATTTCGAACTATATTACCTATTATAAATAAATTATACCTCTATTATTCTTTGTTTAAAGCTGTTCGGTTATGTTTCTATTGATTACTAGTTGCAGGAAATAAGTGAATCAGTTTATTTTTGCACAGAGTTTTTCCCTAAATCTCATTTATATCCAAAATTATAATTATCAATAGAATGCCTTAGGGTGAGTAAACTTTTTTATTAGGTGGTCGGGAAGGGGTCTTTATATTAGTAAGAATAAAAATTAGTTTGAGCCCAAAAACAATAGGCGAAAAAATCTTTAAGAAAAAAAATCAGGTGAGTCACTTTTATCGAACAGCACTATATATATATATATATATATATATATATATATATATATATATATATATATATATACACGCACACACGTTGTTGAGTTACTGTTTTACTTGTTTTTTTTTGTTTTGTTTTTTTTTAGTTAGTCACTATGTCATGGTTGTTTTATGTTTTTATGTTGTAGGCTATATATATTCTGTTCCAATTTCTGATCAGGAGGTTTTGAGGAAGCGTGGAACCACCTCTTAATTGCTGGTGTTCCCAGGTCCACCCAGACCCGGGGTGGTAGCACCTGTTGGGGGTCCCAGCTATGGGAAAATATTTAACTTCCAGGTCTTTTCCAGCACATTGAAACAATGATGTTGCCAACTACACTTTTTTGAAACAATGATGTTGCCAGCTATACGTTTTTGAAACAATGATGTTGCCAGCTATACGTTTTTGAAATAATGATGTTGCCAACTATACGTTTTTGAAACAGTGATGTTGCTAACTACACTTTTTTGAAACAATGATGTTGCCAGCTATACGTTTTTGAAACAATGATGTTGCCAGCTATACGTTTTTGAAATAATGATGTTGCCAGCTATGCGTTTTTGAAACAGTGATGTTGCTAACTACACTTTTTTGAAACAATGATGTTGCCAGCTATACGTTTTTGAAACAATGATGTTGCCAGCTATACGTTTTTGAAACAGTGATGTTGCTAACTACACTTTTTTGAAACAATGATGTTGCCAGCTATACGTTTTTGAAACAATGATGTTGCCAGCTATACGTTTTTGAAACAATGATGTTGCCAGCTATGCGTTTTTGATATGTTTAGTAAATACTGGATCTGGCATTAAATAACCCATAGTGGTTGATATGCCATAAAACCCCAACCAACCAACCAATCTGTTCCAATTTTACCTCTTTAGCCAGCTTGCCCTGGCGATCCGCGTAGGTGAAACCTGGGTAGGTTTACCTGGCTCTTTAGGTTCACAGTTTTATATATATATATATATATATATATATATATATATATATATATATATATATATATATATATGTAATGTTGTATATTTGTATATATGAGTGTGTATATGTAAGCATGTGCGCATGTCTGTATGGTTATATATATATATATATGTGTTTGTGTGCACATATGTGTATGTCTGTATGTATATATGTATGCATGAGTGTATGTGTGTATATATGTACACATACATGTATGTATGTGCGCGTATGTATATATATGTAGGTGTGTATATGCGTATGTGCTTCATAGAAAATTTTCGTCCTCCGACAGGATTCGAACCTGTATCCTATACGGAACCCGAACAGTCATATAGCCTGACGTGCCTTAACTGTTTCGGCCACAGAGGAGCGTTCGGTTACCAATGTCGATTTTACTGTCTTTAAACCGAACGCTCCTCTGTGGCTGAAACGGTTAAGGTACGTCAGGCTATATTTGACGGTTCCGTATAGGGTACAGGTTCGAATCCTGCCGGAGGACGAAAATTTTCTATGAAAATTTCTTGGACATTCAAGCCGGTAAATGTTGTTTAATACTGTTTATTATAAACAGAGCATTTACTTAAATATTTATATCTATAAAAGAATGTATAAACATAAAAATGTGTTAAAATAATTGTCGGACTTTGTCCATTTCATTATATATATATATATATATATATATATATATATATAAAAAGCTTCACACATAATATTAGGTATGTCCAATTTTGGCCATTTTAGCGTTTTTTTTAGTGGTTTTTTTGTCAGTTGAAAGACACATTAATTTCGAAATTCTTGTAAAAATGAACTACTTGTTGGATTTTAATGAAAACTTCAGAACTTATTCAGAAATGAATGAACTTATTTTAGAAATGTTTGTCTCTTTGAAAGTCATGGTATAAATGTTTTTTTTTTTATATCTGTTACCCCCCTCGAACTTAATTTTATGAAAACTAAAAAAAAAAATTTATTTGCAACCTGAATTTTTTTTTTTAATTAAATGCACAAAACTCTGAAAAATCTAAATCATCGATTTTTTTGTTAAAAAAATGTCCGAAATTGTCCAAACTTTTACCTCAATTGTAAAAATACAAAACCCAATAAAACTAAGACAATATTTAATTAAGAAAGTTTTTAATGGCTTTTCTGAATAATATATACGAAGGTAATTATTATCTGAAAAAAAATTTTTTTTTGATGAACAATGAATTTTTACATTAATTTTCTTTTTTTTTTCAATTTTAAATACACAATATGACAAAAGGTTGTTATATATTTATACATTAAGTTCTTTCTGCAACCTTATGGAAATGATATATTATGTTCTCTACTTTTTAAAGATCATAAATTTGAAAGCTTATTAAAATCTGACAACCATAATTATTTTAAAAATAATTTCTAATATTCCAAAATTGTATTTAAAATTGTCTCCAACGAAAGTATGGATGCACACCTTGAAATAATGTCACGTGAGTAGTTTCTTTTGATAGAAGCAAGTTTTTTTTTACTTCAGAAATGGCTTTGATTCGTTCAGTAACAACAAAACAACGCTTGTGAAGTTTTCTGAATATCGTCGTATTATTTTCAATTTTTTTCTTTTTCTATTCAAATATAATCGAATAGTGGGATAAAAGAAAATATCGACTATTTACAATTACAAAAAAAAAAAAAAAACGCCCTTGGAAGTCCACCCAAATTTTCAAGTTTGAAATCGAATGCATAAATTCATTGTACATTACTTTGGAATTATTATCCACACGACAAATTATCAATTAAAACGATTTTTGGAGTTTAAATTTTCTGGAGTTAGCTCGCTACTACTAAATACTTGTTGAGACAAAAAACAAAACCAACATAGCATGTTAATTTTATTAATAAATAAAATAAAACTCATATTACTGCCATATCATAATTATTAATAAATAGAAAAAATTCTGCCTTAATAAAAAAGAAATAAAATCTCATTTCATTAAGTTAACCCGTTTCAATTAATGGTGTTTCATGTAATTTTTATATTCTCAGAAAAATATTTCATGACTGAAATAATAAACCTCAATTTAAAAAAATGTATTTTTTTTACTGTTTTATTTTTACTTGTAAAATTTGATTTTCTTTCATAATTTAAATGTTATTTTCAGTGCAGAATTCTTCCTCAAACGTAAGGTAAAAAAAAAAAAAAATTTGAAAGTGAATTTTTTTAAAACCAGATTCACTTAAAATTAGAACGAATTATATCACTTCTGCGCTACCGTCCAATAAATTTCCGTGCCGTAAGTTGTGAATATATTGACATACATCAATTAACGCCTGTCAAAATAGAGCACCCCGGTTGGAAATATCTCTATTAAAAAATTTTCTGCTAAAAATGTAAGTAATGTTTCTTTCAAATTACATTAAGTATACTTTAATCATTCTAAATTTCCTAAGATAACAAAAGAAAAAGGTGTAATTGATTTTTCATGATTTTTTAACTAACAAACTATGATCTTTCCGACAGAAATGTCGATAAGTTCGATTTTACGAAATTTTTTGACTCGAAAAAAAACAAGATTTTTAATAAAATTTTTAACATTTATAGGAAGGATTAAAAAATCTGAAAAAATATTCAGAAAATACTTTGCTCTTTCCTCTTTAATAACAACATAAATATTTAAACGTTAAAAATTGTTTTATCAATTTGGGGACCTTTTGTCGTCAAGGTATACCACTTTTTAGCGAAATATTGGACATACCTACATAATATGAATGTGATTTTATTTATTTTTAGTATCCAGTATTTTCTTGGGTAAATTTGTTTTGTCAGATCGTCACTCTGTCTCCATAAAATTAGGCAGAAAACACTTCGTGCTTTGTGATTCGTGATTTTTCCGATTTGAATGCAAATTCCGTTGATTCATGTCCTTTCAATGTATACGTTTTTTTTATTTTCCTGCAATGAACGTTTGATGTGACTAACACAAACTCGCGAACTTTTCTCCTTTTGATGCCCACTGTTTGTTGTCTCTGCGATGATAACACAGCGCTAAGTTTATCAAATGCTCACGTTTTCTGTGTCATGTCTCGGTCCGGTGATAGCTCCGTGGTTCAATCGCAGGTCCATCTCCAGTTTAAAATTACCAATTACGCTGTTTGAAATAAAAAAAAGTAAAATAAAAAAATATTCTAAAGCTTGCTAAACGATTTGCCTCGTATATGAATTTAAAATAGAACACTCATATATTTAAAAAAGAGAATATATATATATATATATATATATATATATATATGTGTGTGTGTGTGTGTGTATGTGTGTGTGTATCAATATATATATATATATATATATATATATATATTTAAAGACATCTATGATATGTTTAACGTTCTTTTTATAGATACAAATATTTAAGCAAAAATTTTGCTTAAATACTTGTATCTATAAAAAGAACGTTAAACATATCATAAATGTCTTTAAATAAATTGTCGGACTCTGTCCAATTCAATATATATATATATATATATATATATATATATATATATATATATATATATATAATATTGATACATATTTCATTAAATAATATAGACAGGTTTTGTTTATTTATTTTATGTAAATTCTTTTCATATCGTCTGATAAGCTTAATAACATTATCATTAAACGAAGAAAGAAAATCACAATATTGATACATATTTTTAATCCTATCTAAGCTTTCGGCTTACATAAGCCATTATCAAAGATGACAATTAAATTACAATGTATTAAGCAATACATTAATGTAATTGTCATCTTTGATAATGGCTTATGTGGTAAAACCTTTTGACTTCACACAACCGATCAAGTCTGCTCATTACTCAATATTCCTTTGTATACTTTTATGTTCATTTCTTTGACACTGAATTTGCCTCACTTGAATGAATTTATCATGACTCACTGTCAGTTTTGAGCCCGACACGAACTTTTCGGATCAATTCAATAAATACCTACTTTATTTATGTCGCGTACCACGTAATTCATCACTACCTGCCGTACGCGACTAAACCGGTTCCACCACCAGGCTTTTTCCTGGTGAGGAGGGTGGCTAGACACCCAGCAGGATTAAGGACAAGACCTGTCAAACGACCTGGGGTGGAGGATGAACCTTCTTGTAGAGGTCAAGTACCATCGCACGCAATGACTTAGATTGGACTCCATCTGCAACCAGATGAATGGATGCTCCTCTGGCTTTCAATCCAGATACGTAGAGGGGACTGGTCACGTGCTCAGCTGCGCAGAGATCCTACACTCACATCCTGGCATGCGACTGATGATGTTGATGATACAACTATTTAAAATAATTTAGTCATATATACTTTGTTTTCATTCAGATGAAATTATTTATTTAATGGGAAATTTAACAGATTATATTTTGCACAATGTTAGAAAAATCTTAACAGTGTCTTTTACCTTACTCTTCTCTAGAAGATTACTATTTGTATGCTGTAGGTGTGTTCAGTGCGTCACGTGGTTCGCTGGGGACTGCAAAACGCTAGAAGCGTTAAACGGGAGACGTCCTTTCACTCTAATGTATCCTATGTTTAAGGAAGAAAAGATTGAGAGAGAATTTTGGATCCATTTTATGTACTGCTTTTGGCAACGCAAACTAGCGATTGTTATCAGAAGTTTAGGTAGAAGAGTGACCGACGAACAGGTGATTTAATTAAGGCTGGAAATTAAAATGGTCATTTACAGTTAGAATGAGGAAGAGACAGTTTAAAATTCTGGAACACATCACGAAGAAAGCAAGCTTGAAAAATTTGAGGCGCACAGGACATATCGGAGGTAAAGGGGACAGAGAGAAACAGGGAGGAACTTACCGAACGAACTTGTGTAAAGGACGAAGAAGAAGTTGGAGAAGGTGGAGAAGGTGGAGAAGAAGAAGAAGAGGGTGGGGAAGAAGAAGAAGGTGAAGAAGAAGGTGGAAAAGAAGAAGAAGAATAGGAAGAAGAAGAAGAAGAAGGTGGAAAAGAAGAAGAAGAATAGGAAGAAGAAGAAGGTGGAGAAGAAGAAGAAGGTGGAGAAGAAGAAGAAGAAGAAGAAGAAGAAGAAGATTATTGTAACACATTATCATCTCTCAGTTGCGTCTCTTTCTCGCAACTGATGAAAATTATACTGAGAGGTGCCCAGCCCTGAAGTTGCCCAAGGCTGTGCCCTCTCATTGCACCAGAGAAAGGAATCGGTACTCGCACCGAAGCCAGCACAACCGACGATTGCGGGGGCTGCGGGCAATTTTTGTTCCTAGCCCGGGTGTTCACCACATTAAACCGACTTTGTGTTACAACCTGACCCCGTGGGAGGTTGAGTAAATACAAATTTTCGATTGCAATATTTTATATATTAAGAATCCACTGCATTTCGAGAGTACATTAATTAGTGCTACTATAGTATGATATCTACTATTCATTTCCTACTATGGTATGATATTTACCAACTGTTGAAAGTATGAAATATGTTAGGGTTAGGGTTAGAGGTTAGCGTTAGGGGTTAGGATTAAGGTTAGGAGTTAGGGTTAGAGGTTAAAGATTAGGGATTAGGGTTATGGTTAGGGTTAAAGGCAGTGAACTGGTTATGTATTAAGAATCATTAATAATATTTTAATACAAACAAAAATGGAAAAATATCTCATCAAATAATAATTTTAATGTTTGTAAAATGATTTGATGTCACTTAAAAAACAGCAAACAGGTCATCGCTTTTCCTGAGCATTTTTCAATGAGTGCATCGTCATTTACAGTAGGTCGCAAATGCCTCGGTAGATATCAAACTATAGTAGCACCCAATAATTTACCATGCATTTAAATTATACGTACGAGGGTCATTCAATAAATAAGGTGAATTTTTCGGTATAAGGACTTCTAATACAGATAGAAGCTTACTTTCTTTTTTTTCTTTTTTCAACGTAGTCTCCCAGCACTGTCACACACTTTTCCCATTTGTGCACAAGCTTCCGTATTAACTCAGCGTAAAAATATTTGGAGTGATGTCTCAGCCAGTCGCTCACAACACTTTTGACTTCATCGTCACTTTTAAACTTCCTGCCTCTCGTGAACACTTTCAAGGGACCAAACAGGTGAAAGTCTGAAGGGGCAAGGTCTGGGCTGTAAGGGGGACGAGGGAGAAGTTCCCAGCCCAGCTCGTTGATGGTCTGCACCGTTTGGGCTGCTGTGTGAGGCCTTGCGTTGTCATGATGCAAGATGACTCCGTCTGACTGATGACCCCTGCGTTTGTCCCAACAGATAAGCTCAAAGTCCTTGCAATGTCATCCACTGTCACCCTTCTGTCAGACTGAATGAGGTCATTGACTGATTCGATCACCTCAGGAGACCTCACTTCTGTAGGCCTTCCAGGCCTGTCTTCATCCTCAACACTGCTCCGTCCTTCTTTAAACAATTTAGCCCACTTGTAGACATTTTTTAGGCTGAAACATGTGGCACCATACATAGTTGACATTCTCCTATGAATTTCAACTGGTTTGCACCCTTCAGCAATCAAAATCTTGATAACTGACCGCTGTTCAATCCTGGAGCATGCTTCCTGGTCGGCCATCTTTGTTAATCGCCAAAACTCTCAAAGTTTTTTTTTAATCTGCAAAAGAAATTAAATCTATGCGGAAAAGAAGTAAAAAAAAAAGAAAAAGAAAAAAGAGTAAGCTTCTATCTGTATTAGAAGTCCTTATACCAAAAAATTCAACTTATTTATTGAATGACCCTCGTATAATTGCTCTAGTTTGTTGTTAGTAATACTCGTATTATTTTCTGGACTCGGAAAATCCCTTTCTTCCTGAAGAAATGTCTTGTTCATTTTAACGCCTCCAAAACGAAAATTGCCCAAGAGAACCTTTTTGCCTGATGCAGGCGAGTGTCTCGTTGCGCCTCCTCGAGCTGATATTTTCCTCTGACATGAAGGGGAAAGATTATATTGAATCAATTTCTAGGTCTGCTGCTACGGAAGTTGTTTCACTGTGTCGAGCTACACAATCTTTCTCAACAGGATTCATCTTTCATATTTTTAAGTCAACCATTCGTCTATGCATTGAATATTGCTCATATCTGGTCTGGTGCTTCTACTATGTATTTAAAGATTCTTGAGTCTGCAATGTTATTGATGCTGATCTGGCATCTCGGTTTCAGCCACTTTTCCACCGCCGTAACATAGCTTCTCTGAGCCTTTTCTATAAATATGTTTATGGTAATTATTTTGATGAACTTCTACTAAGCGCCGTACTAGATTGGCGGCAAGGTCTCATCATTTTACAATTTAAATGGTTAGATGTAACCGTAAGTTCTATGCTAACAGTTTCTTTCCTTGCACTTCTTCCTTTGGAACACTCTTCCGCCTTCTTTAACATTTAAATGCAATGCAATATCGTTATCTTCTATCTTCTTAATTCCACACTTCTTGTTGTAGATTCCAGGATGAAATCCGATATCAATGAATAACAAACGCCAGGAATGGATAAGAAAAATAAATGTATTAACGTAATAATACAAACTGGTAATACGGGTTAGTAGATCCAGGAATGCGGGTTAGTAGCACTAATATATATATATACAGTCTTGGTATTGAAGTATCGCGGTATGACTCCTTACTGAGTCTACGTGCTCGCTAACTGTGACGCTTGCCGCCGTCTCTGTGTGTGACTTACTCTACTACTACTGAACTCTACTACTCTTTTGTCGTTACGTCTCGACTCCTTGACTCAACGTACCACTACTTTCCTCGGGTATTACTGGTAGTAGTATATGTATACCTTGGGTGAGTTCATTTGTGTGAAAAGGGGAGACCCCTTAACACTTCTTATTAATGTTTTCTTTTTCTCATATTTTCTCACATTTGTGTTTTAGTGGCTTTATTGCCTTACATGGGTGAAATTAAAAAAATTCAGTGCTTTGGTAAAATAAATTACAGTGCATTTGCATTATACATATCATCAAGAATATCCCATTCTTTAAGTAGGGGTGTGTCTTGAGCTTTGACCATTGACAATCTGTTGGACTTAAACTCTTATTTAATTTTGTTGTGGTAAACACACCTACAATAGTATGGACTCTTCCTCCTCTCATAAATACTATCTGCGAGACTTCCTAGCGGAGAATCGCAGAGCAGCCGAGTTGCAGTCTCCGACTGTGTGCGACCTCCGTCGAACGATCAGCTTTGACAGAGAGGAACCCGGACGAGGCTTTGCCGAAGGGCAAAGTTTCGTCCGGGGAGGTAGACAGATCCTGAACCCGCTTATGCGGGTTCCAATGTAATATTTTTGGCCGAGCCTACGGGCTCGGAGAAACCCACGTTAAACTCGGCCTTGTGCCACACACATTGCTCGTGGGGGACTGTTAAATATAGAGTCGCAGGGCAGCGGAGACACAGTGTTAACCTACCGTTTGGACGTGCACCTCTATCTGCTTATTACTAACACTCTTGCTTTGTATATACCTGTTCAACCTGCCTTCGTCTTCCGTGTCTTTCTTTTCTGGCCTCTAAATAGGCCACAACAAAATTTGACTCGCCCTGTGAAGTCCCATGTAATGACGAGAATACGAGGCTATATAAAGCCCACTTAGAAAGCGTTGGAGCAGTTCATTTGTGGAAATGGTTATCGAAAGTTGTTCCTGAGCAACTTTGTTGAAACTGGCTGTGTGCTCAGAGAAAAATAACGCACTCCAAATTTCTACATTCAAATGTGATGTCGATCGACATCTTCTGATGCCTAGATCCTGATCCCCGTCTTTATCTGTATCCTTTACTCAAACACCCGTCTTTACTCTCGCTCGCACTCTCCGTAACCTGTTGTGTACTAACGGTACTCTTGCCTTGCTTGGGGTGAAAAGCTTAAAAAAAATATTATCTAAAATTTTGCTATTTCCTTTGAGAGAAATAGCAAACAGACAAAACTTATTAAGAGATACAAGGGAGAGGAAAATGTGGAGGGCCATGATCGCCTACTACCTGATGGGATACGGTACACAAAAGAAGAAGAATCTAATGTCTCTTTTACTGACGGTGGCCTAGTTGATATTCTAAGTTACACTGTGAAATAAGAGAGCGAACTCGTGCATGTTCTATTCGTAGTGGTGACCAGATCAGGGAAGTAATATTCAAATACTATCATTATGCGACACCCCCCCCTCTCTCTCTCTCTCTCTCTCTCTCTCTCTCTATATATATATATATATATATATATATATATATATATATATACATATATTTTATATAATAAAAAATATCTTTATATTAGATTTGTAACTTATCGTCGATATTACCTTTGTCAAATTTTTTCGATTACACAGCTGTTCTTTTATAAATGCCCTTCGGTTTTAGTTCTCCCAACCTACCTCCTCTCACCCCTTTTTCTTTTCCTCTCCGTCTCTCATCTTCCGAAGCTTTAAGATTTTATCGTCTATTGTGTGTGAATGTCACCAAGAAATGTATACACTCTTCCGGTGTATCTTTAATGTATCAGACATTTGAAAATATGCATATTTGTCTTACTTAAACCGTCTTTGCCTCCCGCTTTTTAAAATTTCTCTCTGTTAAATCTTAATCCCCCCTTCATCTTTAGACCTTCCTATTCTTCTCTCGTCTGTTACCCCTCCCTTTGGCTTTCATTAACTCTAGCATTCGCGCCACACTCTCATACATACACACTCACTAAATTTTATTTTTTATTCCAGGAGATGTTTTTTCGGTTTTCTTTTTGAATTTGTAGGTCTGATGAATTGGATCGTTTTTACGATTCCAATGGAATAAATTATGACCATGGAATATTAGAGTTTAAGTCTTTTTATTATATCCTAACTCTGTCCTGGACATTGAGTTCTACCTGGATTCTATCCTCTTGGAATTATTTTTTATACATATATGTATGTATATGCATGTATGTATGTATGTATACATATTTATATTTTTGATATATGATTGCATATGTATGTGTATATTTACCACTAATATTATCAATATCTATCTATCTATCTATCTATCTATCTATCTATCTATCTATCTATCTATATATATATATATATATATATATATATATAATATAGAAAAAACAACTGAAAAGTTGCAAATTAAAAAAAATTGAATGTTTTTTTGTGAAAGTATTTATTTATATATATATATATATATATATATATATATATATATATATATATATATATATATATATATATTTGATATTTCAGATCGGCCCCGATCTTTCATCAGAAATGGCTGTTTTCAGAAGTTTGTTTACATTAAATAGCGTCCGTCGCGAGACGCGGACGTCACGTGATATGGAATGCAACTGTGTTTGAATATTTCTAACGTAAATCTGACTGTAGTAATATGTTAGATGTTGTTTAAAAATTTTTTTAACTATATCTAACAACAATTTTTTGTTTAACTATTGAAATATTTATAAAGATTTAAAATACCCAAGTCTTTATTTAACCCTAGGACACATGGCACAGTGGATAAAGGCGTTGGTTAGATCCAGTGATAGACCCAAAGAGTGTGATTTCAATACCCAGTTAAGGCAGTGGAGAACTTTCAGTGGGAAAATTCGCAGGAGATAACTGATAACTGACATCCATCAAACATGGCACGTGGAACTAGAACAGTCTACCCTAGTGATCGAAATAAAGGGTTCAGTTCGAAATTCCAACCACCTGAAGAAGGCCGGAGCGTACAACGGCCGAAACGTTGTGACAAATATGGCGACAAAAATGAGGACAATAGTCCGACTAATGTAAATACTGTACCTAGTTTATATGTATTTAATTTTAAAATCCAGTATTTTTCTGCGTGTATATGTGGAACTGAAATCAGAATCTATCAATACACATTTGACGTGACGCCCGCGTCTCGCGACGGACGCTACTTAATGTAAACAAACTTCTGAAAACAGCAATTTCTGATGAAAGATCGGGGCCGATCTGAAATATCAAATATATATATATATATAAAAATATAAATGAATAGTTTCACAAAAAAAACATTCAATTTTTTTAAATTTGCAACTTTTCAGTTGATTTTCTATATTATATACATATTAAGAAAGTATACGGGGCTTCTCATTATGCTATATATATATATATATATATATATATATATATATATATATATATATATATATATATATATATAGCGAAGAGGTTATAGTAGTTCCAACGAGAGAAATGTGTGTATATTAAACAGAAGAGAGAATTAGCAGCAGAGACTCACCCATGCATAAAGAAACATTCTAGTTGGTCAAATGTCTTGTCTTTTGGTAAGTTAGCATCGCTTAAGATAGGAATTATCTTTTAGATTTTACAGCCAAGAATTCTCTGTTCAAGAGCAGGTGGGTTGAGAGCGAGCGAAAGTCAAACAAGAAAAGAGTATACAGGGTGGTCCGAAAGTCTTGTCACTCAAACTTTTCTTCCAAATTGTAGGAGCTCGTGTCAGCCATCTTAAATAGAAAATGATACCATGTCGGAGTGACGAGACTTTGGGACCATCCTGTATATGCGCTTGTTCGCATACAGGCCAATCGAGAAACAAAGTTTCAAATGTTCCTTTAAGTTAGATCAGTCAGTCGCAAGTGATACACACTTGGGCGATCATATATCTTTCGATACATGACTGACAAAGAAGAAGAATTTTTCGCCGCAGTAGATTTCCATTTCTTACTGCAGTAGACTGGTTGCCAACGAAGGCCAAAGAACCCAGTCTTCCCTGCTAATTCAACCTGTATCTGGGAGGAAGAGAGATGGATTCATGCCTTTTCCAAGGTTATTTGTGCGTAAGTGAATCTAACGAACTCGACTGGGATTCGAACTCGGCTCTCCGAGTTCTCATTCCGAACCGATATTACTCCATTACTGTAAAATGCACATCTTAGCAAAATACGCATGAAGAATTCCACACTTTAATATATATATATATATATATATATATATATATATATATATATATATATATATATATATATATATATATATATATATATATATATATATATATATATATATATATATATATATATATATATATATATATATATATATATATATATATATATATATATATATATATATATATATATATGTATGTATACTTGATGCGATGAGAACGAAAGTAATATATAAATTCTAACGTTCACAGCATTAATTCAAAAGAAGGGCCCGATACCGATAGTAGAGCGATAATTATTTATTTATTATAATTATATCATATAGACAAAACCATATGAAGAAATGATATCGCCCGGTGTTTGGAAAGAAATGTAACTGTTTTATTTGATTATCTACTACTCAATGTGTTGAGCTTTTTGAAAATAGTTTCCCTTTCTTATTTGAATTCATTCAAAAGATTATTTTTTTCTTTTTTACATCAAGAAAATTCATGACGTGACAATGAAGGCACATTTCTTGGCGTACTAAAAAGAGAAACTCTGAACAATTATACTTCAAGAGAAGCGTTCTTGTGCTTTCCATTATTATTGGATGTTTCGCCTCAGTTCAAACTGAAGAAAAGTCGACAGACATCTCCCCCACCGCCATCATCAAACAAATGTACAATCACAAAAATATGTATGCAGAAACTAGTCGATTCACGTCCGCCAAACAAACAAACTCACATTCTTCAAATGATATTGCGTCATTGTTTGGGTGTGGAAAGTGGCATAGTTTTCCCAATTGCCAAGAGAGACGACTCCCTAAAGGAGTTATTATAATAAAAGTCTTATTCAGTCAGTTTCAAATGCAAGACACCCAAGTGGGCGTGTGAAGGCAGCTTTGTTTCTATCCAATCACGACTTAGATTAATAACTACAATAATACTTTTTTTATTAATACTCATTGGAAGCCATTTTGTTCTCACTGGTTGGAGTGGTAAGGTCATTTTGGAAGCGGGTATTGCTCATATATATATATATATATATATATATATATATATATATATATATATATAAGCATATATATATATATATATATATATATATATATATATATATAAGCATATATATATATATATATATATATATATATATATATATATATATATATATATAAGCATATATATATATATATATATATATTGCTGTTCGATAAAAGTGACTCACCTGATTTTTTTACTAAACGTTCTCTTCTCCGATGAAACGAAAGTTGAGCTAAATTGAAAGGATAAGCGATCTAAAATCCGAAGAAGCCTTGAAAGCTCTTTGAATTTAGCAATAAGTACTGTCAAGCATCCGTTCAGTATAATGTTCTGGGGATGCTTTTCTTGTCATGGAACTGGTTTCTTAAAACCTATTGAAAAGACCCTCAGGAGCGAGCAGTACAAGAGAATTTTAGAGTCTTGTCGGCTCCTTTTTGCTGAAAGGGTGCAAATCGACCCCACCAACCTCATTTTTATGTAGGTTAATGCTCCCTGTGACAAATCAAAATGATGAAGGAATACTTTGATGAGAAGCAGGTGAGTGTTATGACATGGCCGCCCCAATCTCCTGACTTCAACCCCATAGGAAACTTATGGAGCATTATAAAGTACAGTCTCTCGAGAAAGCTGTTGGGCAACAAAGAGGACTTGATTGTGAATTTCATATCCGAATGGAATTCAATGCTTGGAGATGAGATTTGCCAGAACCTAATCAAGTCAATGCCAAAAAGGGTTGAAAAGGTTATCCAAAATAAAGGAGGACCCATAGATTATTAAATATTTCGAACTATATTACCTATTATAAATAAATTATACCTCTATTATTCTTAATTTTTTACTAGGCGGTCGGGTAGGGGTCTTTATATTAGTAAGATTAAAAATTAATTTGATCCTAAAAACAATAGGCGAAAAAAATTTTAAGTAAAAAAAAAATCAGGTGAGTCACTTTTATTGAACAGCACTGTATATCTTTTCACTAACATTTTGGCAATAGAATAGCCAGAATAACTAGCACTGGCACAAATATGTATTCATAAAATATTTATTAGAAAAGAATCGTTACCAGCACCCAATTAAACACGGTCTTCATTGCTGTCTGCTCGATATCAAATCACTCTCTATAGAATTTATCCTATAATTACTTAGTAATATTAACCGTTTCCTTATAAGGAAACATCCTGCCATCATCGATCGAGCAACCGGTGCTACTTTAGGTTGTAATTCATATATATTTTTTCAATTAAATCAATATTATAGGAAAATAAGTTTTATTGTTTCTCTTTCGAGCACTGATGGCGGAGTTTCCTTCCTAACCTTTTGTTTGAAATAGTGTGGAACGTCAACATCGTGATTATAAACAGTCCTTTGTTTATGATTGTGTAGCACCAGTCCACGAACTTCGAAGAAGAGTGATCCTCGCTAAGACTTGCAGGCTCCATTCGCTAGAAGCCGTTTTTAATCATTGATCTGAGAAAGCGGTTGTATAGTGCTGGCAGTTTAGATATTTCCATGCATAACAGTCATATGAAAGTCTTGATCTGGCAAGACTATTAGAATAGAATCTGTTTTCTTCTTCAAGTTAGAGCATTTTATTGAGATCGTGTTAGCAAAAGTCATGCTATGATGTGCCGTTTTGCTTTTTATTACGATAATAAGCATAGACAAATCGGATGATTATAAAATATGCGGAATAATTTTCTCATCATTTAATAAGTCGGAACAAATACAGCATACCTGTTTTGTTTTTTATTTTTTCTTAGCAGGTTTCAACGGGAATTGGACATAGATTTGTCCTTTCTGTTTTATCTACTTTCACGTCTTAAGGCAGGTGGAACTTCTTTGACGTGAGTAATTGTCAATATTATTGTATTGTTTCAAACTATCGTTCTCATCTTGGTTGTTATATATTATTATAGACACAACGTTTCGACCAAGTACCCTCTAGTCATCATCAGGTGTTCATTGATATGGAGTATCAGTTGGTTATTGTTCGTCCCTATTTGTGCCTCACTACCAAATCCAAGGATTGAACACATGGCCACAAGATGACAGTAACACATATATAAGTACGCCGACGTGTATTTTTGAAACCTTTTTTTAATCAATGTCAGGGTTTGTTTTTTTTCATATTTTCTTATGATGGTTGGTTCGTATGACTTTTCATAATTTAGTCTTTCATTTCTGAGATGAGTAATTGTTAATATTATTATATTGTTTCTTGTCTTGGTTGATACAGATGCTGTTATAGACAACGTTTCGACCTTCTGGTAATCATTATCAGTTGATATGGAATACCACTTATTCCTGTCTGCTTTAGACTAGTGTTTCTTAAATTATCTGATATGGCGGACAGACTTTTTTTTTTCACAATGTATCACGTACCTGTAATATTTCGTGGTAATATTAATTTATACCGGAAACGAATTATTGGGCGAATTATGGAAGATGATGTATGTAAATTCTCCCTTGTTGCTATTTCACAAGTGTATGTTTTCTGCCAATTGTCGCCTGACTTTTGGAACACCCTGTACAATTAGGACGCATCCGGTTTATCCTCGTGTCGCTTAAAAAAAATTAGTTTTGTCGGAAATAGTTTTAATCGTAAACAGACTTGTGCCGCTGTGGGTGGATGTCAGTGTCACCCTTCCCATCTTCATCTACAAGTTAAAGAAAATTACCCCAAAGAATAATTGGACTTACTTTTATCTGTAAATTTTAAAACCTTAGGGACTTTGTTGTTTGACCGGTCATAAGACGCATGCAAGCTAAGGGTCAACGAAGTCCCGTGAACCAGTGATCTGATATGGGGGACCGGCATTTTCTCTCTCAATGTGTCACGTACCTGTAATATTTCGTGGTAATATTAATTTATACCGACAACGATATATATATATATATATATATATATATATATATATATATATATATATATATATATATATATATGTATAATGAATATAATAAAAGCTGACTATTTTTTACCTTCCATTTATATTGGCAAAAAATAATTCAATATCAAAACATAAAAGTTAATAAAAAAATAGACAGTTTATTAACACAAAAACAAAAATAATAAAAAAAACAAATTATTTTAAGTTTCAGTAAAAGTTGTAACGATCGTACCAAAACCTTCATTTGAAAAGCACCAAGTTTGGTACGAAATTCCAAATTCTGACGACTTTGGCGGTGAACCGTTTGGCTGGGCGTCCTGGGTAAAGACGATAAACTGCATCCGCGTTTTGGGTAAGACGATAAACTACATCCAACAGCAAGGCCTCTGATCAGGAGGTTTTGAGGAGCGTGGAACCACCTCTTAATTGATGGTGTTCCCAGGTCCACCCTGACTCGGGGTGGTAGCACCTGTTAGGGTCCCAGCTATGGGCAAATAGTTAACCACGAAACTGAGGTAAAAAGAATTATAAAAGTGTAAAAATAGGTTTTAATACCAGAAATACTTTGTAAAAATTATTACCAGAAATAAATTTTTGTAGAAAAAAACTATTACCAGCAATATATTTTTGAAAAAAAATATTACCAGCAATACGTTTTAGAAAAAAAATATTACCAGCAATACATGTTTTAAAATAATATTACCAGCTATACATTTTTGAGGAAAAAAATATTACCAGAAATAGATTTTTGACAAAACAAAATATTACCATGAAAAAAGTTGTCGGCATTAAATGACCCAATCGAGGTTGATATGCCGTAAAACAAGCCAAACCAAACCAATATACATGGTGTCCATAAAGTTCGTGTGCACTTTAAAAAAAATTATAACTTTATTTGTATTTGCGATAGAAATAATCTGTAAAAAATGTTATAAAGTTTAATGTACCTAGTTTTAAGTATAGCTAAAATAACTAATATGATTTCAGGCATTACTGTAAATTAGTTGGCAAATGTTTTCCGTGAACTGCAAAATTGTATTACCCTTTGTATTGCTAATGATGGAGGACATGTGGAAACTTAAATAAAATTTCAATAAAACCTTATAAAATATAGATTTACATCTTTCTAATCCTTTTTACAAATTATTTCTAGCGCAAATACAAATAAAGTTATAAATTTTTTAAAGTGCACACGAACTTTATGGACACCCTGTATATTGAGATAGATAGATAGATAGATAGATAGATAGATAGATATTAGCAGCAATAAAAATCTTCTCGGCATTAAATAACCCATTGAGGTTGATATGCCGTAAAACACAACAAACCAAACCGTTTGGCTGCCATCTACCAATTCTTCAAATGATTCCTTAGCAAGGCCTGGACACTGGCCGGTAGCCGATAATCCGCGGACCATCACTTTAAGTAGCACTGCTTTACACCACTCGGCCACAGACAGCAAATAACCCAACAAAGTTCTATTTTCTGTTCATGGCTTTCTTGAACACATATCGGTTCAGTTTGGTATCCGAATCCTATACAAAGCAACTTCTTAATGGACTTGTTCTCAAACCGGCATTTTTATTACTTGAAACGTTATTTTTGTGGATATCCGTATTTAAAATAGACGCCATGTACAACTGAATGTTTGAAAATTCCAAAATCTGATAAAATTTTGGAGAAATAAGCTTCTTCTGCGGAACAAAACATTTTCAGTCACAGTTATTTATCTGTGTGTATGTGTGTGGCCCTGCGGAGGCACGTGGGTGTGTGTGTGTATTGAAGACAAATGAGAACCAATCCTATGGATATTTACTTTATGTGACAGGCAAGTAGTTTCTGAAAATGACGTCAAATCATTATTTACATAAAATATATAACAAGTATTGTTAGAAATGAGCAAGCAACGAATTTAATAAGTATAAAAGTGGCCATTCGTCTCTCTGCTACTAAACATCGCCTTAGAACGAATACACATTTTGCTAATCTTTCCTCTTAATAAATTGTTATGGTCCAGTTTAGGGCCAAGGAAGAACAACACGAGCACAAGAGTAGAAATAACGAAGATATATTACACGGAATAATAATACAAGATGTGGAAGGTGTTAGTATGACTGTCAGTTTGGTTTGGAGTGAACTATTATCAGCTCGACTCGATTCGATGTTTAACAGTCCCCCCACGAGGAAAATATGTGGCACAAGGACGAGTTTAACGTGGGTTTCTCCGAGCCCGTAAGCTCGGCCAAAAATACTCCCTTAAGAACCCGTATAAACGGGTTCAGGGCTTGTCCTACCACCCCGGACGAAACTTTGTCCTTCGGCAAAGCCTCGTCTGGGTTCCTCTCTGTCAAAGCAGAGAGTTCGACAGGAGTCGCGCACAGTCAGAGACTGCGGCTCGACTCGATTCGTCTCTCTCTCTCTCTCTCTCTCTCTTGAGAGGCGTAGTATACATAGTGTTAGGAAGAGTTCATTCTGTAGTTATAGGTAAGGACCCATAACATAAATAATAATTTATCTTCTTAAAAAATAAATATTTACTTCATAATCACTAGTCTCTTAACAAATTTTGGGGTCGTATGACCACCACACATACTGCAGCAGTGGCAAGCTCGTCTGATGGAGCATCTCTCTTCAACTTGGTTTTGAATTAAAAATTAGGCTGGTTGACGTTCTTTCTTTTTATGCGGCATATCATTTCAGGGCGTAGGCGATCATGACTCTCCACCTCATTCTATCCCTTGCAGCTCTCAACAAGTTCCTTCCCTCTGCTTCCTTCTGTAATCCACTTGCTTAATTCTGCCAGGTATGTCACGGGTTGTTTTCCCTTGTCTCTCTTTCCGTCTATTTGACCCGTGAGTATCAGATTCTCTAGGCCCTCCTTCCTCATTATGTGTTCCAGAAACTTCAGCTGCCTCTTCCTGATATTAAGTATAAGCCTCCTCCTTGTTTGCAACCTATCTAAGATCTCATCGTTGCCCATACGCTCAGTCCATGATTTCCTTAGCATTCTTCTGTAGAACCACATCTCTGTCGCCTAGAGTCTCTTCTTGATCTTTGAGGAAATCATCCAACATTCGCTGCCGTAAAGAAGGACAGATGTCACGTAACAGCTCAGTATTCTTTTCTTTGTTACCAAAGAAATCCTCCTGTCTTGCAATACTCTACCCAGCTTTTTTCTGCCCTGTTATTTACGAGGGTTTGAATTCAGGTTTCTTCTCGTGTAGTTGTTGCCTTGACAAGGCTAAAGTGACCATTTGTTATTTACTAGGGTTTGAATTCAGGTTTCTTCTCGTGTGGTTGTTGCCTTGACAAGGCTAAAGTGACCATTTGTTATTTAGGAGGGTTTGAATTCAGGTTTCTTCTCGTGTGGTTGTTGCCTTGACAGGGCTAAAGTGACCATTTGTTATTTAGGAGGGTTTGAATTCAGGTTTCTTCTCGTGTGGTTGTTGCCTTGACAAGGCTAAAGTGACCATTTGTTATTTACTAGGGTTTGAATTCAGGTTTCTTCTCGTGTGGTTGTTGCCTTGACAAGGCTAAAGTGACCATTTGTTATTTAGGAGGGTTTGAATTCAGGTTTCTTCTCGTGTGGTTGTTGCCTTGACAAGGCTAAAGTGACCATTTGTTATTTAGGAGGGTTTGAATTCAGGTTTCTTCTCGTGTGGTTGTTGCCTTGACAAGGCTAAAGTGACCATTTGTTATTTAGGAGGGTTTGAATTCAGGTTTCTTCTCGTGTGGTTGTTGCCTTGACAAGGCTAAAGTGACCATTTGTTATTTACTAGGGTTTGAATTCAGGTTTCTTCTCGTGTGGTTGTTGCCTTGACAAGGCTAAAGTGACCATTTGTTATTTAGGAGGGTTTGAATTCAGGTTTCTTCTCGTGTGGTTGTTGCCTTGACAAGGCTAAAGTGACCATTTGTTATTTAGGAGGGTTTGAATTCAGGTTTCTTCTCGTGTGGTTGTCGCCTTGACAAGGCTAAAGTGACCATTTGTTATTTACTAGGGTTTGAATTCAGAGTTGTTCTTCTCATAAAGTGGTTGCCCTGCCAAGACTAAGGCGTCTAGGTTTCTTTGCTATTTAATCTATAGTTTGGGGATGTCAGAGTCATGCCTTTCCCAAGGGCAATAGTATGAAGAGAACAAAAAAGAATAGATCTGCGAATTCACACTCCGCTCCGATAATATTTCTGTTCCTCCAACGTGTATCTAGCCTAGTTTAATCGGGTACAAGGTGAAATCATGCAAGATTGTGTACCACTGCCGTTAAAATCAATGTTCGAAGCGCTGACAATAATATTAGTTTGACCAACGAGCATTCATTAGCACCCCTGTGAATACGTAACATTCTTATATTATTTACATTCGGACTAATAAGGACATTATGGGCTATATCACGTTTGAAACATGGGTTCCCGTACGATCACCGAAGTTAAGCAACGGTGAACCTGGTCAGTATCCAGATCTAAAAAAATAAAAAAACCCAAAAAACTTACGATCTAAAAAAATAATCCCGGCTTTAAATAACCTGCAAAGGGTTGATAAATGGTAGAAAACGAATTAATCAATCAATGAAATACTGATTAGCTACACGGGCATGTCTTTTAGATATATTTACACTCATTTTAATATAAATCTATAGAAACTATCGTGGCCACAATGTGAGGGATCTGTTTATATATTGATATTAATATAGAGTTGGTCTCCCACTTTATATCCGAATTCTAATTTCTTGTTTGTTCATCAGATTCTGATTAGGCATGAATCCATCTCTTCTCCCCCCAGCTATGGGTTAATTATTAAGACTTGTATCACTAAAACATTATTATCTAAAATAAAAATCCTCATAATATAAAAATATTTTTTATGGCTTTAAATAACCTGAAAATTGTTGCTAAGCCGTAGAAAACGAATCAATCAATCAATAATAATACTATTATTCCGAATGTAAACAATGATAACTCATCACCCGAGGAATTATCTTGTATTACTTAAGTAAACATTATAAAAAAAAATGAATTATTTTACTGTCGGCTTAATAGAACCGCTCTCTCGGATCGATGGCTAAAATTGTCTCGAGCGAGAGAAGCGTGTAGGTCACAGTGCGGATCGTACTTCGAACCTTGTGGACTGACGCTTCATAATCACAAGCAAAGGACTGTACCAAGATAACAGAAAACCACATGACTCTCAGCAGCAGAAACAGTTAAAATGTGTTGCACATTTAACAGGAAGAGAAAATAATGACAAAATCAAGATGCTGACGTTCCACCCTACCCCAAACAAAAGGCAAGGAAGGAAACCCCCATAAATACTGGAAAGAGCGATAACAGTTACTGGAAAAATGTTTTAATAGAAAGATTTTATAAATTTCAACCGACTGCAACACTGGTTGATCGCCCAATGAATGCCGAACGTTTGCTTAAAGCAAACGGTTAATTATACAATATACAATTATACAATTTACCAGCGGCTTCAAAAGCCGTGTAAGGGCGGTCTGCTTTACGTAGGGGAACTTGATGATACGCACTTTTTAGGTCTAGTTTAGAGTACAGGCTATACTTGGCTATTTCCGAAACCATCTTAAGTAGAAGATAGGCATCTTTTAAGGTAAAACGATTTATTGTTTGTGAATAAGCGATGACTAACCATTACTTGCGCTATCCACGGAGATCTACTGGGCTCAATGATATCTGAATCCAATAGGCTTTTTTATTTCCTTCCTTATAAATACCTCCTATTCTTTAGAGCAGGGGTGGGCAACCTTTTTGAGAGTGCCTGCCAAAACCGGCCAAAGCTCTGACAGAAATTTTTTCCACGTGCCAACAAAAATTTTTGAAACCTCAAAACTATCAGTAAGTAAGTTGAACTGGGCCAACCTGAAATAAAGTTCATTAAAGTATCAGCCTGTTATTTTGTCATGCGCAGTTCACGAGAAATTCGTTCTCTTTTTTTTTCTTTTCAATTTTATTGCTTCAGTTTTTATGAACATTTTCAAGCGGAGGTCTATATTAAGTGCCTTGAGGAAATGGTGCTGCACTGAGTCAAAAGTGTGGCTGCTGGAAGACCCTATGTCTGGCAACAGGACTCTGCACCATTCCACACAAACAGGACAACCCCGTCATGGCTGTCAGACAATTTCTGAGACCCCGTCACCACTTACATCTGGACACCTCTCCCCCAGACTTTAACCCCCACTTGATTATTATATATGGGACGCAGCTGAGCAAGAGACCAGAAAAACGCCTTGTAGCACCAAAGATAAACTGAAGACAAAAGATTATGGCAGCATTCGCCAACTTAAACTGTCCAGAAGAGATTCCGAAGTCAACTGGAGACCGTGTTTGAAAACAATGGCGATTTTATTGAATAAATTCCAGTAACTCGTATATCACGTGTTCTCGTCATGATCATGTCGTTATATCACGTGTTCTCGTCATGGCGAGTCATTTATTTTATAAATAGTAGACGCCATTTTAAAAAAATCTTTACGTTCATTGAAAGGGTTAGACGAGATTTTGTCTTTATTCAAAGGAGTTCTTCAAACGATTATGTCTACTTTAGTATTGCAAGATATCTTTTGAGTAATTTTGGTCAATATATCTGTTAAAACGAGATGTCAGTATAATTTTCATTTTTTGGGGGGTGGGGGGGGCGTCATTTAGACGACAATTTATCTATCGCACCCTGTATATTTCGGCATCCCTTAAACCTGTAAAAACAGTCATATCGACTTCGGCTGTTTTACTAGTGGAGCCAAATGTGTATTTTCCCACCAATGACAGTCGATGATGTTCGAACCTAGATAAATCTGAAGACTGAAGGAAGACAGTTTGGCGCAGCACTATCTTCCTATCTCATTCTTGATCCAGTCTGTCCTTGAGCCTTAAGAAGATCAGCTAGGTAAATATTAATAACCAGCAGATATACAGAGAGAGGGAGCTAAGGGGTGGTAGGGAAAGAGATCAGAAGAAAAGGAGAAGAGGTGAGATGAGAGCGAGAAGAGAGGAGAGGGATAGAGAGAGGACCATAAAGAAAGAAAGGAAATGGAAGTGGCGAAGGGAGGAGAGGAAGGGAGAGATGAAAGATTAAAGAGAAAAGAGAAGGAAGAAAAGGGGGAAGTGTGGAGAGCGAGAGGGAGATAGAAGAGAGAGAAGTAAAGAACGAATGGTGGAGAGAAGAGAAGAGAGAGAGAGAGAAGGAAGGAAGGAAGGAGAGGGAAGTAGAGAGACGAGAGGGGAAAAGACGGGAAGGCGGAGAAAAGGATAAGGGGGATATAAATAGAAAAGAGTGATGGGGGAGGTAGATAGAAAGGTGGAAAACCTTTGCCACTTTCTTCTTCTTTAGCACCTTTTTTCATTTTTTTCCTCCTTTTAGTTTCAGCAATTCGTATGTCACGTGTTCTCGTCATGATCATATCGTCATATCACGTGATCTCGTCATGACGAGTCATCTATTTAAAAATACATTTCAGTTTTTGATAAAGCAACTGATAATAACAAAACAAAAGTCATTGAAACAAAGCAAGTTCAGTCGACCATTGATGACAATTCCAGAACAACGTAAACTATAAACAATTTTTTCTATCCTCTGCCAGCTGCAATGATGGAGAAAGCATTACCTCGAACCATCGCCAGTGAGACACACTGCAAGTGCCACTCCGTTTCGCGAGGCTCGTTCCTTAATCGAGACGCAATCGCGCCAATCCTCCGAAGGAACGCCATCGAACGAGGGCCAATAAGCCCTGAAGTCTCCACTGCCACAGAAGTAAAAATAAAAAATCTATCAGCAAGAGAAGAATATTTAGCTATTTTTTTTATCTCTGCGTCTCGGGCGACGGACCCCGGCTCAACCGCAGACCTGATAAAATTACCGACCGAAAATGTATCCGCACAGGTCGCATCGCAAATCAACGACTTACCCATTTTAAAAGGGAAGATGGTAATGACATCCGGCCGCTTTCCATCACCACGGTCGAGGCCTACGGGTTCGATTTTATAAACAGTAGACGCCATTTAAAAAAAAATCTTTACGTTCATTGAAAGGGTTAGACTAGATTTTGTCTTTATTCAAAGGAGTTCTTCAAACGATTATGCCTACTTTTTATTGCAAGATATTTTTTGCGTAATTTTGGTAAATATATCTGTTAAAACGAGATGTCAGTATAATTTTCCTTTCCCTACCCCTTGTCATTTAGACAACAATTTATCCATCGCACCCTGTATATTTCTTCAAACGATTATCTCCACTTTTGTTGTTTTTATCACTACCTTTCAGTCGATGCGTTCTTATGCCTCCTTCAGATGAACGATTCACCCGGTAAACGTTTTTTTTTTAACGAAAAACAAACGCAGTAACGTGCTTTTACTTTTTAAATTCAAACAAGGAAGATCTTTGTTGCAAAAAAAAAAAAAAAGAAGAAAAGAAATATGACGTCATCATGTTGTCAGTCGGGTCGGGGTACACTCCCGAGATGGCCTGGAATGTAAATTCTCTGTCGGCTCAGACGAAAAATGCTTACAAATTACATTCGAAAATTGACAACTAGCCAAAGTGTTCCTTGGACAAGCGTCAAAGTAATAATTACATCACACTGTAGGTGTGTTTAAACGATTCATTATTTTAATTGTCTGGTCTGTATGCTCAAACTCGAAAATATTTCATCTATTTAGCAGCAACACACACACAGACAGCCACGTATATATATATATATATATATATATATATATATATATATATATATATATAAATAAAAGTGAACATTGAAGTCCACATTCAGAGGCGACAGGCTGTTTCATGCCTGTCGATTGCACTTAGCATGAAACAGCCTGTCGCCTGTGTTGACTTCAATGTTTAATTTTATATTTACATACGCTCTATCTCTGATATTGAGCACTTTATCCCATAAATATACCACACCTTAAAACTATATTTCTTCATATATATATATATATATATATATATATATATATATATATAACTATGAACCTAGAGAGCCAAATTTGCTCTACTTAATGTATTGAGCACTTTACTTTTGCTTTACTAGTTTTAGAGGATTTTCCCTTTGAACTCTGAGCTTGGATTCTGGACGATTGTTTTCGCCTCAATTTCATGTTCTTAGGTCTTTCTTTTTTTTTATCCCTTATTTTTCCTTGGCGATTGGTATGTTGATTTACAAGCCAAAACATCTAAGGTTTTTCCAGACGAGTATAACTATTTATATTTATAAGATTATTAGGCTACAGTCGGTTTCAATTGCGTTAAGCATGAAAGAGACTGTCGCCTATGGGTGTAAATATGAAAGTGGATACCGAATGGCGAGTCTTTTGACGTCTTCTTGAACATAGTCTGTTTCATGCTTGAACGCAATCTTCAGACCTTGTGTTTTGTGTGCTGGCTCGACTATTTATATATTCGCATCAATGGTGCATTATGGGTAGCAAGGTCTGGCATTTTCATTTTATTGTATTATCTGAAAGGTTATTGGGCAGATTGTTGAGTCGAATGCATTTTTTGTAGCTTTTGCATAGTGTTGGGTGTTAACATTTAATTCATTATTGATAACTTAGGGAAGTTTTAAGTGATTATTATTTATACTATTATAGGTTTTGATCATTTTTTGTTGATTTTATTAGATTTTATTGAAGTAAAATGTGATAATTTAGTTTTTCCTAATAACTTCAGATGGCAGCCTTTTCAGAATACATCGAATAAAACATTTTGAAGTTTGTATGATTTGCTTAATAATTTCAGACATGGTGTATGCTTGTGTGTGAGTGTGTGTGTGTGTATATATATATATATATATATATATATATATATATATATATATAATATTACAGATTTCCTATTGTATTTTACATTTATAAATATTGTCTTTTTGTACAGGTTAAGTCAGAAATTTATCATATATATATATATATATATATATATATATATATATATATATATATATATATATATACACACACACACATAGAAGTCAACACTTAGAGGCGACAGTCTGTTTCATGCTAGATGCAATCGTCAGGCAACTAGTGCTGTTATTTTTCTTTCTCGGCTATTTATATATAGGGGTCAGTGGTGCATTGTGGGTAGTGTATTTTGGCAGTTACTTTTACTGGAAGTCGTTTATTTGTTTATTTATTTATTTATGTCAAATTATATTGCTTGTTTTATTTAATTTTACTTTTATTTTTTATCTTATATATTTATTTTTTATTTTATATATTTATTTATTTATTTTTTATTTTGATCGGTGTTTTTTATTAACGTAGTAAAAATTTGTTTATATAGCTTATTTTTGGTAGTCTATTATGGCGGTCATTTACTGGAAGTCGTTTATTTGCTTATTTATTTGGGTCAAATTGTTTTGCTTGTTTTTATTTATTTTCATTTTTATTTTTTATCTTATATATTTGTTTATTTATTATTGATTAAAGCTATTTGTTGAATTTTAGGGTTGAATGTTGTGGTTTGTTCTGACTATTATTTTGATGGGAATAGTTTAATTTTTTGGTCATAATAGTTATAATTTACTTTATTGATTTTGTTCCTTATTTTATTATTCTATTTCGCCTATTCTAACAGATGTGCTTTTGGTAATTTGTTTGGATTAGCTTATTTTATTGTTATTTTGTTTGTTTCTGTATTTATTTATTTTTCGATTTTAAGTTACGTAGTAAAAATTTATTTTCATGTCTGCATTTTGAGATTAGCTCGGATCTTTTATTTAATAATTTATTTTGGTCTGGGAAGGTAATGATAGCTATTTTTTCCTCCAAGCAAAGTTTGCAAGTTTTTGATAGGTTGTTGTAGGCTGATGACTTTTTCCTTATTTTCCAAGATATTTTTGGTGTGGTGTGCGTTTTGTTTTTTATTTCCCAGATATACTTAGAAAGCATTGTGCTGTTCGCATATTTACTATTTGTAAAAGATGTTTTGTGTACATAATTTCTTTGTTTCCAGGGTCCTTCAGTTACTCCTATGTATACTTTTTCTTCATTATCTGGTGATTTTATCGTGGCTTGGTAGATTACGTTGTTTTGTAAACAATTACCGTTTAAGGGACATTCGTTTTTTATTCTGCAGTTGCACGTGGGTTTAATTTTTCGTGTGGTTTGTTAATAATTTTCCTGTTGTGCTTTTTTATTATTTATGCCATGTTCTCGGTGCAACTGTAGCTGATTTTTACTGTGTTTTTGTTGAATATTTTGTGTAGGGTGCTTGATTCCGGGAAGTGTTTGTGTAAAAGTTTGAAGAATATTTTTCCTATGTTTGTTTTTACGTTTTTGCTGTACGCTGGGTTGAACCATATGATATTTCTTTTCCTGTTGGCCTTTTTTGTGTTCTGTGGTGAGTATGTGAGTGTTTCTGGGAATCCGCTATCTTTTAGGGCTGTTTCGTAGTCTTTCTTATCTTTGTTAAATATAGATTCATTGAAGGAATTGTCGGAAAGCCTGCGGTTAATCGATCTTGGTATCTGTTTGATTATAGAAGGCGGGTGGTTAGAAGATGTGTGTATATAGAGTTGTTTATCATTGGGTTTTCTGTATGGTTTGTATGTGCCTTTTCTTAGGTTGAAGGTAACATCTAGAAAATCTACTTCGTTTAGGTTAGTTTTTATATCTATGTTGAATCTGTTATTTTTGAAAATCTTTATTATTGCTTTTCTAGTTTTGTCTGTGTTTTGTTTGTTACAGTTTCTTAAGATTATGAGACCGTCGTCCCTGTAGAGTCCTGTGTCATTTCTATCTATTATTTTGCTTAGTTCGTGTAGTAAGTAAATACCTACGATTTCGCATGTCTCTGCAACATCAAAGTTTACCATTATAGTGTCAAATATCCCATCTTTCTTTATCCATGCTTCTTCATGGTGAAATAGTAATGATTTATGGGATTGCTTTATGATTTTGTTTGGTTTTATTATTATTTGTTCCTGAACTAAGTTGATGGCCTTATCTAACATGCGTTCTTACACAAAATATTCAACAAAAACACAGTAAAAATCAGCTTCAGTTGCACCGAGATCATGGTACAAATAAAAAAAAACGCACAACAGGAAAATTATCAACAAACCACACGAACAAATTAAACCCACGTGCAACTGCAGAATAAAGAACGAATGTCCCTTAAACGGTAATTGTTTACAAAACAACGTAATATATATATATATATATATATATATATATATATATATATATGCAGGGTGTCGTTTGCACTTTAAAGTTATAAATTTTTTAAAGTGCACACGAACTTTATGGACACCCTGTATATATATATATATATATATATATATATATATATATATATATATATTTTAAATAAAAACAGATTGCTTTAAGGTTCCATATAATAAATTATTTCACCACAGCCCTTTTTAACGACAGTGGATGATCCACTGTCCTTTAAAAGGGCTGTGGTGAAATAATTTATTATATGGAACCTTAAAGTAATCTGTTTTTATTTAAATTATTAGCTCTGATTTACATTGAGCTCTCTGGATTCTATCCTCATTGGGTCTTCCCATACGGATTACCTAGTTTTTCGTAAACTATATATATATATATATATATATATATATATATATATATATATATATATATATAGGGAAGAGGTTATAGTAGTTCCAACGAGAGAAAAGTGCGTATATTAAAAAGAAGAGAGAAACCGTAAACGTTTTTGCCGTTATTTTCCATAATTTAGCTTTTTTTTTCATTTTTGATTGTAAAGTGTATCTCTCTTTTTTTTTTAATATATTATGTTTATTTTAATATATTATGTTTATTTTTCATAATTTTGCTACGCGTGTGTCCGCAAGGAAGACATTTGTGTCACTAACACACAAAAAAGAGAATGTCTAAAATTGAGAATATTTAACATCGAAAAACATAAGAAACATTTATTCCTTTTAATAGTATGTGGAAATATCCACTCTTAGCCCGATGAAGGTCGCGAGACGGGAAACACGCGTAGTAAAATTATGGAAAATAAATGTATGATATAATTTCTTTTTTAAATCCACATTACAACCCCCCATTAAAAATTAAATAAATAAAAGGAAAATTATGGAAAATAGAACATAATATATTTTTAAAAATCTACATTACAACCGAAAACGTTTGCTGTTTCTCTCTTCTTTTTAATATACACAGTTTTCTCTCTACTATAACTTCTTCCTATATATATATATATATATATATATATATATATATATATATATATATATATATATATATATAGATAGATAGATAGATAGACAGATAGATATATTGATAGGGTGTCCATAAAGTTCGTGTGCACTTTAAAAAGATTTATAACTTTATTTGTATTTGCGATAGAAATAATTTGTAAAAAGGATTAGAAAGAAGTAAATCTATATTTTTTAAGGTTTTATTGAAATTTTATTTAAATTTCCACATGTCCTCCATCATTAGCAATACAAAGGGTAATACGATTTTGCAGTTCACGGTAAACATTTGCCATGATTTACAGTAATACCTGAAATCACATTAGTTATTTTAGCTATACTTAAAACTAGGTACATTAAACTTTATAACATTTTTTACAGATTATTTCTATCGCAAATACAAATAAAGTTATAAATTTTTAAAAGTGCATACGAACTTTATGGACACCCTATATATATATATATATATATATATATATATATATATATATATATATATATATATAATCTAGATATATTTGTATATATTAAGGTGTGTTTAGATAGCAAGGATTTACGCAAACAAGTTCTGTTCTTTTCAAATGACAAGGAGTGTTAGTTTAATTTTTTATTGTATTTTTATAATAAAAAATGTTTAATCTGAGGAAAAAAGGAAGAGAAATTGGTTCGAAAATGTCGTCATGCTAACTGATTCCTTCTCAAAGACGATAAATCTCGAGAACGCCGTTAGATAGATAGATAGATAGATAGATAGATAGATAGATAGATAGATAGATAGATATATAGATAAGGTGAGACTGAGATACATAGATAGATAGATAGATAGATAGATAGATAGATGGATAGATAAATAGATAATGTGAGACTGAGATAGATAGATAGATAGATAGATAGATAAATAATGTGAGATTGAGATAGATAAATAGATAGATAGATATGTGATAGATAGATACATAGATAATTTGAGACTGAAATAGATAGATAGATCGATAGATAGATAGACAGATAGATAGGAAAGGACTGAGAATAGATAGATAGATAGATAATTTGAGACTTAGATAGATAGATAGATAGATAGATAGATAATGTGAGACTGAGATAGATAGATAAATAGATAGTTATGTGATAGATAGATATGTGATAGATAGATACATAGACAAATAATGTGAGACTGAAATAGATAGATAATGTGAGACTGAGATAGATAGATAGATCGATAGATAGATAGACAGATAGATAGGAAAGGACTGAGAATAGATAGATAGATAGATAGATAGATAGATAGATAGATAATGTGAGACTGAGATAGATAGATAGATAGATAGATAGTTATGTGATAGATATGTGATAGATAGATACATAGACAAATAATGTGAGACTGAAATAGATAGATAGATAGATAATGTGAGACTGAGATAGATAGATAGATAGACAGAATGATAGATAGATAGATAGATAGATAGATAGATAGATAATATGAGACTGAGATAGATAGATAGATAGATAGATAGATAGATAGATGGATAGATAGATAAATAATGTGAGACTGAGATAGATAGATGGATAGATAGTTATGTGATAGATAGATACATAGATAATGTGAAACTGAAATAGATAGATAGATAATGTGAGACTGAGATAGATAGATAGGAAAGAACTGAGAATAGATAGATAGATAGATAATGTGAGACTGAGATAGATAGATAGATAGATAGGGATAGAGATATAGATAGAGAGATAGATAGATAGACAATGTGAGACTTAGTTAGATAGATAGATAGATAATGTGAGACTGAAATAGATAGATAGATAGGAAAGGACTGAGAATAGATAGATAGATAGATAGATAGGAAAAGACTGAGAATAGATAGATAGATAGAGAGATAGATAGATAGATAGATAGGAAAGGACTGAGAATAGATAGATAGATAGATAGATAGATAGATAGATAGAATCTTTTTTAATTTATCAGGAATTATCGCTATTGTCATCATCTTTGTTGTTTCTATCAAAACAGATCGGAATTCTCTGCAGGTTACACTTGATGAAGGCCGGAGTGAACAACGGCCGAAACGTTGTGATAACAACAACAAAGATCAGGAGAATCGTTTGAATTCAAATACCGTAAAACAAAATCGATAGACCTGAACAGAGTAGCATAGATAGATAGATAGATAGATGTTCTTGCCAATCATGTAGTAGCCGATGCAGAATGCCAGATGCGACTATCACATTATATATATATATATATATATATATATATATATATATATATATATATATATATATATGCACACGCACACACACACACACACACACACACATATATATATAGGGTGAGATGGATCAATTGTTGTCTTAATTACGCAAAAATGAAAATAACACTCACATTTCATTTTAACAGATATATTTACCAAAATTAAACAAAAATATCTTGAAATGCTAAAGAGTAGATTTATTCAATAAAAACGACCATTGTTTTCCACCACGGCCACTAGACGACTTCGGAATCTCCTGCATCTCTTCTGGACGGTCGCCTTGTTTAAACTGGCTAATGCTGACATAATCCTAACCCTCAGGTCATATTTGGTGTTACATGGAGTTTTGTTGCTTTCTCGCTCAACTGCACCCCACAGAATAATCAAGGGGTTTACAGTCTGGGAAGTTAAGTAGCCACATGTAAGGGGCGATGTGGTCGCAGAATTTGTCTGACAGCCATGACTGGGTTCTCCTGCTTGTGTGGCATGGTGCAGAGTCCTGTTGCCAGATATAGCCCCCTTCCAGCAGCCACACCCTATTGAACCGTGCAGCACTACCTTCTCAAGGAACTTGATTTAGACCCCCGTGTTGATTCTGAAGCCCTCACCAACAAATTTTGGAGTTCTTTTCTTATCAGAACGATCAGAGTAAGTTTTCCGAGCTGCTGTACCTTCGTAATCACCATTAAACTCATCCAACTCTTTCCGGATTCTCTGTACTGTCCCCAGATTGACCCTCTGAAATGTTCGTATCGGAGTTCCCGGCATGAATGCCAAGCAGTGCAGCATACTTTTTCCAAACTTCTGGCGGAGTGAATTGCGTCATGGTGCTCTTTTTAATTTTTTATAGACGGAACCCAACTGACCCTGCTATACTGTGCAGTCTAGTTCCATGATATTTTTGGTGTGATCACACCAAAAATATCATGGTAAATAAGAAAAAGATCATCTGTCTACAACAATTAATCGAAAACCTGCAAACTTTGCTCGGAGGAAAAATAGCAATTATTAACTTCCCAGACTAAAATAAATTTCTTAATAAACGATCTGAGCTCATCTCAAAATGGAGACATGAAAACAAATTTTTACTACGCTACTTAAAAATCGAAAACTGATATGAATTAACAAAATAACATAAAAAACAAGTAAGATAAATTAACCCAAACAAATAATAAACAAATTAAGAAATCACTCCCGTTAGAATAGACGAAATAGAATAAATAAACGTAAAAAACAAGTAAAAATAATCAATCCAAATAAATAAATAAAGGAAATAATAATAACAAATTAAGAAACCAATCCCACCAAAATAACCGTTAGAATAGACTACAATAACCAGTCCAAAAATTGGACATAAAAGTAGCTATAACTACTATATAACGATAAAAACAAACATTACTACGTTACTCAAAAATCGAAAACCAAATGGGAAAAAAAAAGTAAATAAATAAAAAACAAATAAAAATTAATCCAAATAAATAAGTAAATGAACAAATTAACAAATCTCCCCAGCTAAAATAACCGTTAGAACTAATAAAAATAAGCATAAATAAATGAGTAAAAATAATAAATCCAAATAAATTAATTAATTAATTAATTAATTAAAAAGTGTCCCTCCCTCCAAAATAACAGAATAGACTACGGCAAACAATCTAAACATTGGACGAATAAATAGCTTTAATTATCTTCCCAGACCAAAACAAACTATTAAATAAGCGTCCTAAGGCTATCACCCAAAAGTTGTTGTTTTTTTACTAACTTTAAAAAACCATCAAAAATCGAATAGAATAAATAATACAAAATGAAAATGAAAGACAAGTAAAATAAATTAACCCAAACAAATAAATAAATAAATAAATAAACAAGCCACTCCCGCAAAAATAACCGCCAGAATAGATTATCCACAATGCATCACTGACCCATATATATATAAATCACACCAAAAATATCATGGTAAATAAGAAAAAGATCATCTGTCTACAACAATTAATCGAAAACCTGCAAACTTTGCTTGGAGGAAAAATAGCTATTATTAACTTCCCAGACCAAAATAAATTTCTTAATAAACGATCTGAGCTCATCTCAAAATGGAGACATGAAAAAAATTTTTACTACGTTACTCAAAAATCGGAAACCAAATAGGGGGGAAAAAATAAGTAAATAAATAAAAATCAATTAAAAATTAATCCAAATAAATAAGTAAATGAACAAATTAACAAATCTCCCCCGCTAAAATAACCGTTAGAACTAATAAAAATAAGCATAAATAAATGAGTAAAAATAATAAATCCAAATAAATAAATAAATAAATTAATTAAAAAGTGTCCCTCCCTCCAAAATAACAGAATAGACTACGGCAAACAATCTAAACATTGGACGAATAAATAGCTTTAATTATCTTCCCAGACCAAAACAAACTATTAAATAAGCGACCTAAGGCTATCACCCAAAAGCCTTTCACCTCTGAGTGTTGATTTCAATGTTCACTTTTATATTTATATTTATATTTTACATACGCTCTATCTCTCATATTGAGCACTTTATCCCATAAATATAGCACACCATAAAACTATATTTCTTCATATATATATATAATTTTTTATTTAAAAATTATAACATAAATATGTTATAAAATCACTACAAAAAATACGCTAGTTTAGTGATTTATCGAACAGTTGACCCCGGTGGGTGGATCTATCTTTATAAACAGGCTGAGATAGATAGATAGATAGATAGATAGATAGATAGATAGATAGATAGATAGGAAGAGACCAGCAGAGACAGATAGACATGAAGAGACGAAGATAGATAATAGATAGATTGATAGATAGGTAATTATCATATCGCGATAGATAGCTAATGAATAAACAGATTGGGATAAATAGATCTGAGTCGACTGAGACAAATAATGAAACAGACTGAGATAGATAGATAGATAGATAGATTGATGTGGCAATTTACTCAGCATAGCTTAGATGTGGCTCAAGGCCGAAAGTGTTGAACACCCAGTGAGGATTGAACTCACTACTCAGTCGTAATTAATTTAGCAAGACAAGGTTGCTAACCATTACACCGCTTCGAGGTGTCTAAGTGATTTTCTAAGCGCGGCTTAGATGTGGCACAAGGCCGATAGTGTGGGACACCCAGTGAGGATCGAACTCACTACTCAGTCGTAACTAATCTAGCAAGACAACCTTCGAACCATTACACCACCTCGAGGTGCCCTTCCTAACTATTATACCATATCGAAGTGACCCAAAATGTATTGACAGACTATCATTAAGTTTAATCAAATACGTTTCTCATCTCCAACACGGATACAGTTGGAAAGAACTGAACCTGCAAAAACGTACATTATCAAACCTCATGGCAACGCCTTTATGTCTGACAAGGAAGGATATTTAAACCAAGCAGAGACCACCCTTGCCAGATAGAATATACGGATTCTTTCTGTAGTGATTTCACTCCTTTTTTTTTTGAAGAGGTTTATTGACTGCAGCTTAAGTAATTCAGACACGTTGAGTAATAGTTTTGGCATGACATAATTTATCGATATTAGATACTCATGTGAATTATTCTTTCGCAGAATTACTTTTTTTGTTTCAACATTTCTTTCAAGGGGAAAAAGGACTCCAGTCTACGACACGTTCAAAATTAAAGAGCACATTTAGTTACCAGGGAATTCAAATTTGTCAGCATTTAATTCGGTAACCGCTAGCCTGTTTGTAATTACTTTAATGTTGGAATTCTGACATATTGTCTACTTAACAGCTCCTTGCACTTTATAAAGTCGCATCTGGCATTCCCCATCTGCTATTACTTGATTGGCAAGAACAATTTTCTATCTATCTATCTATCTATCTATCTATCTATCTATCTATCTATCTATCTATCTATCTATCTATCTATCAGTGTGTTCATGACATATATCTCTCTCTATGTTATCCTTTTTATATCTATCTATCTATTCTCAGTCCTTTCCTATCTATCTATCTATCTATCTATCTATCTATCTATCTATCTATCTATCTATCTATCTATCTATCTATCTATGCTACACTGTTCAGGTCTATCTATCTTGTTTTGCTATATTTGTATTCAGACCATTGTCCCGATCTTTGTTGTTGTTATCTCAACGTTTCGGTCGTTGTTCACTCCGGCCTTCATCAAATGTAACCTGCAGAGAATTCCGTTCTGTTGTGATAGCAACAACACAGGTGATGACAATAGCGATAATTCCTGAGAAATTGAAAAAGAATCTATCTATCTATCTATCTATCTATCTATCTATCTATCTATCTATCTATCTATCTATCTATCTATCTATCTTCTCTATTCTCAGTCCTTTCCTATCTATCTATCTATCTATCTATCTATCTAAGTCTCACATTATCTATCTATCTATCTATCTATCTATCTATCTATCTATCTATCTATCTATCTATCTATGTATTCTCAGTCCTTTCCTATCTATCTATCTATCTATCTATCTATCTATCTATCTATCTATCTATCTATCTATCTATCACGGGCATTTGTACTAAGGGACGGCAACTTGTCATCATCTTTCTATATAATAAAGAAAACAAATGTTTGGCGCCACTGGAAACGACACGGCGCATGCCGGTCTCCGTTTGGTATTGCAATAACAAAATATAAAATATATTTTACTTAAATTCTATGTAAAAAAAAAAAAAGTAATCGCATAGAAATTCAAATATATCCGCAGTCTATGTGTAAGAAATCTTTGAATTCCAATGAGTTGAGAAAGCAACGCCAAACAACCTCATTTTCATTCCAAAGAAGGCATACGCCTACATCTTTAAGAGATGGCATTCAAAAAATAAGTAAACTGGTAAGAGTAGGCTGTCAAAAGCTGTAGTAAATCTATTCTCAAACACAAAGGTTTTCTTCACTAAGATTATTGAACCAAACGATATTTTGAAAGCTCATTAAACTTCCTTTGGCCTTGTCCTTGACTAAACTAAGTCACTATATATAAAAAGTAGAGTTGCTTACATGGATTGCGAACGAGTTTCTCTGATTCGAACAATAGAGTGCAACCTCAGTTCTTGAACGTCTCACATGTCGAACAAATCGATTTTCGAACAGAAAATTCGAGATGAAAATGCCTCGGATATCGAACAAAATTTCGGTTCAACTTCACCGATACGTGATGAACCGAGTTAACACGAATGGAATCATTTCTGAGTCGCCGCCATATTGTATACATTCGTGTTTTGTGCTGTGCGTTTCTTTTCCAATTTTATTTTACTGTGCCTTTTTTCTCTTTATCAGCCCTTAGTCATGGATCCAAAGAAAGCTCACCGTGATACTGGTAAAGGTGAAAGAAAAGAGAAGAGAAAAACAATTGTTGATGATATTGTCTATGATGATGATGATATTGTCTATGATGATGATGGTGATAATTGTCTATGATGATGATGATATTGTCTATGATGATGATGATAATATTCTCTCTATGATGATGATATTGTCTATGATGATGATGATATTGTCTATGATGATGCTGATGATATTGTCTATGATGATGATGATATTGTCTAAATGATGATATTGGTTATGATGATGATGATGATATTGTCTATGATGATGATGATATTGTCTATGATGATGATGATATTGGTTATGATGATGATGATATTGTCTATGATGATGATATTATCTCTATCATGATGATATTGTCTATGATGATGATATTGTCTAAATGATGATATGGTCTATGATGATGATGATGATGATGATATTGTCTATGATGATGATTTTGTCTATGATGATGATGATATTGTCTCTATGATGATATTGTCTATGATGATGATGATATTGTCTATGATGATGATGATATTGTCTATGATGATGATGATATTGTCTATGATGATGATCATATTGTCTATGATGATGATATTGTCTCTATCATGATGATATTGTCTATGATGTTGATCATATTGTCTGTGTGATGATGATGATGTCTCTTCCTACTCAGCTTCATATGGCAAAAGCAACGATCTATACTATTCTTATAAATAAAGAGACGATCCGGTTTTTCCCTCCCCTTTTCCAAACAATAACGTTTCTTTCCTTCCCCTTCTACGCCACCCTTTCCTTACGCCATCAGCTCTCCTATTGACAGGTACGGTAAAAATAAGTGTTCGCCCATATTCTATCTATTTACTATTGGGTATATTTATTTTTTCTTAGATTTAATGATTGTCATTAGTTCTGTGCTTGTGCACAAAGTACTGTTGTAAAAGTTTAATTAAGCAAATAAAGGTATCATCTTATAACCAGGAACGGATTAATCCATTTTACATTGATTCGTATTGGAAAAATAGTTTCGGTTTATGAACATTTCGGGTTTCGAACGGCCTTCAGGAACGAATTAAATTCGTGAACACAGGTTCCCCTGTATATGGTGTACGAGGAATCCCTTTTGTTTGAGAGTTTTAAGAGAGAAGGGTGTTTTAAAACTTATTAAAACTGAAGAATCCAACTTAGAAAAAAATTTAAACTTCGCAGATTTCTCCCAATATGAATTGTTTGTTTGTTATTTGTTTGTTTAACGGCACATCAACTCCTTATGGGTCATTTAATTTTCTTGGGAACTTGAGTAATTTTTTTTCTTTTTAGAAAATTTAGTGTTTGTAATTTAAAAAAATCTTTTGCTTGTATTTCTTTTACTAAGAAAATGTATTTTTATATTTTCAGTTTTTTTCACCCAGTTTGCGTGTTAACTATTTGCCTATAGCTGGGACCCTAACAGGTGCTACCACACCGGGTCAGGGTGGACCTGGGAACAAGAGCGCACTGAGAGGTGTTTTCACGCTCATCAAAACCTCTCGATCAGAGTCTTTGCTGCCGGATGTAGTCTATCGTCATACCCAGGATGGAACATAAAATGAAACGATTACATTGAATCAAATGCTAGGTCTGCTGCTAGTCTGTGCCTAAAATGAATCTTATTTATGAGAAGACGGGACAGTGCTAACCGTTCCCGCATGTCTGATGCTAACCTCCAGGAGACTGACTTATCGCGCCTTCTTAGATTCAAGTTTTTCTCTGGCATGAAGTGGATAGAGTATATCGAATCAATTGCTAAGAAAGTTGGTTCAACGTGTCATGCTAGATAATCTTTCTTGGCATAATCTCTCTTGCACATTCGTTCACAAGTACATGTCTACCATTCGTTCTTACACTGAATAATGCTGTTATATCTGGTCTGGTGATTCTGCTATATATTTAGAGATTCTTGATAAAATGCAAAGAAGAATCTGCAACATTATTGCTCTTGACCTGGCATCTCGGCTTCAGTCCCTTTCTCACTGCCGTAACGTAGCTCCCCTGATGTTTTCTATAAATATTTTCATAGCAATTGTTCTGATGGACTTTCTCCCTTTTTAGCTCGACTTCACGAATTTAAGCGGGTACTAGATTGGCTGCTAGGTCTCATCATTTCACCGCTGAAATTACTAGATGTAACCGCAAGTTCTATTCTAGTAGTTTCTTCTCGCTTTCCTGTTAACTACGATCTTCAAAAAATATCTCATGTCTCCTTGGATCTTCTTCCTTTTATTTTCAACTCTCGTTTTCTTTCTCTCTCAGTAATCCATTGCATCTTAGTGGCTTTATTTTCTTGCTTAGTGAGAAATGATAATAAAAAAAATGAAATAACAGATGTCCTTATTTGGTGTGCTCGACTTTTACTGTTGAAATTGGCCTAGGAAATAGGTTCTTCTTTCTCTCTTAGTAATCCATTGCGTCTTAGTGGCTTTATTTTCTTGCTTAGTTTGAAATGATAAACAAAACAAAAAAAAGAAAAAGAAATAACAGATGTCCTTATTTGGTGTACCCGACTTTTACTGTTGTAATTGTCCTGGGAAAGAGCCAAGTCTGCTGCTAACCCCGATTCAAGCCCCCAACTCCCAAGAGGCGCAAAGATCTTGGGCGAGTCCCATTCGTCCTCTTGTCGTTCTCATCCGCTCGGACAGATTTTTTTTTAAAATCAGTATTAATTAACTTAATGGTAACGTCCGCAGAGAGTAGACCAGAGATCATGACCCCTTCCCCCCCTCCCGTCCCGGTGAGTCGGAGAAAAACAATGGCTTTGGCTCGCGTTTTGAAAATCACGATGAAATGATTCGTCATTGGTCAGTTTCCAAATGACGGAGAAAATTACGTCAATAGCTGACATTATTTGATATCCACTTTTCCCTCATTTTCGTTCTTTCTTTTTCTTTACTTCATTTTCTCTTTCTATTCTGCTTTTCTCTTTATTCTATTCTTTTCTTCTTTTTTCCCGATTATTTCTCTCTTTAATATTTTCTTGTCTTTTCTTTCGTTCGCCTTCCTTTTAATTGTTTGTCTGTTTAGTATTTTCTTATTTCTTTATTTTTTCTTATTTTCGACTCTTTTTACTTCATTCAGTGTTTATTTTATTTTCGAATATTTCTTTTAAATCATTAATTTTACATTTGTTTTGACCATTTCATATTTAAATAATTATTCTTTTTATTTTAATTCTCCTTCCTTTCTTTATTTTCTCTTCATCATTTTAGTCCTTTCTTTTCTTTTCTCTCTTTCGTTTTTTGCATTTATTTTTTATTATTTTCGTCTTTTTCTTTCTTTATGGCTTGTTGTCTTTGATTTTCTCTTTATTTTGTTGTTTTTTGGCTTTTTTCTTCTTTAATTTATTGCTGTGTCCTTTTTTTCTTTCTTTCTTTCTTTCTTTGTGTTGTCGTTTTCTTTCTTACATTGTTTACTCTTCTTTATTTTGATATATTTTATTTCTTTCTTTCTGTCTTTCTTTCTTTCTTTCTTTCTTCTATCATTAGTTGTCCCTTCTTTTCTTTCTTTCTTTTATCTTTCTTTGACTTTATTTAATTCTTTCTCTGCATTTTTCTTCATTCAATTTCTTTCTTTTCTTTTTTTCTTCGTGTCGTTTGCTTTTTTTATATTCTTTGCTTTTCTCTTCATTTTGTTGCCGTATCTTCCTTTTTCTTTTCTCTTTAGTATTTTATTGTCTGTTCCTTTCTTGCATTCCCCTTCTTTCTTTCTACAGTATTTTCCACCATTTTTGTCACATCAGAACTCGATCACTTTCAGATATCCCTTTCCAGTAACGTCATAACAGTTTCCAATTTCAGATTAAGATTAAAACCGATATGAACTCACACAACAATACAACACCTTTCCTTATTTTAGTTGTCGAAGGTTTTCTCTTTATTCTTCATATGTTGCAATTCATTTTCTTTTCTTTTACAATCCTTCCCACAAAATCTCAAAACCTTTAAAATAATATACAGTAGAATCCCTCATTTTCGGAATCCCTCATATCCGAAATCCCTTATATCCGGAATCCTGCATATCCAGACATGATTTTGACATGTATATTTGAACTATTTGGGTGATATCTGATTTGAAATTTGTCTTTTAGGAAATTTACTTTGGATAATTGCTTATGTTGATATCATCCTAAAGGCTTGTATTGGTGCAAAAGATGATGGGAATAAGAGGAAAGGATGACAACGAGACACATCTGCAACAAGATAGCGACGAGATGCATGATTGTGAGGAAACCTGAACTGAAAAAGTTATTGAAAAGATTGTCAGTTTTATGGAAAGAAAGCCAGCATTCAACTTTGACGATTGCAATAAAGCACGCAGAGTTAAAAAGTGTCTTTCGTTTAAAAATTTCAAGAACAAAAGCAAAACGAAATGCGAAAAAAGTTGAGAATGACATTAGAAGAGAAAGAATCATCATCCAACAGCGATTAAAAAATCCTCGTTACATTATTTGTTTTGCAGACGTGACATACTTAATTTAATGAATTTTCATTAACATTACATAAATTATTTCTTTTTCCTTAAAATCAATTCCGTTATATTTCACTCACCATTAGCTTATTTTGTTTACTATAAAACATTGAAAATAAATGTTAAACCTGATTTCAGTTCTTTTATTTTAATCTAAATATACCCCCTCATATCCGGACTTTGTAACCAAGTCCCCATATCCGGAAGGTCTTCTTAATCCAGTTCTCAGGGATTCTACTATATAAAGATTAAACTATACACAGGTTATGAAAATTTTATCTTGAAGTTTGTGTTATATTTTGTGTTTTTAGATTAAATCTACTTTTCATGACTATTTTAATATGATCATACTACACGTCAAAAATGACAGTATTATTTGCGCATTGTTCAACTGAAATCAGCATATCTGAGTGTTGTAACTAAAATCAAAATGTTGTAATTAGAATCAAAGTGTTGCTAGGCGGCCGTCAATCTCTGATCAGTCTCTGATTTAGTCTGCAACAGAGCAGACGGCGACGTCTTCTCTGTTGGACGGTCGAACTCTCTGATTCTGAGCAGGGTCTCGTCCGGGGAGGTTGACCAACCCGATCCCGTTTATACGGGTTATACGGGCATTTTTTGGCCGAGCCTACGGGATCGGGAATACACCACTTTAAACCCGGCCTTGTGCCACATCTATCCCTCGTGGGGGGGGGCAGTAAATACTGTCAATCTCTGATCAGTGTAGTATCTGTTCACTATGCCTAAGTCAGTATTTTCAGTGTTATTTGCCTATTATTCAATCAACGGAACACTGAAGATGCTGTTTTTTCTACAATGTTAGACGTTCGAATCTAGTCTGGACTAACTTATAGCTGTTTACTTTAGTGTTTCTAATTAGGGACAGCAAAACATGTAGAAAACGGCACTATCTTCATTATTATTAATTTAGAATAACTCTTTATTTTTTCGTTGTATTTATTGTTTTTTTTATCATTCTTTCTTTAGGTTTTTCCCTGCTTTCCTTCATTTATTGAGTTTTTCATCTTTTTAATCTCTTTGTGTTTTCTTCATCTTCTTTGCATGACTTCTTTTTCTTCGCTTTTATTTTTAATACTTTTTTATTGTTTACTTTCTTCGTTTCTTTTCGTCTACTTTCAGATGAACACAGCAATTTTGTCTATGAAAATTGTTATGGTCCAGGTTAGGACCGAGGAAGAACAACACAAACACAAGAGTAGAAATAGCGAAGATATATTACACGGAATAATAATACAAGATGTAGAAGGTGTTAGTATGACTGTCAGTCTGGTTTGGAGTGAACTACTATCGACTCGATTCGTCCCTCTCTCTTGAGAGGCGTAGTATACATACTGTTAGGAAGAGTTCATTCTGTAGTTATAGGTAAGGACCCATAACAAAAATGATGAACACTACAATATTTTTCTTGAAATAAACAACACACTGATGATGACATTGTGCTATGTCGAAAGTACTCGGAATAAAATATGTATCAACACGGTAATTTTCTCTCTTCCTTTAATAATGACACCAAAAAGCTTGTCCGTGAATATGAAAGCATCTAATTGAAAATAAGTAAACAAAGCATCTCCGTGGATATGAAAGCATCTAATTGAAAATAAGTAAACAAAACTTGTCTAAATTATTCAATAAAACATGTCTCAATATATATATATATGTATGCATCTATGAATATGTATGAAGGAAAAAGACAATAGGAAAACTGTAGTTTTAGCCGAATCGTTTCGTCGAATGTGAACTTTTCAAGGCAAAAAACGAAATAAATTTATTGAAACAAAATATCTATAAACAACAAATAAAATGTCGTTAGCAGCTAGAAGAATTTAGAAAAGCTATTGTATATTCATATGGTTAACTGAAAAATTACGTCAATTATTTTGTTTGAAGAGAATATTTTCACGTGAAGAAATATTGTTCGTATTGTTGTTTTTCAACAGGTTAATTCTGAGAATTTTTACATATATATATATATATATATATATATATATATATATATATATATATATGTGTGTGTGTGTGTGTGTGTATGTGTGTGTGAGCGCGTGTGTGTGTATATATATATGTATGTAAATATATGTATATATATATATATATATATAATTTTCAGATAACACAAAATTTTGTCTTTGACAATATAACATTCATTTTATTATAAACAATACCCTGATAATATGTCGAAAGTACTTGGTAGTAAAACAAATATGTACAAACACGTCGATTTTCTCTCGTCTTTCAGTAATGACATCAAAAACCTTATCCCAGCGTATGAAAGGACCTTTACGAAAATGAGTTGACGGAATATGTCTAAACTGTACAGCGAAACATGTCTGAATATATATAATTTCTTACATATATATATATATATATATATAAATATATATATATATATATATGTAAGAAATTATGTATATATATATATATATATATATATATATATAAGAAATTATATATATATACTAGCAATAAAGTCAGGCGTTACTCGGGTTTTATGTAGTTAAATTGCTTTGGGGTTTTAATTATTGAAATTATTGTATCCGCAGTTGTTGAGGTCACTGATAGGAATCTCAATAGTAGCAAAATCAATGAGATCAAGGGCAACCGGTTGCAATAGGTGGCTGCTGTATTGCTGCTCCGTGCTTACTCGAAGACTGCTACCCGTTCATAATCGGTCAAGATTTTAATTCCGAAATGTAAAATAGTGGTTGTGTTTTCACTGTAGGACTCGTCCCTTCATTATTAAGTCCATAAGTTTTCCCAGTTTTAAGCGGAATACGCGGGCGGTAATGTAATATCTGTGAGTGTAGTCCTGTCCGGGAAGGAGTTCACGCGTTATCTCAACCTATTTGGGGTTGCAGGTAAACGTTATAAATAGGTCTGGACACCCATATTCCTTAACGTATGTCATAGCGTCCTGCAGAATGCACAGCTTTCCTTCCCATAATTGATACCGATATTGAAGAAAAAGGTCAACAACTAATAACTGTTGATAAAACTAATGCTCAACATGATTTTCGTGAAAATTCCTTGCAGTTTGGGGAAAACAGAGCTAAAAATCAGCTACATTGGATTTGAATCGGATGTCCAAAAGTGATCGATTTTTTCCGATAACTGATATCAATTTTTAAAAACAAAGAACAGCACCTCAAAACTATAAGTAAGGACATTGCTCAACGTGAGTTTGATGGATATCACTTGTAATTTGTGAAAACTATCACTGAAAAACTGATAAATTTTTTCGAATCAATATACGACCCCCTATCGTTTTTATCGAATTTTTTCCGAAATCGGAGGAACAGTCGAAAATCCGAAGACGTCAAGTACGAATGGCGTAAATTTCCGATCTGTGTGTGAATTTTCATGCCAATCGGACGAACGGTTTGCTCAGGATGAGGTAACAAGGTGACAAACTCACAGACACACTAACAGAATGCCATTTATAGATATAGATATAATTAAGAAAGTATATATATATATATATATATATATATATATATATATATATATATATATATATATATATATATATATATATATTTATTAATATAGTATTCGACTTATATCAAATTAACAATTTATTTGTGGAGAAGTTGAATATTTAAATTGTTACAAGCAATAAATTTAATTTCTTTGTGGAGTTTTTAAACATTTAAATTACTATCAAACGCTAAAATCTGTTTTTATCTAAATTGCTAAAGCTATACCACCCCTCTTCTTCCTCCAAAAACCCTACGTACATCTCTTATCTCTTTAATTCCCCCATTTTTTCATTTTCCCTTTTTTCTCCTTTTCCTTTCCCCATATCATTTCCGTTGAGTTGACCGATTAAATAGGTCAATATCTGATTCTTACCCCCTCCTTCCTCAATATTAAGTATTATAATAGAAAGAAATATAAAAATAAATTTTAAAACTCACCCTTCCCTCCCTAAACTCGACCATGTCTCTCACACCATCCCTCACCACCCTCTATGTCAACTTATATAAGCTTAATACTGTCCGTTAAAAGTGTAAATTTTAAATTCATTTTTCGCTTCACCTTTTAAAAGTGAAGTCTGAAGATCCAGAGAAAAATAAAATCCTCTGGTGAAATAAATTATTACAAATGTAGCCTTAAAGTTGTCTGTTTTTCTTTAAATTAATACATATATATATATATATATATATATATATATATATATATATATATATATATATATATATGTCTGTCTGTGTGTGTGTTTGAAGAATCAACAATTATGCCACCAGATTGTGTCAAGGGTTTACATAATAATAGCAAGTACAAAGATTTTCCATACGAAATTTCCCAAGCCATTTTTGACACGTTCGACTGTTCGCATCACTTTCTCCATTACACAAGCTGCTTCAGCGTTTGTATTGCATTTTTATCTTTATGAAACAAAAAAGCATTATATACCAAAAATGTAACTTCCTTCCCTGTTTAGCATTAGCAATAGTAAACAAAAAAGACACGAATTTTAAGAAAAAAAGGAAATACATGTCGCTGTAACAACAGCCACAATATAATTAATTGCAGTCCTTTTTTATAATCAAATTATAAGTAAACGATACCAATACCATTTCAACTAAACATAGAACTAACGTTTCATTTACTCTATTCGTGACGTACCAGAAATCATTTATGACTACAGCACTCTTAATCTGTCTATTTTGAAAATACTTTTATATTGACACGAGAAACACAAATAAAAGTCAAAATATTGATATCAGTCAAAAATATATGTAAAAATTTAAATGCAAAAAAACAAAAAAAACAAAAACAAACTAAAAGCCAGGTGTATGTCTAACTTACAAAAAACTTACAAACCGGGCCTATGTACACTCTTTTTGATTTTCAAACCAAACCAAACCTATTTGTCCATTTTTTATTCTTTCACAAACCAGACCTATTTGGATCTTTTTGATTCTCTTACAAACCAGACATATTTAGACCATTTTTGATGTTCTTACAAACCAGACCAATATGTATCCTTTTTGATTCTCTTAAAAAGGAGACTTACGTGTACCCATTTTGATTCTCTTACAAACCGGATCTATGTGTACCCTTTTTGATTCTCTTACAAACCGGATCTATGTGTACCCTTTTTGATTCTCTTACAGACCTGATCCATATGTACCTTTTTTATTCTCTTAGAAACTGGATATATGCGTACCCTTTTGGATTCTCTTACAAACGGGATCTATGTGTACCCTTTTATATTTCTCTTACAAAACGGATCTATGTGTGCCCCTTTGGATACTCTTACAAACCGGATCTGCGTGTACCTTTTTTATTCTCTTACAAAGTGGATCTATGTGTAACTTTAATGATTCTCATCGAAACCGGATCTATGTTTACCATATTTAATTCTCTTACAAATCGGATCTATGTTTGCCCTGTTTGATTCTCTTACAAACCGGATCTATGTGTACCTTTCTTGATTCTCTTACAAACCGGATCTATGTTTACCCTGTTTGATTCTCTTAGAAACTGGATCTATGTGTACTCTTTTTGATTCTCTTACAAACCGGATCTATGTGTACCCTTTTTGATTCACATACAAACCGGATATTTGTGTACCATTTTGATTCTCTTAGAAAAGGGATCTATGTGTACCCTTTTATATTTCTCTTACAAACCGGATCTATGTGTGCCCCTTTGGATACTCTTACAAACCGGATCTGTGTGTATCTTTTTTATTCTCTTACAAAGTGGATCTATGTGTAACCTTTTTTATTCTCTTACAAACCGGATTCATGTGTACCCTTTTTGATTCTCCTCGAAACCGGATCTATGTTTACCGTATTTAATTCTCTTACAAATCGGATCTATGTTTGCCCTGTTTGATTCTCTTACAAACCGGATCTATGTGTACCATTCTTGATTCTCTTACAAACCGGATCTATGTTTACCCTGTTTGATTCTCTTAGAAACCGGATCTATGTGTACTCTTTTTGATTCTCTTACAAACCGGATCTATGTGTACACTTTTTGATTCACATATAAACCGGATATTTGTGTACCATTTTGATTCTCTTAGAAACCGGATCTATGTGTACCCTTTTTTGATTCTCTTACAAACCTGGATCTATGTGTACCCATTTTTATTCTCTTAGAAACCGGATCTATGTGTACACTTTTTGATTCACTTAAAAACCGGATCTACAGGGGTCGGACAAAATAGTTGAAACACTTGTTAAATTCAAAGAAAATTTATCTAATATGGAGTTGGTCCTCCTTTAGCCTCACATACAGCTTTAATACATCGAGGAATGGAATCATACAGCTTCCTGAGTTCATCCAGAGGAATTTTCAGCCATTCTTCCATTAATACCTGCTCCAGCTCTTTAAGACACGACGGTGGAGGATAGCGGCTCCTAACTTGTCGCTCCAAAATGCACCACAAATTTTCAATAATATTCCTATCTGGAGATTGGGGAGGCCACTCCATGTGTTCTAGCTCACTTTCATGCTCTTCATACCAATTCTTAACCACTCGAGCGGTATGTATTGGAGCATTATCGTCTTGGAAGATGCAGTCACCATCAGGGAATAAAGTCTGGGCCATTGGATGAACATGATCTCCCAAAATGTTCAGGGAATCTTTGCTGTTGATTCTTCGATGCAGGGCAACTATTGGACCAAGACATTTCCATGATATGGCTGCCCAAACTAACACTAATCCACCTCCATGCTCCACTGTTGGAAGAAGGCAGTCAGTGATGTAAGTTTCTTTGGGCTGCCTCCACACATAAACGCGCCTTGAAGTTGGGAAAAGAGAAAAACTGAACTCGTCTGAGAATATGACTTGCTTCCATTAGTCTGGAGACCAGGCATTGTGATCTCTGTACCACTTCAACCTCTTCGGAATGTTGCGAGTGGAGAGAACAGGTTTCCTTACGGCGGATCTTCCATGATATCCAGCCTTATGGAGCTCACGATGAACAGTTTAACTAGAAACTGGACTATTCAGATGATTATTCAACTCAGCAGTCACTTTGGCCGCAGTAGTCCGATGATTTTTTGCCACATTGCGTTTCAATGCATGTCGGTCCCTGTCAGTAAGTTTTCAAGTCCGTCCCGAATGGCTTCGGTTACTCGAGGTTTTGCCCTGTTTCTAGAATTGGGTTATAGTTCTTGATATGGTAGCTCTGGAAAAACCAAACATTTCAGCAACCTTAGGGATCGAGGCTCCTGCCATGCGAGTTCCAACAATTTGCCCTTTTTCGAACTCGGAGAGATCACGCATTTAGCTTGAATTTTACTAAATTCTAAAAATAAATAAGACAAAGACAGTAAATTAGATAAATAAACGTATTTACAATGGATGTAACCTGCAATTATGACGTTTTAGTTAAAGTTCTTAATATAACAGGTTTTTGAAATATAGGAGTGGAATTTGCACCTGTTCCAATTATTTTGTTCAACCCCTGTATGTGTACTCGTTTTGATTCTCTTCCAAAACGTACCTGTGTCTGTTTTTTGAGTCTTGTACAAATCGGACTCTCTTGCAAACCCTACTTGTATCTACCTTATTGGCTTTATTATTAAGCGGTCTATATCTATCTTTTCCTTCTATCTCGTGCAAATCAAACTTATATTCTATCAAACGACAACATTCTACATTAAATAACCTGAAACAGGTTGATGTACCGTAAGAAACCAAAATAATGTATACAAAAAAAAAACAAATAAGAAAGAAGAAAAGAAAAGAAAGTGACAAGAAAAGGAAGAGAAGGCAAAGCAAAAGAAGAGGAAAATAAAGGCACGTCAAAGAAATAAGTTAATGAAGAAAAAATTCAAAGGTCGGAAAGAAAGAAAGGAAGGAAAACGAAATACGAAGTAATGAAGAGAAAAAGATAAAGAAGAAAAGAAAAGAAAAAGAGTGTCAATTGAAGACAACAAAAGAAAAAGAGTGAGATATTACGGTCAGAAAAAAACACGTTTAAATCATCAGAGCTTTAACACCAAACGACAAAGGTAGAGAGAAAAACGTGTGCTTATCTTTAGAAATGCCATGGGTAATGTCAATGGAGAGAGAAGTTTCGTTCAGCGGATGAAGAGCCGGGCGTAAAATGTGAAACAGCGACAATCACAAACGACTCTATATTTACTGATAGAATTAGAAACGCGTACAGATGTTCGTATAATAAAAACACTTTTCATTTTGAAGCATAACATTTTAAAACATTTAAATAAAAGCTCTTGTTACGAAACACATCGTCCATATCAGTTCTTGTCTCTCCCCAAAATATTGTTTGTTCTAGTTTCATAAGTAGATTTTATCGTACGTACGACGGTGTTTAATTTATTTACAAGATTATTTAATAAAGTGACATCAGTATAAGTGACGTTTACTCTTATATCTATACTCCCTACTACTACTACTACACACAGACACACACACACAAATATATATATATATATATATACGAGGGTGATTTAATAAATAAAGTGAATTTAACGGTATAAGGACTTCTAATACAGATAGAATCTTACTTTTTTTAATTTCTCAACGTAGTCTCCCAGCACTGTCACACACTTTTCCCATCTGTGCACAAGCTTCCGTATTCCCTCAGCGTAAAAATCTTTGGACTGATGTCTCAGCCAGTCGCTCACAACACTTTTGACTTCATCGTCACTTTTAAACTTTGTGCCTCTTGTGAACACTTTCAAGGGACCAAACAGGTGAAAGTCTGAAGAGGCAAGGTCTGGGCTGTAAGGGGGATGAGGGAGCAGTTCCCAGCCCAGCTCGTTGATGGTCTGCACCGTTTGGGCTACTGTGTGAGGCCTTGCGTTGTCATGATGCAAGATGCCTCCTTCTGACTGATGACCCCTGCGTTTGTCCCAACAGATAAGCTCAAAGTCCTTGCAATGTAATCCACTGTCACCTTTCTGTCAGACTGAATGAGGTCATTGACTGATTCGATCACCTCAGGAGACCTCACTTCTGTAGGTCTCCCAGGCTTGTCTTCATCCTCAACACTGCTCCGTCCTTCTTTAAACAATTTAGCCCACTTGTAGATATTTCTTTGGCTGAAACATGTGACACCATACACAATTGACATTTTCCTATGAATTTCAACTGGTTTGCACCCTTCAGCAACCAAAAACTTGATAAGTGACCGCTGTTCAATCCTGGAGCATGCTTCTTGTTCAGCCATCTTTGTTAATCGCCAAAACTCTCAAAGTTTTTTTTTAATCTGAAAAAGAAATTAAGTCCATGTGAAAAAGAAGTAAAACAAAAAAAAATAAAAAAGAGTAAGCTTCTATCTGTATTAGAAGTCCTTATACCGAAAAATTCACCTTATTTATTGAATGACCCTCGTATATATATATATATATATATATATATATATATATATATATATATATATATATATATATATAAAGGGTGTTCCAATAATTTGGACCAATTTTCAATGTTTTGGATAGGAGTCATTCCCTTGTTCAAATTTAAATTTAATTTAAATCAAAGGGAAAAAAATCAGTGTGTGTGGTGGTGGTAGGGGATTTGGCCCCTTTGATAAAAATGAGATATACTTTTTCAAGTATCTGGGTAGTTCCGGAATATATATGGTTACGGGGGTCTATCTCCAAAACCTTAGGAGGAGTTTGGTTTGGACAGACAGACAGATGCTTTAAACTTTATAAAGTGTGTTCCAATCACTTGCACCAATTTTAAATGTGAATTAAGTTTAAGCGTCTAATGATTTTTTTTCTTTTTCTTTTAGATTTAAGAACTTAAGTCTTTGGCAATTTCAACCCTGGAAAGATTAACAATCAAACAACGTGTTAAAGTTATCGAAGCCTGCTACGAAAATGGACGTTCAAACAGAAATTCATTTCGCGCACGTCACGATTTTTTGGTCAACATAATCGACCAACCGAGAATGCATTTGGAAACGAAGTAACGTTGTTGTAGAGAGGTTCAATTCCTGCTCGCGATGACGAATAGAGGTGTCAAGATTTAAAGATTTAAACATTCTTGTGCACTGTTTTCAGCTGAACGGCGTAAACGAGCATGCAATGATGTTTTCACATCTGCAACTGACCCAGTTTGTTTGAATTTATGAACAATTTTTCCAATTGCACTCTTGAAACTTTAACCCGTTGTTTGATTGTTAATCTTTCCATGGTTGAAATTGCGAAAGACTTAAGTTGTTAAATCTGAAAGAAAAAGAAAAAAATCATTAGACGTTTAAACTTAATTTCCAAGTTATTGGAACACCTTTTATAAAGTTTATAAAGCCCTTCCACCACCACCACCACCACCACGCACACTGATTTTTTCCCCTTTGATTTAAATTAAATTAAAATTTGAATAGATAGATAAATATGAACTAAGAGGAAGAGATAGATAGATAGATAGACAGATAGACAGATAGATAGATAGATAGATAGAGTGATTGATAGATTAATTCAGATAGACACAGAACAGACATAGCTAGATACATTCCTATTACACTGTCGATATTTATAAACGCTCTATCTCAGATATTGAGCATTCTCCTTCACAAATATAGTAATACTTAAACATATATATATATATATGTATATATATATATATATATATATATATATATATATGTGTGTGTGTGTGTGTGTATTAGAGGGAGAAAGAGTGAGAGAGAGAAGTTAGATTAAGATGGAGATAATGATGTGAATAGAATGCGAGATTAGACCGATATTCTTCTGACGTCAGTTTAAACTGACACATTTTTTCCATACCTAAAACATAATTATTAACTGCAATTTCCAAAAGGGAAAATTTAACCGAAATATTTTGGACAAGTGCCAAATCTTTGTCTGGAATAAATCATGAATACGAACTTTAAGCAAAATGGTCATTATATGGGGGGGGGGAGGGGGGGGGAGAAAAACTCGAAAGAAAGAAAAATAAATGTACAAAAAGAAAATGTAAGAATATAAAGGCCAGAAAAGCGAAGAAAGAAAAGAAGAAAGAAAGAAAGAAAAGAAAGAAAGAAAGAAAGAAAGATAGAAAAATAAATAAAAAGAAAGGAAAAAATAAAAAGAAAGAAAGATAGAAAAACGAAGAAAGAAAGAAAGAAAAAGAAAGAAAGAAAGGGCGAAAGAAATGTAAGAAAGGAAGAAAGAAATAAAAGGAAAAAAGAAAGAAAGGACGAAAAAAGAAAGTAGAATAAAAGAAAGAAAAAAGAAAGAAAGAAAAAGGAAGGAAGTAAGAAAGAAAATAGAAAGAGAGAAAGAGAGAAAGAAAGAAAGAAAAAAAACAAAGAAAGTAAACGGAAGAAAGAAAGAAAGAAATTACAATGTTGAGACCTGTAATAAAAAAGAGGCAAAGAATGAACAATTCTGCCAAATAAAAAAAGTCAAAAAAGAAAAAAAAAAAGAAAAAAAAGAAGAAAACTTAATTGTGCCTTTATCTCCCGGAGAGTTAATGAACGAAAGTTAATATTTCCGGTTTGAATCCTCGCGCCAGAAGCGACAAACGGTAATCCAAAATAAAGTTCGTAGGTACAAGGGTTATTGCGTACAACTTTGTTTATTTATTCGTCACACAATTTTAGTCGATGGCATTCCAGAAAACAGAGAAATTCACTATATCACTGTTTGTTATATCGAAAATGGAATCTGTGCATCATTAGTTGGCGACATTGCCAAACTCCAGGAAGCTGATTCACACTGTTTTGACCAAGTAATGTTTATTTAAAAAAAAAAAAAGGGAAAATATCTTGTTTAAGTTACAGGCGAAATAGAACTGATGACACTCAGAGCAAATTGTAAAAATAAAGTGAAAAGGAAAACAGAGCCGTTGAAAGCAGCGTTATTTAAAATTCTGGGGACATGCTTACGATAATCAAACTGGTTCGACCCTATTCTAGTCTTTTACATATCGCAGTCAACTGACACGAGAGAGAAGATTAATATTTTCATTCTTTCCTTACATTTATAGTCTATTTTTCTTTCGATATTTCTTTCTTTCTTTTTTTATTTGTACATTTTCTTCCTATTTATTTCCTTACACTTTTCTTTCCTTATAGTTTCTTTCTTTCTTTATTTATTTATTTCTTTTTACATTTTCTTCCTATTTATTTCCTTACTCCTTTCATTCTTTCTTCTTTCTTTCTTTCTTTCTTTCTTTCTCCTATACTTTATTTTTACATTTTCTTCCTATTTATTTCCTTACTCCTTTCTTTCCTTATAGTTTCTTTCTTCTTTCTTTCTTTCTTTCTTTCTTTCTTTCTTTCTTTCTTTCTTTCTTTTAGATTTTTACTCCTATTAATCTTTTTACTTCATTCCTTATAGATTTTTTCTGTCTTTTTCTTCTTTCTTTCTTTCTTTCACCTATTCTATATTTTTCGATTTTTTCTTTTGTTTGTCCCCCCCCCCCACAAAATTTACATGCACATGCCCCAAGTTAGCAGGAAGGCCAAGACCGACTTTGCATTTCCCAACTCCCATCGATAGTGGAAATAATCGATTTTTTCATGCTTCTACGGCAGTTTTCATGTAGTTTGCGGCCATTTTCTACTGGCCAGAGTGAGAGCCTATAGCTGGTTGCCACGAATAGGCAGGAAGATTCTATTGGCCAGCGTGAGAGCCAACAGCTGACTGACACGAATGTTAATTAGCATGCTAGCATGCAAAAAAATATCGATAGCTGCATTCGACACAAGTGAAAAAAATTTAAATCTGCATGGCACTTTACTCCAACTGGCTCATTCGCTTGCTTAAACTCAACGTTGATTCTGATTCCGCAGAACTGGGTTGGGTGTGAAAAAGTATTTGTTAACATTCTTTTTACATTCGGTTTTTCCAGTTACGAGTCCTTTTTTAAAGCTGATCGTTTTGTGTTCATTTTGTTTAGTTCTTTTTTCGTAACAGATTTAATGTTTAGTAAAGAGCTTAGAAAAAATTCGCAGTGTGAGATAGGCAAGAAGTAAGGCATGTAGCAACATCAGTACGGCAAAGGGCACTCCTTTAAAGGCAAGTAAGGGCAAAAATATTTTAAGTCAAGTGATAGCGATTGCTGTATGAGTCGTACGATTTTTGAATCAAGCACGGGCAACGCTGGGCCATGCTGCTAGTATATATATATATAAAGTGGACACTGAGGTCAACACCAAGCAACGAGAATCGGTTTTATTCTTCAATGCATTTATCAGGCTATGAAGATGGTGTGCAAGCATGAAACCCTAAAATTATATTTTATTACACACACACACACACACACACACACACACACATATATATATATATATATATATATATATATATATATGAAGGTTTGACTCTTATGAACGAAAATTTGCGTTGATTTTTTTCAAACATTTGACGGCAACTAAGCCACTAAGGTGCAAGCGGTTACTGAGTATGAGAAACTATGGGAAAAAAACATTATTAAAGAAAGAAAAAAATAAATAACAATTGATATTGCAATTAAATTTTTGAAGGTCAAAGTTGAATGGAAAGTAAGTGGCCGATAAAAAGAATCTGCTAGCATAGAACTTACGGTTACATCTTGCCATTTCAACTGTAAAATAATGAGAGTTTGCCGCTAGTACTGTGTTTAAATTCACAAAGTCTCGGTACCATAGAGGAAAATTCATTAGAACAATTGCCATGAAAATATATATCCACAGTTTTTATTGTCTTTGCCAAATTATCTTTGAGACGGTTAGAAAAACTCTCAGACCGACCCCAGAAATATTTTAAAGTGGACTATGATGTTGGCATAACGGATATTTAAAGAAAAGGTCAATGCTTCATGGTCCACATTGGTAGGACACTGGCAGTAAGGTTTCATGATTCTAGTGTTTGTTTAATAAAGAAATATTAATGAAATATTAGGTTGGTCAAAAAATTCCTGACTCACTTAGGAAGCGGAAAGAAAACAACGACATTTTACGGAGAAATGCCAACATTTATTCTTCAAAATGAAGTCCATCATTCTCGACGATCTTCTACCTGCGATCAGCCAGCATCGGAATCTGTCCCAGATACCAGTCTACTGGCTTTAAATGAAGAAACCGTAAACAAGCTTCCTTAATTTCGTCAAAAGTGTTGAATCTCTTGTCGCGGAGGAAGTATGCTATTGAGCGCAGTAGGCCATAGTCACTCAGATCAGCATCGGGAGTGAATGGTGGATGTTGAAGAATCTCAACACCGTCCATCTGTTTGAACGTCTCCTTCGTCAACCTGGCAGTGTGTGGCCTCGGATTGTCTTACCAAACCAGGATACTCTTTTTCGTTTGTCGTACCCGTGGTCTAGCTGCTGGCAATGCAGTCTAGCGTTGATGGCGCGACCGTGTGGAACAAGCTCGAAATGCAGTATGTTGTTCATGATGACGGTAGTCTTTGAGTATAGAATCCAGAGGTTGGCAGGGAATATTTCGAAGACAGTAGGGAAGCGTAGTTCAGGTTAGCAGTGGATATCCCGATAAAGTAGCAGAGCGTAGTTCAGTAGTTCTTCCTTCTGTTCTTTCGCCTGACAGGTTGGCACTGGATATTCGGAGAGAGTAAACAAAATGGCCGCCTTTATATATGACGGATTGAATATTTTACGTCTCCTGATTGGTTAACCTTCTATTGGGGAATTATAAAGTGAGTCAAGTCATTTGGGTTGGCTCACTAGTTACACAAGGATACACAAGAATTGTAACATAGTACTCCATGGCAATTCCACCAGACAGCGATTAAGATTTGTTGTTTTCTTTCTACTGAGTAAGGACTTTCTGGACAACCTAGTATATACTGGATTCATATAAGTCAAAGAAGAATACGTTTTGTGTCTTGAAAGATAAAAGAAGAGACTGAAGGTTTTAGAATTAATACCAGGTGTTAAATCCGTGTTTATCTGTTTATTTATAAATATGCTTCACATTTAGAAATAATAGATGAGAGATTGCACACCGCGTGTTATATATTTATTTTGAAGTGATACCGGGTGGAGGGAACCTTTCGTAAGCCTTTTTTGTTTGTTTTTGTATTACACTCTCGAATATGTCTGATGCACCAGTCTTTCATTACTCCCTCATTTCACCTACTCAAATGCGCATGCTCAAAAAAAAAAAAAAGATCATTTTATATGTACATCTGTTTGCATCACTATATTTATGCAGTCTCCAGATTGCTTAATGGCTACCAATGTAGAAAGAACCAAACGCGTTTTGTATTTTTGCCCCTCTTAGCATTAACAGCCCTGGGAAAGGCATGAAATTTTATTTACGGCAGCACAAACTTATTTTCTGGTATGTCATGTTGGTTTGTCAATACGAGAAGGCACGGTAGAGCAATTTTTTTCTCTTTTATCTAAATTAAATTTAAATTTGAACAAGGGAATACCTCCTATCCAAAATATAGAAGGAAAAAGCCAGAAGATGGAGGTCACGTCGGCAAGATCAAAATGAGACAATATGGACGTCTTGTTGAGTAAGAAATCACCGACCAGTGTCTTACATTACATATTTGTTGCGGCAATTCAACTGTCATATCAATGTTGAAATCTGCCCATCAATTCAGTCAATCAAGTATTGCCTCAAATATTAAAGGAGTTACATCAAGCTGTTTTTGCACAAACCGCCCATTGAATTTTTTTCTTACCTTTGATTTAAATTAACATGATTCTATCCAAAATATTGAAGTAGAAAGCCAGAAGATGGAGGCCACATCGGGAAGATTATTGTGTAATATCGAATTGTATCATTTTTCTTCACAAATTATAACAATGATTTAAAATCAATCATCATTTTCTTTAAAAAATGTGTGATGCGCAGCAAGGTACGGGTAATTCGGCTAGTATATATATATACATTCATATATATATATATATATATATATATATATATATATATATATATTATTACATTGCTAAGAACATTACTTTAGTCTGATGATGTTCTTTTAGAGTACAAAACTCAATGGATAGCGGCTCGGATTGAGGAATCGGAAAGTTTGAATTCCAGTCGAATCCGTTATATTCACTTACATGTTGGCAAAGGCATGAATCTTCTTCCCCCGCCTGAGCTTGGGTGTCAACTGGTCTAGGAGCAGGAGAACTGCTAACAGCCTACTCACTTAAAAAATTGACTTGTTTATAGAAACCGCAACTATCTCTTGCGGCCCTATATATATATATATATATATATATATATATATATATATATAATTAAGTAATTCATCGAGTCTAGAAGAAACCTTGACAGAATGCAGAAAGCACAAGACGGCCGTTTTGTCCTATATTTTGAACTCTTCAGCAGTGCGTATCCACTACCGAGAATTGAAACCCGGACAGTTACGTTATCAAGCAAACGTCATACTAATTGTACCAATGGTCCTCTTTGACGAGGAGGTATCGAATTAGACTTGATATAGCGCCGCTCGATCACATATTCTGTGGTGGAACTCATCCGAGTTTCTCTTTTACCCATAGGACTGTGCCCCCACGAGCCACGTCTACTATCCCCAAGTCGGTCCATCCAGAGCGCATTAGAAGCCGGTTCAAGCAAGGGATATACAAGTGATAGAAACTAAGGAGGATTTGAGATAATCATAATTAAGCAATTCATCGAGTCTAGAAGAAACCTCGACAGAATGCAGAAAGCACTGGACGGCCGTTTCGTCCTATATTTGGGACTCATATGGGTAAAAGAGAAACTCGGATGAGTTCCACCACGGAATATGTGATCGGGCGGCGCTAAATCGAGTCTAATTCGCTATCTCTTCGTCACCGAGGTCCGTTGGTACAGTTGGCATAACGTGTACCTTATAACGTAACTGTCCGGGTTTCAATTCTCGATAGTAGATACGCACTGCTGATGAGCCCCAAATATGCTTTCTGCATTCTGTTGAGGTTTCTTCTAGACTCGATGAATTGCTTAATTATAATTATCTCAAATCATCCTAATTTCTATCACACACACACACACACACACACATATATATATATATATATATATATATATATATATATATATATATATATATATATATATATATATTATGAAATGGACAAAATCCGACAATTATTTAAAGACATTTTTTTATGTTTAACATTCTTTTTTATATATATTTAAGTAAATGCTCTGTTTGATAATAAACAGTATTAAGTAACATTTACCGGCCTGAATGTCCGAGAAATTTTCATAGAAAATATTCGTCCTCGACAGGATTCGAACCTGTATCCTATACGGAACCGTCATATAGCCTGACGTGCCTTAACCGTTTCGGCCACTGAGGATAGTTCGCTTGACAATGTCAAATCTTCTGCTTATAAACTTCAATCTTCCATGAATCTCTCACGTACATTCATAACTGCTCATGGCGTATCAAATGTAAATAAATGACGTCACACATTATGAAATGGACAAAGTCCGACAATTATTTCTCGGACATTCAAGCCTGTAAATGTTATTTAATGCTCTTTATTATAAAACAGAGCATTTACTTAAATACTTGTATCTATAAAAAAAGAATGTTAAACATAAAAAAAATGTATTTAGCCCATCTGAACTGTGATTGCACCAGAAAGGATTCGATACCACCGAAACCACATTTGATGAAAAGATCAGGGTTAGAGATTTTGTCCTGCCGTGTATAACCGCATATTGAATGAAGACAGCGTTTATGAAAAGCATCAAGTTGTGTGTCCTGTATGGCGTCCATGATTCTGACCCATTATATACACGTACACACACACAAGCATATATATATATATATATATATATATATATATATATATATATATATATATATATATATATATATAAAAGTGAACATTGAAGTCAACACTCACGGGCGACAGGCTATTTCATTCTAGCATGAAACAGCCTGTCGCCTCTGAGTGTTGACTTCAATTTTCACTTTTATATTTTCATATTTATATTTACACACGCTCTATCTCAGATACTGAGCACTTTATCCCATAAATATAGCACACCTTAAAACTATATTTCTCTCTCTCTCTCTCTCTCTCTCTCTCTCTCTCTCTATATATATATATATATATATATATATATATATATATATATGTGTGTGTGTGTGTGTGTGTGTGTGTGTTTATAATATTCATTTCTCACTAAGCAAGGGGGTAATGCTACTAAAACGCAAGGAGTTACTGGGAGGGAGAGAGAAATAGAAGGCTTTAGTAAAGAGAAAGGACAATAAAAGGACAGAGGTTAGGAAGACAGAAGATGGCGATTGATGTTGCATTTAAACCTTTCGAAGATTGTAGGTGGCTATTGAAGGCAAGAGTGACAAAAAAAAAACGATTCAGCGAGCGTGACTAAATGGATAGAAGAGGAAGAACTAGTTACTGAGAACTTCAAAAGTCAGGAAATTGTGGAGAGCCATGATCGCCAACATTCTGAAATGATCCGTCAAGAAGAAGAAGAAGAAGAAGAAGAAGAAGAAGAAGAGGAAGAAGAAGGAGAAAACTGTCAGAGAATGGATGGAATATATAAAAGGTGATGAAAAGTTCTCGGCTCGAACCTATCCCTAAAATCAGGCCAAAATCATTTTTAATTTTGGGGAATTGTTTTTTTTTTTCTTTGGTGCGGGCGAAAAACCCATCAGCGACCCCTTGGACTGCTTTGTTTGAGTGTGTGTGCGCGCACTCGCATGTGTGTGTCTGTCTATATGTGTCTGTTATTTAATTCTGGCTTTCTATATAGTTTTTCACTCACTTTTTTTCCCTTTCCTATGCCCTCATTTCATCTTGCTATTTTGCCTCTCGCTTACGCTAAAATGTCACCCTTCCCTCTCTCTTTTCCAGTTTACATTCTCTTCATTATCTCCTTAACTACAACTCCCTTTTGATTTAATCTATTTCTCCCCCCCTCTCTCTCTGACTTGCTTATTTCCCACTTTATCTCTTGTTCTCCTAATTCTAGTCTCTATCTATCAATACTGACAATAGATATAGTAGCCAATTCGCAATCAGTTATCTCGGTAGGTATATTTATTTTTCAAATACTCATTCATTTCTCTATCTCTGTAACAGTGAGAAGAACGGATTGAACAAAATGCAGGGAGTTTTGGATTCGTGCCTTTCTTAGTTACAACATTGCACAATGACAGGTTTCAAGCGGAATTCGAACGTGTTTCTCCAGGATCCTATCTGATAACCACTGGTGCAAATAGCACTTCATCTCTCCCTTCTTTCTCTCTGTTTCTCTCTCTCTCTCTCTCTCTCTCTCTCTCTCTATGTGTGTCTCCTTTCCTTTTTCTCTCTCCTTATTTCTCTCTTTCTCTCTCCTTATTTCTCCCTTTCTCTCTCTCTCTCTGCTTCTCCCTCTCTGTTTCTCCTTTTCTCTCTCTTTTTCTCTCTCCTTATTTCTCTCTTTTTCTCTCTCCTTATTTCTCTCTTTCTATCTCTCTCTCTGCTTCTCCCCCCTCTCTCTATAAATATATATCAATTACCTCCTTCTCTCTCCTCTCGGTTTTCCCTCTTTCTGTATTCTCTTTATATACTCCACTCCCTCTCTTCTATTCACGTCTTCTTTCCCGACTCTGTTATTTTTTAAAATCATTTGACTCTGCCACAGTTTTCTTCTATTTCCTTTTCTTCTCATCATTTTATTCTCTCCCCCTCTCCCCTCTCCCCTCAGTTAATCTGTCTATTTCTCATTATCTCTTTTTCATCTTCCTTTCTCCAGATGTCTTTTACTTATTTTTTCTCCTGGAAATACCATTTTTGTCTTGCATTTTAACGTTATTTTACAAAAGCTTATATATATATATATATATATATATATGTGTGTGTGTGTGTGTGTGTGTGTGTGTGTGTGTGTGTAAATAAAAAGAAAGAACAGTAAGATATATAATCCGGTGTTATTGATATTTTTTATTTTTATTTTTACAAAACAGTGCTCAATGTAATATGCATTTAACGGATGTCAGAATTCGTTGAAAAAAACATCCCTACACTTCCTAAACTTAACCTCCTTTTTGAACGTAACTTATACTTGACACAACAATAGTTAATAAAAATGAACACGCTACCGCTCCTGTCTGAATGATTGGATTTCTCTGTATCCTTTGAAACAGGAAATTATGAATTTATATGTGCGTTTAAAACTCAGTAAATTTTAAAATAAGTTATTGCAGTATTCACTTGAAGGTGAAACTGAAATAATGCTTTCAATTTAATTATATAATTAAATTTGAAGTTTTTAGCTTCATTTTTGAAACATGGTTATAACTGTGTAGCGAAAAACACATTTTAAATCAGTTAATTTATAATATATATATATATATATATATATATATATATATATATATATATATATATATATATATATATATATGATAGAAATTAAGAGGATTTGAGATAATTATTAAGTAATTCATCGAATCTAGAAGAAACCTCAACAGAATGCAGAAAGCACTGGACGGCCATTTCGAGTCTGATTCGCTACCACTTCGTCACCGAGGCCCGTTGGAACAGTTGGTAAGATGTTTACCTGATAACGTAACCGTCCGGGTTTCAATTCTCGGAAGTGGATGCGAATTGCTGATGAGTCCCAAATATAGGGCAAAATGGCCGTCCAGTGCTTTCTGCATTCTGTTGAGGTTTCTTCTAGACTTATAATATATATATATATATATATTACAAATAAATGAAATTCAAAAATACCCTATCTGAATGGGCATTTCGCTCCGCAAGAATTTGTCAACACTAAAAGTTGGATAAAATAAATATGAAGCCTAACTATTTTTTTTTAAAGTGCCTCTAAAACAAATCTAGTGTCACCGACAAAACTAACCTGGCCGATTGTCTTGAAAAGGACCTCCAATCAGTTGTGGACTGGGGCAGGTATTGGCTGGTTAACTTTAATGCCTCTAAAACAAAACTGCTCTCTATTACTCACCAGAGAGAACCATCCCTGCCTCCCATTAGAATGTCTGACGCTCAACTCTACGAGAGCACTGCTCGGTCTCCGCTGACCTGAGATGGAACGAATACATTGAGTCAGTAGCTTCGTCGGAGTCGATCCTTCAAATCTACAAATCAACCATTCCCCCTTGCATGGAGTATTGCTGCCATATATGGTCTCTAGCCCCTTCTAATTGTATCAAGGTCCTTGATAAAATTCAAAGACGGATATGCAATGTAATTGGCCCTGATCTGGCATCTCGTCTGCAGCCGCTCTCTGACAGACTTTAGTTGCCTCCCTTTGTCTTTTTCACAAATACTTTCACAGTAACTGCTCCGATGAGCTGCTTTCACTGGTTCCCAGACTTCATGAATTTAAGCGCTCAACTAGGCTGGCATCTCGATCTCACCCTTTCACTGTCGAAACTGTTAAATATAGCCGTCTCTTCTACTCCAGTAGCTTCATGTCTCGTACTTCTCGCCTGTGGAACTCCCTCCCCATTTCTAATAGCTATAATCTCCAACTATTCAAATGTATTGTCAATCGACGTCTCCAGATGCCCTGATCTATCCCCTAACCGTCTCTACGTCCTTTCCTCTATCACTCCTATTTGCTCTCGCTCCAACTCTGTAACCCCTTGCGTGCTAGTGGCTTCCCGCCTTGCTTGGGTGGAATTGCTTAAAAAAAAAAAAAAAAGAGACAAGAAGGAAAAAAAGGAGGAAAAAAGAAAAAGAAAAGACTTACAAATAAATGACAAGGGATCTAAAAGGTAGGAAAGAGAAAGACAGAGAAAAAAAAGGAAAAAGAACAAAGTAGAGTTGTGTAGAGAAGGAAAGGGAGGAATAAAGATTTGTCTAGAGCAGTGGTTCCCAACCACTGTGCCGCGGCACACTAATGTGCCGCGGAATGATTACTGGTGTGCCGCGAAGAGATAATACCTAGAAGCCACTTAATTTCATTTTGTTAAATAAAGACATTCAATTTCTTAATCATGATGACACCGCTCAATTCAAAATCGCCGAATTTCTGGAATCTAAACGTTTCGCGCATACGAATTGGTAAGCGTTATTATGGTTTATATTAGCCATGGGACGATTAATCGGAATATCAGGAGTTTTTCAAAGTATCAGGAATCGGCATCGGAGCTGAATAATTCAGACCCGATTTCGATACCAAAACGATTCCTAAATACACAGGTTGTAAGACAAAAAGTTGTAACACAGAACTGTACTATGTGAGGTTTTACGTAATGTTCCTAACTCACAAACATTTTTTTACCTTTTCCTAACCATTTTGAATCTTTTCAATTTCAGGCTAATCTAACTTTATGCACAAGTGTCCCACTGACATTCACCATTATTCTTTTATACCCGATATTGAATACAGGATATGTTGATTTATGTGAATAAAAATTCTTCTTATATAATATTCTTTGTTTTTTATTATTTTATTGCAAAAAGGCTTTATGAGTGGAAAATATTTATTTTTTGTGATAGGTGTGCTGCGAAAATTTAAAGAACTCACTAGTCTAGACTCTAGACGAAAATTTAAAGAACTCACTAGTCTAGACTCTAGACGAAAATTTAAAGAACTCACTAGTCTAGACTCTAGACGAAAATTTAAAGAACTCACTAGTCTAGACTCTAGACGAAAATTTAAAGAACTCACTAGTCTAGACTCTAGACGAAAATTTAAAGAACTCACTAGTCTAGACTCTAGACGAAAATTTAAAGAACTCACTAGTCTAGACTCTAGACGAAAATTTAAAGACGATTGAAAAATTAGTATCAGAAAAATTAACCTTGACCTATATTTCAAATGTTTACTCAAATGGAAAAAATTCCATAAGTAATTACAATCTTTAAAATAAAGAGAAGCTTTAAAAATCGTGTAAAAATGTTGTAAAATGTTAATAACATAAACTAAGCTGAATAAAAAATATTTAGTATATCGGGAGAATTAAAACGGAATATTAATTTTAATTAAATAATAGATTAAATGGATAAAAAAAATACAATATAAAGGAAATAGAGTTAAATCGTATAAATTAATTATGGATTAATTTCAAAGACGCCCCTTGAATGGGGTAATATTGTTGGGGACGAGTAGAATGTATTAAGTTTCTTCAACTAGAGTGTTGGAAATTATCAGAAGGATTTTGGTTGTTAGGCTGGTGTGTTCTTGACATTCATCCTCAACAATAAAAATGTTTAACATATGAAACACAACAAGGCAATAATTCAATTCAAATAATACGCACATTTATATACAATTAAACAATATTTACAATGATATTTTTGTGTTATCAAAAAGTTGGTGTGTTTAATGTTGTTTTGTATTATAATATCCGGATTGTTCGAGTGTTTCAATATATTCGTGTAATATTACAAAGTTATGTTAGATTGAGTTTTCGGTAAATTAATTATTCATTTAAGGTTCAACATGAATGTGTATGCAATTATTTACGTACTGTTCTTTTGGTTAAGTCAACTGAAGTTGCGTACCCTTAACTGTAGTTAAGGTTTTACTTCGATCGTAGTTTTTTTACTTATTTAGTAGTGAATATTTTCTTGTTCACTTTACGTAAGCAAAGTTTGTTTAGAGTTCGAAAATCTTTCTTGGTCACAGAGGATTATTCGAGCCAGTTGTCGTTGAGTCAGTGATGTTCTTTTTGCGCGGGAAAGTTATTGTTTCGGGTAGCGTGGTTTTATTTGGTATCTCACTGTGTTCGATTTGCTGACTGAGTTGGTCAGCCAAAAATCTTCCTTTTATAAGTTCTCGGGTATCAAAATCGGCTCAGAGAATTTTGGCGCAATTTACTTATTTTCACGTGAGCTTTCGAATTTTCGAGCTGTAAGCCAATAGAATTCTCTGATCGTGAATATGATGTTTTCATTGGATAAGCTTAATTTTACGTGGGTGTAAAGAATACATTGTTCCCACAGCAGGGGTGTTAAAATAACATGGACGATTCCACAATATCAATTACAATTAATCTCATATATAAATATAATTAATCAAAAAACATTACCCACAATGCACCACTGACCCATATATATGAATAGTCGATGAAAAATCCAACATTCGCGGCCTGACGATTGCGCCTAGCATGAAACAGCCTGTCGCCTCTGAGTGTTGACTTCAATGTTCACTTTTATGTATATATATACATATAGTGGGAGAAGTTCGGACTGACGCAAATTCAGTCGGGTTTCGATCCTAGCTAGAGGCAACCGGACGTCTAGCCACACTGATGAGCTGTGAAACAGCGAAACAGTCTGTCTGTGGATGACAAAAATATTAGCTCCTGAAAAATTAATTTCGGTTGAGCTCTCTGGTTTGAGGTGTGAATTTGTAAACAGTGACTATTTAAGGTAATATTGCACGACTCTTCGACAGAATTGAGTCACAGTCAGTCACTGTGGGTTTATCTGAATCTAAAAATAAACACGCTAAAATTCACATTCATCCCGTACCGTACGCTGACGGCTTAGTGGGAGAAGTTCCGACTGACGCAAATTCAGTCGGGTTTCGATCTTAGCTAAAGGCAACCGGACGTCTAGCCACACTGATGAGCTGTGAAACCGCGAAACAGTCTGTCTGTGGATGACAATATATATATATATATATATATATATATATATATATATATATATATATATATATATATATATATACACACAGGGGTTGGACAAAATAATTGGAACAGGTGCAAATTCCACTCCTATATTTCAAAGACCTACTATATTAAGAACTTTAACTAAAACTTCGTAATTGCAGGTTATATCTATTACGTTTATTTATCTAATTTAATGTCTTTGTCTTATTTATTTTTAGAATTTAGTAAAATTCAAGCTAAATGCGTGACCTCTCTGAGTTCGAAAAAGGGCAAGTTGTTTGAACTCGCATAGCAGGAGCCTCGATCACTTAGGTTGCTGAACTGTTTGGTTTTTCAACAGCTATAACGCAATTCTAGAAACAGGGCAAAACCTCGAGTAACTGAAGCAATTCGGGTCGGACTTGCAAAGTTACTGACAGGGACCGACGTGCATTGAAACACAATGTGGCAAAAATCATCGGACTACTGCGGCCAAAGTGACTGCTGAGTTGAATAATCATCTGAATAGTCCAGTTTCTAGTTAAACTCTTCATGGTGAGCTCCATAAGTCTGAATATCATGGAAGTGCCACCGTAAGGAAACCTCTACTCTCCACTCGCAACATTCAGAAGAGGTTGAAGTGGTGCAGAGATCACAATGCCTGGTCTGAAGACCAATGGAAGCAAGTCATATTCTCAGACGAGTCAAGTTTTTCTCTTTTCCCAACTTCAGGGCGAGTTTATGTGCGGAGGCAGCCCAAAGAAGCTTACAACCCTGACTGCCTTCTTCCAACAGTGAAGCATGGAGGTGGATCAATGATAGTTTGGGCCGCCATATCATGGAAATGCCTCAGTCCAATGGTTGCCCTTCATGGTAGAATCAACAGCAAAGATTGCCTGAACATTTTGGGAAATCATATTCATCCAATGTCTCAGACTTTATTCGCTGACGGTGACTGCATCTTCCAAGACGATAATGCTGCAATACATACCGCTCGAGTGGTTAAGAATTGGTATGAAGAGCATGGGATCGCTTCCCTAATCTCCAGATATTAATATTATTGAACATTTATGGTGCATTTTGGAGCGACAAGTGTCTTCTACCATCGTGTCTTAAAGAGCTGGAGCAGATGTTAATGGAAGAATGGCTGAAAATTCCTTTGGAAGAAGTCAGATTCCATTCCTAGACGTATTAAAGCTGTATGTGAGGCTAAATGAGGACCAACCCAATATTAAATAAATTTTCTTTCAATTTAACAAGTGTTTCTATCATTTTGTCCAATCCCTATATATATATATATATATATATATATATATATATATATTTAGTTTACGAAAAACTAGGTAATCCGTATGGGAAGACCCAATGAGGATAGAATCCAGAGAGCTCAATGTAAATCAGAGCTAATAATTTAAATAAAAACAGATTGCTTTAAGGTTCCATATAATAAATTATTTGACCACAGCCCTTTTAAAGGACAGTGGATCATCAGATTTATTTCCCAAAAAAAAGAAAAATCTGATGGAAATAAATCTGATGATCCACTGTCCTTTAAAAGGGCTGTGGTGAAATAATTTATTATATGGAACCTTAAAGCAATCTGTTTTTATTTAATATATATATATATATATATATATATATATATATATATATATATATATATATTCAGTTGTATGGATATGATTTTGTGACTCAGGGTTTCACGCTTTTACGATCATCAGACAAAATGGCTTATTTTTTAAAATTGGATCTATTTATGCTTGTTTGATTATGTTTGGTGGTGGGAGGGGGAACCTACTTCAGTGATTGTTTGGAGTGACACTCTCATACGCATAAATACACATACATATAGATGTATGCATTTTAGTTCACACAAACACAGCCATATAAACCCCTTCCCACAATCACCTCCATATACCCTCCACCAAACATAGTCAAACGATGAAGATTGCATATTCGCATAAAACTCCGAGGAGTGCTTTCCACTTGGGATACTATGTATACTCACTAATATATATATATATATATATATATATATATATATATATATATATATATATATATATATATATATGTAATTAATTTTTTTAATTTTTAGCTTGTACATTTTGATTTATATACATATATATATATATATATATATATATATATATATATATATATATATATATATATATATTTAATTATTTTTTTTAATTTTTAGCTTGTACATTTTGATTTATATATATATATATATATATATATATATATATATATATATATATTTAATTAATTTTTTTAATTTTTAGCTTGTACATTTTGATTTATATATATATATATATATATATATATATATATTTAATTAATTTTTTAGCTTGTACATTTTGATTTATATATATATATATATATATATATATATATATATTTAATTAATTTTTAAAATTTTTAGCTTGTACATTTTGATTTATATATATATATATATATATATTTAATTAATTTTTAAAATTTTTAGCTTGTACATTTTGATTTATATATATATATATATATATATATATATATATATATTTAATTAATTTTTAAAATTTTTAGCTTGTACATTTTGATTTATATATATATATATATATATATTTAATTAATTTTTTTAATTTTTAGCTTGTACATTTTGATTTATATATATATATATATATATATATATATATATATATATATATATATATGTGCGTCATGTGTGTGTATATATGTGTGTGTATATATGAATATATATATATATATATGTGTGTGTATGTAGATGGATATATATGTGTATGTATATGTGTGTATATATGTGTATATATGCGTATATGGATGTATGTACATGTAGGTAGATGTGCATGTAGATGTGTTTATATGTGTGTGTTATGCATGTTTAGGTATGTATATATATACACACACTTATATATATATCTGTATATGGGTGCATATGTACGTATGTATGTTTAGTTAGACGGATAGATAGAGGGATACATTGTTTATTTGTTTAGATGGGTGTGTGTAGGTATTTGTATGGAGATGCGTAAGGTTTTATGTATTTATTGTTTATGTACACGTATGCGTATGTATGTATGTATGTATGTACGTAAATGTGTATATATGTAAGAGTGGATGTGTGTGGATATATGTGTATATGTATGTATGTGTGTGTGTGTATATATGTATATGTATGTGTATGCGTGTATATGTATATATATATATGTGCATATGTGTATATATGTAAGTGTATATGTATATGTATGGGTATGTATGTACACGCCTATATGTATGTATGTATGTACGTGAAAATATTAATATTTGTTGTGTATGTGTGTATACGTATGTGTTTTTGAACATAGAAATTTAGGTCCATGCTAGTTTAGTTTTTATATGTTCAGATTAGATTTGTAACCTGTAGTCGATAATACCTTTCTTGATTACACAGCGGCTCTTTTATAAATGCCCTCCGGTTTTAGTTCCTCTAACCCACCTCCTACCACCCTCTTTTTCTTTTCCTCTCCGTCTCTCATCTTCCGAGCTTTAAGATTTTATCGTCTATTGTGTGCGTATGTAACCAAGAAATGGATACCCTCTTCCGGTGTATCTTTAATTGTATCAGACATTTGGACATATGCATATTTTTCTCCCTTAAACCGTCTTTGCCTCCCCCCCCTTTTTTAAACTTCTCTCTGTTAAATTTTACCCACCCCTTCATCTTTAGACCTTCCTGTCCTTCTGTCGTCTGTTACCCCTCCCTTTGGCTTTCATTCACTCTAGAATTCGCCCCACACTCTCATACATACACTCTCACTAAATTCAATTTTTTATTCCCGGAGATTTTTTTTCTGTTTTCTTTTTGAATTTGTAGGTCTGATGAATTGGATCGTATTTACGATTCCCATGGAATAAATTATGACCATGGAATATTAGTGTTTAAGACTTTTTATTATATCCTTACTCTGTCCTAGACATTGAGTTCTACCTGGATTCTATCCTCTTGGAATTATTTTTTTATACATATATGTATGTGTATGTATGTATGTATATATATTTATATTTTAAATATATGATTGCATATATATGTGTATATTTACCACTAATATAATATATATATATATATATATATATATATATATATATATATATATATATATATATATATATATGAAGAAATATAGTTTTATGGTGTGCTATGGTTATGGGATAAAGTGCTCAATATCAGAGATAGAGCGTATGTAAATATAAAATATATATGAAAGTGAATATTGAAATCAACACTCAGAGGCGACAGGCTGTTTCATTCTAGACGCAATCTTCAGGCCGCCTGCGCCTACCATGAAACAGCCTGTCGTCACTGACTTCAATATATATAAATATATATATATATATATATAGAGAGAGAGAGAGAGAGAGAGAGAGAGAGAGACATTGATAATATTAGTTGTCAATATACACACACACATATATATATATATATACATAAAATATATATATAATATATATATATACATACATATATATATATACACACACACACACATATATATATATATATGAATTTTCGTACATATATATATATATAAATATATATATATATATATATATATATATATATATATATGTATATATATGAATTTCCATGCATATATATTTCCAAGAGAATAGAATCTAAGTAGAACTCAATGTCCAGAATAGAGTAAGAATATAATATAAAAGGCTTAAACACTAATATTCCTTGGTTATAATTTATTACATTGGAATCGTAATCACGATCCAATTCATCAGACCTTGGATCGTGATTACGATTCCAATGTAATAAATTATTACGATGGAATATTAGTGTTTGAGCCATTATATATATATATATATATATATATATATATATATATATATATATATATATATATATATATATATATATATATATATATATTTAAAGAAATATATTCTTAAAGTGTGCTATATTTATGGGATAAATTGCTCAATATCAGAGATAGAGCGTGTGTAAATATAAAAGTGAACATAGAAGTCAACACTTAGAGGCGACAGTCTGTTTCTTGTTAGTGCAATCGTCAGGCAAGTTACCTGACGATTGCACTAGCATGAAACAGACTGTCGCCTCTAAGTGTTGACTTCTATGTTCACTTTATATATATATATATATATATATATATATATATATATATATATATATATATATATATATATATATATATATATATCACTATAGAACCGTGTTTTGGTCTTCGTAAAATATCTTATTCTCTCAACTTTCATTTGAATTTTACTTTCGACATTAAAATAAAAACAAAGAAATACAAACTATTAATGACCGCGAATAAGTCTCTGCCCGATGCTAAACACTAATTTATCGTACGTGTTCACAGCCTTTGAATACAAAACATTTTAGATGGCGCCACTTCCAGCTGAATGACACAACAATTCAATTAGACAATTTCAAATCCGAAGACTGTGAAGGATAAGGAATGGTAACCTCGTTTTCGTAGAAACATGGTATTATTTTAACATATGGAAATGTTAGCGACTCTAGCAAATTTCCGACTCTCTTGTTTCCGCCAAAGAGGGGTGGGCTATTCCTGCATTTTGTTTTTCTGGTTTCTAATTTGTTTTTAAACCAGAGGCAACTCCTTCAGGTTTAATCTCCGCTTCAATAATTATTTCACTTTGTAATGATTGCAAGACAATGGTATATATGGAATTGAAAACACATGGCAAAAAGAGAAAGACAAATTCCTTGATTCTTTGGTATTTCTATCAAAGACCGACGGCAGCGGGTGGCCAAACAACAATTTTGTGTACTATAATGATTGACTAGTTTACAAATGTAAATGAATTGGATTTGACTGGAATTCGAAATCCGAGAGCCGAGTTCGAATTCCAGTTGAATCCATTGCATTCACTTACCCTTGGGAAATGTATGAATCCTCTTTCTCTCTCTCCAGCTATGGGTAAATAGCAGGACAGGCCGGGTTCTATAGCCTTGGATGGCAACTGGTCTACCGCAGAAAGAAATGGCAACCTCCAGAAGGGGAAAAGAATCTGCCTTGTCAGTCATGTATCGAAAGATACATGATCGCCTAAACGTGTATCACGCATGACTGAGTGATTTAGAGGCACGGTGGAGTAATGGATTGAGGAATCGGAGATCCGAGTTCGAATTCCAGTCGGATCCATTACATTCACTTACGAAAAGTGACAAAGGTATGAATCTTCTCCCCCCCCCCCAGCTATTGGTAAGTAGCAGGACAGACCGGGTTATATAGCCTTTGATGGCAACTGGTCTACCGCAGAAAGAAATGGCAACCTACTGCGGGAAAAAATCTGCCTCGTCAGTCATGTATCGAAAGATACATGATACCCTAAGCGTGCATCACGCATGGTACACAACTGACAGAGTTTGCAAAGTTACTTGGCCGATTTTACGTATTATAACGAGAGAGTTTACCAAGAATTGCTCTCCAGTCGGCTGCGGATGTGACACTGAAATGTGAATGGAATCGGATAAGGGAAAGGTGCCTTCGAAAACCCAAACAAAGTATTAAGAAACAGGAAAAGTTTCCTCAGAAACAAAGTAAAGAGGGCTGAACTGCTATGTGATAGCAATCCTCTTCTAAAGTAGTAAATGCTGGACAATCTCACCACCGATGAAGAGAAAACTGGAGGCAACTGAAATGTAGTTCTACAGAAGGATGCTGAGAATTTCATGGACGGAGCGAATAAGCAACGGGGAAGTCTTAAAGAAGATGCTAACGGAAAGAACACATATACTCAGAAAGAGGTAGCTGAAATTTTTATAGAGCATAATGAGGAATGAAGGCATGGAAAATATAACACTCATATGGCATAGAGATATAGGGGAAGGCTGTGAGCTTATGTGAATGGATAGCTTGACAACGGGTTGAAACGCTGCTGAGGGCCACTAGGACGTTGTGGAGAGTCATGATCGCACGTGTCCTGAAGATTAAGTAAAATGACAGCCTAACAGAGTAATTATTCGATTGTGCTCGTAATAATCGCTTCAAATTAAAAGAGAACTTTTAGACCTAATTTCTTCTAAGAAGAAAATGTATTATATATATATATATATATATATATATATATATATATGCAGGTATGCAGAAAAATAGGAAAGAACACGTTAGGTAAATAATCTGGAGTTCCTTAGTATTTTTGCTTTTATTTTCAAAAAGACAGTGCTCCATACAGAAGTAGAGCTTATATTATAATATTTTTTAAAAAAATATGATTCCTTCACTACATAAGAGTTCTCATGTTTAAAAAAGCGAGAGCCGTGACTCTTAATATAATTTTGGAAATTAAGTTGAATTAAGGTGTCTGGTCTCGCTTCCTCGTCAAGCGAGAATTTGGGAATAAGCTATCTTGTGGTTTGCGCGTGTTTATAAGTATGGTCTCTTGCAACATTAGTTACTATGGAAACGGCTAGGGTCGGCCATATTGGTTAGGTGGTCGAAGAGTTAAGAAATAATTTTTATCTACAGACCAGCCGCCTTCGGAAAGTTTATGTCAGGTTATGTTGGGGTCCCTATTTCAAGTCTGATAGTAGCGGTCGCCGTCTAGTTGGTCTAAAAAGGCATTTTATGGCCTTGCGGCAGGTCGTTAAGTGTCGAGAGGATTCTGTTTCATTATTATCTGTCTAGTATTAGTAACTAATGTTGCAAGAGACCATACTTATAAACACGCGCAAACCACAAGATAGCTTATTCCCAAATTCTCGCTTGACGAGGAAGCGAGACCAGACACCTTAATTCAACTTAATTTTAAAAATTATATTGAGAGTCTCGGCTCTCGCGTTTGAAACATGAGAACTCCTATGTAGCGAAGGAATCGTATTTAAAAAAAAATATTATAATTATATATATATATATATATATATATATGTGTGTGTGTGTGTGTGTGTGTGTGTGTGTGTGTGTGTGTGTGTGTGTGTGTGTGTGTGTGTGTGTGTGTACATTAACTTAACGGGACAATTATCATATAATAATTGTTCTTGTCCGTCCCTTCGGTACGTTCTTAGTTTGCACGACCGTTACGCCCTGCCAATATCTCATAAATAATGAACTATTCTGTTTTGATCGCGTAAGAAACAAAATACGTATCGTACACGCTACTTGGTTTCAGTGAGAAAATGTAAGAAAGACGGGAAGATAGAAAAGTTTAACATCTGTTTCAGTGAAATGGAAAACGTTGTCAATTTCAAATCTTTTTATTTGTACCCCCTTACTTCTTAAAATAACGACCAGCATTCATATTTATGATTGTAATTGCAATAGTTTGTTAAAGTTGCTAAACTCAAATATTTAACGCAGCGGTAAGGGAATTTCTATAGACATTTTATTGTCGTAGCACTCGGTATGAGCTTATTCAATCATTAATTGAAATTTAAACGGGTTAAAACTATTATTAATAATTACAAATGTTCTTCTCTTTCTCATAATTTCTTATGTTCATCTTTGGGTAATTATATGAAGACTTCTCTCAGTAATGTTGGGATATTACTTGCCTCTGATTTTCTTCGGCTGAAGCACATGTATCTAAATGACTGTCATCTGAGTGATGTATGTTGAGTTTGATTTGCTGAATCGAGATGTGAGTGGCCCTTTACAAGAAAGAGAGGTGCTTTTGCGCCATTATCAGTATAAGCATACATATTTTTTTAATAGAATTTACACTAAGCAAGGTAATAAAGCCACTAAGACAAAAAGAGTCGCTGTTTGTGAAACAATTAGAAAACAGAAACATTATTAAAGAGTTAGAATAATAGAAGAGTAATCAGGGAAACGGTAGCTAGCGATTTAAATTTCCCTTAAATTTCTGTAGATCAAAGATGGCCGGAAAGCAGGAAGTCGGGGGAGAGTTCTTCAATCGAAAAGTGTGAGAAAAGAGGCAATTGATGAGACTTTGTTGCCATTCTACAGTGTCCCCAACAAAAATAGCTACAGTATTTACATTATTCGGACTATTGTCCTCATCTTTGTCGCCATGTTCATCACAACGTTTCAGCCATTGTACGCTCTGGCCTTCTTCAGGCAGTTGGAATGTCGAACTGAACCCTTTATTTCGCTCGATGGGGTAGACAGTTCTAGTTCCACGTGCCATGTCTAATGGAAGTGAGTTATCTCGTGATAATTCCCCTCTCAAAGTTCTCCAACGCCTTAAAAAAGGCCGGAGCATACAACGGCCAAAACGTTGTCATAAATATGGCGACAAAGATGAGAACAATATTCCGAATAATGTAAATAGTGTACATAATACCTCATCTCAGAAATATAGACAGATACTGAAAGGCCGAAACGTTGTAATAAATATGGCGACAAAAATGAGGACAATAGTCCGAATAATGTAAATAGTTTACGTAATACCTCATCTCAGAAATATAGACAGATACTGAAAAGCCGAAACTTAGTAATAAATATGGCGACAAAGATGAGGGCAATAGTCCGAATAATGTAAACAGTGTACATAATACCTCATCTCAGAAATATAGACAGATAAAAATAGGAAATTTTAGATTTCTTACTAGACCACCGGTGAGCCGTTGGGTTAACCTTGTTTTGTTACTGTTTACATTTAGTTCCATGAAGATTGTGCAAACCGCTCTTTGGACTGGTTTATAACACATTACTTATCATCTCTCAGTTGCGTCTCTGTCTTTGGGTAGAATGCAACAGAGGGAACTTATACTGAGAGGTGCCCGGACCTGAGGAACAGCTGCCCGAGGCCGCGTCCTCTCACTACACCAGAGAGAGGGGTCGGTGCCCGCACCGAAACCAGCGCCTACGGTCTGTTGTGGGGACAGCCGGCAATTTTTGTTCCTTGCCCGGGTGTACGCGCTCGGGTCCCCACCTTAAAAAGTCCTTGTGTCACAACTCATCTTAGTGGGGAGATAGAGTAATTATCTATTGTGTAAATTAATCTTGGACTGGTTTGTAACACATTACTTATCATCTCTCAGTTGCATCTCTGTCTTTGGGCAGTGTGCACTTAGGTGCGTCTCCGTCGAAGGACAGAGTCTCAACAGAGGAAAATTATACTGAGAGGTGCCCAGCCTTGGGGAACAGCTGCCCGAGGCCAGAGATCGGTGCTCGCGCCGAAGCCAGCCCAACCGACGGTTGTGGAGACTGCGGGCAATTTTTGTTCCTTTCCTGGGTGTACGTTCTCGGGTCCCCACCTTAAAAAAAGACCTTGTGTCACAACTCGTTTTCGTGGGGAGACAGTGTAAATACATAGTTTCATGAAGAGTTTGTGAAAGTATAAATATTTTAAAAATACATTTAGTTATTGAAGTTGCTTTCAGCATTAAAAAAATGTTTGTTTGAAGAAAGTTGAAATAAAAATTCTTACTGTATAAACAAATCGTATTTTTAAATCATATATATATGTATATATTACCCGCTGAATGTTCAGATTATAAAACATTGAAGTTGTTTTCAAAAATTAAAAAATTGTCTGTTTGGAGAAAGTTGAAATAAAAATATGTAAAATATTGTTTGTTTAAAGAAAGCTGAAATATAAATAAGCACGGCCGCAATCACGGGAAGGTGGAAAGAGAGAGAGAGAGAGAGAGAGAGCTGGAAAGAGAGAGAGGTGGAAAAAGAGAGAGGTGAGTGGAAAGAGAGAGAGATGAGTGGAAAGAGAGAGAGGTGGGTGGAAAGAGGGAGCAGTTTTTATCTCCATTTCCCTCTCTTCCCCCGCTTCCTACACGATAATAAATTCATGTCTTTCTTTCACCCACTCTCTATATATGAATTCTGGCAAACACACAAGCAACGTTCACAGACTTTTATAGTAATAAAGATATGATGAAAAAAATTAAGTAACATAATTTTTTTTTAACCATTTGTTGTTCCGCAGTTATCAAATGTTCAACGGGAGGTGATTGTTCTCTTTAAGAAAGACCATTTAACTTGGAGACTGAAAAAATAGCAAAAGATTTTGCTAGAATTTGAACACTGCATTTAACATTTGTGTTTTTTTAAGCTTCTAAATTTATATCCTTTGTATTTGTTTCAAATGACTGTAACAAAAATTCCAAAAATTAAATAAACTGAATCAAATTTCCTGTTTTTTTTTCTTGTTTCTTTGTTTTTTTGTTTTTTTTTGGGGGGGGGGGTGCACCCTGTAGTACTGCGCTTAAAATTTAAATCTCGGTACGATAGCAAAGAGATCATCCGAACAATCACTATGAAAGTATTTATAGAAAAAGCACAGTAACTTTACGGCAGTGGGGAAGTGACTGAAGACGGGAAATATGTGGCGTCTCTGACCACGACGAGAACAGTTCATTACAAACTTCTCCAAAATATAACGTTTCTTTCTCAAGTGTTGAACGATAAATACGTGACGATTTAAGAACAAAGCTGAAGCGAGAAAAAAGAGCGACGAAAAAGTAGTTCGATAACGTAAGCCTTCCAAACGCTTTTTATATCAAGTCCTCTGATATGCTTGGTTTCTTTCGCGCTAATATCATACACAAACATGAATTCAGTTTTACTTGTATAATGTCCTATTCCAGGATATCTTGATAAATAATATCTCGTCTGTGACGTGACATGTTTGACAGAAAAAATGTTAATGAGAGTACGGTTTGGTTTGGTTTATTTTCTTTTACGGCATATCAACACTTCAGTTGGTTATTTAATGCCGACAAGATCTTTAGGATAGGATCGTATGAATCTATATCTATAAAAGGCAGGATGTGTGTGTGTGCGTAACGAGTGCACGGCCGCAATTTTCGACTGATTTGCACCAAAATTTACATGCACATGCTCCAAGTTAGTGAAAAGGCCAAGACCAACATTGCATTTCCCAACTCCCATCGATAGTGGAAATAATCCATTTTTTCATGCTTCTACGGTAGTTTTCATGTAGTTTGCGGCCATTTTCTACTGGCCAGAGTGAGAGCCAAAAGCTGGCTGCCACGAATAGGCAGGAAGATTCTATTGGCCAGCGTGAGAGGCAAGAGCTGACTGACACGAATGTTAACTAGCATGCTAGCATGCAAAAAAAATCGATAGCTGCATTCGTCACAAGTGGGAAAAATTTAAATCTACATGGCACTTTACTTCAATTGGCTCATTCGCTTGCTTAAACTCAACGTTGATTCTGATTCCGCAGAACTGGGTTGGGTGTGAAAAAGTATTTGTTGTTAACATTCTTTTTTCATTCGGTTTTTCCAGTTACGAGTCCTTTTTTTAAAGCTGATCGTTTTGTGTTCATTTTGTTTAGTTCTTTTTTCGTAACAGATTTAATGTTTAGTAAAGAGCTTAGAAAAAATTCGAAGTGTGAGATAGGCAAGAAGTAAGGCATGTAGCAACATCAGCACGGCAAAGGGCAAAAATATTTTAAATCAAGTGATAGCGATTGCTGTATGAGTCGCACGATTTTTTAATCAAGCGCGCGCAACGCCGGGCCAAGCTGCTAGTAGAATATGTATTCTTTGTAAGAAATCAGTTTGTAGATCAGGTTTCATTAACATATTTTTGTAAAGAGTGTTTTTGTCGAGAATCAAATGTGTTACTGGTAATTTTTTTTTTCAAAAATTTATTGCTGGTATTTTTTTTCAAAAATGTATTGAGGGAAATATATATTTTTTCAAAAATGTATTGCTGGTATTTTGACTATAAAAACCTAATTTTTACACTTCCATAACGTTTTGACCCCAGTTTGGGGGTTAACTATTTATCCATAGCTGGGACTCTAACAGTTGCTTCCACCGCGTGTCAGGGTGAACCTGGGACCTGTTGTACTTTGTCTTGAGTATGACGATAAACTACACACCAGTAGCAAGGCCTCTGATCGGGAGGTTTTGAGGAGCGTGGGACCACCTCTTAATAGCTGTAGTTCCTAGGCCCACCCTGACACGGGATGGTAGCACCTGTTAAAGTCCCAACTATAGGCAAATAGTTAACCCCAAACTGGATTCAAAACGCTATGGAAGTGTAAAAATAAAATAAATAATAAAATAAAAAATATTGAGTTTCTGGTAATTTTGAAGCACTATTTGAAACATAGTCTCGAAGACAACCAAAGCTGCAAACAGAATTCGGTAAGTGAAAACAAATGAAATGCTATTCGATTGTATTGTTGAAATCTAATTTCAACATTTTAACAGTTGGAACTTGTCTCTTGAGATAAAATTCCAGAAGTGGATGACCATCGGTTGTCGAGTGGAATTGTGGGTTTACCAAATATATATGGAGTAAATTTGGTAATATCTGGTATTACAGATTGTGTATGCTGGCCAAAAATAGTAAACTACTTGTTAAAAAAAGAACACCGTGGGTGTGAAGTTCTGACAGCGATGGATTACTTTCGTTTAAGTTTTAATATAAGACTAAAAAGACGCGAAGACCCGCTGGTGCTTGCAGGAATTCAAGTCAAGATATCTCGCCATACCCGAATTCCTTAGTGAAGCAAACCAGATCGTGACGATGAGCTTTTGGTCAACAGGTTGACCTGCATCCTATCGGTTATCCTCTGTTCTTCTCGGTCCCTCTTAGAAACCGATGTTACCACAACCGTCCCTTAAAATAAAGCGAACGACAGGAAAATTGTCTGTCGTTGATTCAGTCTATGATGTCGCGTTGGTGTTTGAAGGATTGAAACCAAAGACAACACGAAACGCAAAGCTGGCCGGAGTAAGCAGAAAATTACCTCAAACACACACACGCACGCACGCACACACACACACACACACACACACACACACACACACACACACACACGCGCACACACGCACGCAAACACACACGCACACACGTGCGGGCACACACACAAACGCGCACACAAACGCACACGCACGCACAAATGCATCCACACGCGCGCGCACACACACAAACGCACACACACACACACAAACGCACACACGCGCGTGCGCACACACACACGCACACACACACGCACACGCGCGCGCGCACACACACACACACAAAAGCACACGCACCCACGCGCACGCGCACACACACACACAAACAAAAATTAAAACGGCTTGGAAGTCAAGTCGTACTTTCTAGAAAGAGAACCCGCTAAAAAATAAACATATAGAAAAGTGTTACACGCCTTCTTCTTTAGCCTGAAAAGGAAATTTTGTTTATTTAAAAAAAAGAAAAAAGTTGTCTTTACTCACAAGACATGCAAGAGGCTGTCTCTACTTAAAGGTTCTGGTGTACAACTGAGTCTGCCAGAAGACTATAGATTAGGGATTCACTGACTGCCCGTTAAAGTCTGCTGTATACTAATTAAAGGAGAAGATGGGAAAATAACTTAAGATGATATTTGAAAACGCAAAGTAGAGAAGAATCTGATCACCAGCCCTGGAAAACCCTCGATCATCGAAAGATAGCGTACGCCGGGCGAAAATACTTTTGGTACACGTCGTTAATATTTTGGGGAATAAGAACGATTCTAAGATGCGCAATCAGCAATTTTATTTGCAAATTTTAAGAAGAAAACCTTTCGGCTCTTTTAACCAAAAGGGAAAAAAATAATCCATGAGAAGTACTTGAGTCTTTTAAAGATTTCCATTAGAATGGCAACATCAAAAGTAAGCTATACCATCTGCTGATACAGACAAAATAGCAACAACAACAACAAAAAAAATGACGATATTTAATTTTTCTTCGTTCCCTAAATCCGTTTTAGTCTTTAGTTCCACTTGTCTCATAGCGAAAACAATTCCTTTCTTCTCGACGAAGAAATCTCCTTGCATTACTTTTCGACGTGGAATCTCAGATTAAAGTGAACAAGACCAAAAAAATATAGCAGAATAAATATCCTCCAAAGAATATATAAGAAGTCTTATTGTATTACAACAAAGTACAAGTCCTATCATCCGCGGTTTCGGTACCGTGATTTCAGTTATCCGAGATCAACGCTAGAAATAAACAAGGTTTACTTAACAATGGTTCGAAAGCGCTGTAATCTTGATGCTGGCTTTTCGAATATTCTAAAAAGAAAGCCATAATGTTTCCTTTAACACCCCCTTAATACTGCCAGGGCATTAGTACGGGGCGGTTTTCAAGCTCTCCATTTAAAATACAGATGGAATATTAACCGTATTTTCCGGTTTACAAGACGCTGCAGCATGGAAGACGCACCCTAATATTGGAAAGAAATTTTGAAGAAAAAAAAAAGAAATTCTTATATAACAACACATTCTCCATGCGTTCCTTACATACTGGCGGCACGTGTTGTTTGCATAAATCACTCGTCCGATTTTGTTTGTATGACAATGGCATACTAGTCAAGAGCAGAAAGGCCCCCGCCGCTGCTAGCAAACAGAACATGTTTAAGCTTGTGGCTCGGCTTCAGGAAGGTATATAGTTTTGGAAATACTTATAACAGCTAAGTACTGTAAGTTACATCATATAAAAGGCTGAATTAGATAGATAGCTAACATTATAGTGTAATGACTCAACATACATATCCACGTCCCTATCAGTCAAGCCAATTAGACGACCATCCAATATTACTTGAGCCTGGGCCTGGCCTTATATTCGTCTTGGAAGACACACACGTATTTTTCAGGTTATTTTTAGGGAAAAAAGTGCGTCTAGTAAGCCGGAAAATATGGTAGTTCTTGATTTTATTCTTATATATTGTTTTGAGTGGTCTTTCTGGTTTTAAAAGGATAAACCAATAAAAAAAAAACAGGGTTATATTTTCAAAAATTCAATTAAATTCTAATATTAAATAAATGCTTCTTATATTTTTTAACATATGTGGCCATAAGAGCAAAATAATAAAACCACATGGGCACGAGGCTGAGTGGTTGGAACATTTGCTTTCTGACCATGAGACCCGGGTTCGAAATTGTGTAGACGGAATCCCTGGGAGCCGTCGATAGTTGTGTTAGCATGAATTCACAAGTCATCGTGACCGAGGGTTTGAGTGTGCTGGCCTTGTTCAGACTGTTGATCACGCTAGATAATGCGTACTCTCCCAGAAACCATAACTAAGGTCTGTTCAGCATAGTTTTAGTATAAACCATAGATGAGCTCTCTGGGTGTTGAGCAAGCACAAATGTACCTGAGCAGGTGTCTACAACAGGGATTAGCTACTCGGATACGAGTGGTTGCGCCGTTTTTAGATTGAGTGAAAATTACAAGTTATTTACGGAAACTTTTTTAAAAGTCAGTTCAACCCAAGCAAGACGATAATATCAATAAGACGCAAAAGGGCTTTTTTAAATGCCATGCGTGATACACGCGTAGTTGATGATGTATCTTTCGATACATGACTGACGAGGCAGATTTTTTCCCGCAGTAGGTTGCCATTTCCTTCTACGGTAGACCAGTTGCCATCCAAGACTATAGAAACCGGTCTGTCCTGCTATTTACCCATAGCTAGGGGGAGGGAGAAGAAGAGGAGAATTCATAGCTTTCCCAAGGGTATTGGCACGTAAGTGAATGTAATGGATTCGACTGGAATTCGAACACGGCTATCCGTTTCCTCAAACCAAGCCGCTATTCATTATTCAACCTCCATTGGGAGTGAAAGAGAATAAAAAAGACTTTGGAAGGAACCGGAAACCCAATCCTAAACAGGAAATAAGAGATAAACTGTGGAGGTGTTTGAACCGGTCGATAGAATTAATTACGAGGGTCATTCAATAAATAAGGTGAATTTTTCGGTATAAGGACTTCTAATACAGATAGAAGCTTACTTTTTCTTTTTCTTTTTCAACGTAGTCTCCCAGCACTGTCACACACTTTTCCCATCTGTTGTGCACAAGCTTCCGTATTCCCTCAGCGTAAAAATCTTTGGACTGATATCTCAGCCAGTCGCTCACAACACTTTTGACTTCATCGTCACTTTTAAACTTCGTGCCTCTCGTGAACGCTTTCAAGGGACCAAACAGGTGAAAGTCTGAAGAGGCAAGGTCTGGGCTGTAAGGGGGATGAGGGAGCAGTTCCCAGCCCAGCTCGTTGATGGTCTGCACCGTTTGGGCTGCTGTGTGAGGCCTTGCGTTGTCATGATGCAAGATGACTCCTTCTGACTGATGACCCCTGCGTTTGTCCCAACAGATAAGCTCAAAGTCCTTGCAATGTCATCCATTGTCACCTTCTGTCAGACTGAATGAGGTCATTGACTGATTCAATCACCTCAGGAGACCTTACTTCTGTAGGCCTCCCAGGCCTGTCTTCATCCTCAACACTGCTCTGTCCTTCTTTAAACAATTTAGCCCACTTGTAGATATTTTCTTGGCTGAAACATGTGGCACCATATACAGTTGACATTCTCGTATGAATTTCAACTGGTTTGCACCCTTCAGCAACCAAAACCTTGATAAGTGACCGCTGTTCAATCCTGGAGCATGCTTCTTGGTCGGCCATCTTTGTTAATCGCCAAAACTGTCAAAGATATTTTTTAATCTGCAAAAGAAATTAAATCCATGTGAAAAAGTAAAATAAAAAAAATATAAAGAAGAGTAAGCTTCTATCTGTATTAGAAGTCCTTATACCGGAAAATTCAACTTATTTATTGAATGTCCCTCGTATATATATATATATATATATATATATATATATATATATATATATATATATATATATATAGATAGATAGATAGATAGATATAGATATATATATATGTATATAGATATATATGTGTGTGTGTGTTTGTGTGTGTGTGTGTGTGTTTATCTAAAAATAAATACGCTTGAATTCACCTTATACCGAAAAATTCACCTTATTTATTGAATGACCCTCGTAAAAAATCATATTCTTGTTTATTATTTTATAATTAAACTAATTTAAAATGCAGGCCTCAAAATTTTTGAAGGTAGAAAAATTGCTTTCTTTTTAGTACGGGGTACATTCGCACTCCTAAGTAAATAAAAATGCTTCTAGTTCGCACAAATATTTTGACTAAAATCAAAACACCCTGAAACTGGTATTCAAAAAGTTATTTGACTATTCATAAAAATTTGACTTTCCACTTGTTAAATATTAAAGAAAAATCTTTTTGCTGGGTGTTCAGGCAACCTTTGGCACTAATGGAAGTTTAGATAAAGCGCCCCTAGTGTCATCAAAGAAAAAATAAAACAAATTATTTGGATAATTCAATAAAAATATACAATGATATGACAAGTTATAACACTACAGTGACTTGCTTTATATTAATTAAGTCAACCGAATTAAAAGCCAATATTAACAAAAATGAATTTGTAAGTTTAAAAAATATGCAACAATAAGTTTCTTTTTACTATCAATAAACAGATAAAACTACTTGTAATTCACATGTGATGACTAAAAGCCTTTGTACTTGAAAGAAGTATTCAGAAAGCTAACTCATCATAAAGATTTGACTTACAGTAAGCAAATCATGGAACTGGTGGAGAGTTAAATAAAAATGTCACTTTCTTATTTTTTATTTTATTTTATTTTTTTAAGCGTTTCACCCCAAGCAAGGGGGGGAGCTACTAGCACGCAAGGGGTTACAGAGAGTTGGAGGTAGGGCAAATAGGAGTGGTAGAGGAAAGGATGAAGAGAAGGATAGGGGATAGGTCAGGGCATCTGGAGACGTCGATTGACATGACATAGTTGGAGATTATAGCTATCAGCGAAACAGGAAGAGGGGAGGGAGTTCCACAGGCAAGAGGTGCGAGATATGAAGCTATTGGAGTAGAAGAGACGGCTATATTTAATAATTTAAATTTATTTACAGAAAAATTGTTGTTTCAATTCTATTTTCCCTAAGGCTTCATCTTTGCCTCGTCCATGGTATTCTCAGCATGATTCTGTAGCGCCAGATGTTAAGTCTCTTAATAAGCAAATAGAATAATCGTAAGCTGAGGTTGCTATGGTCTACGGTAAGAACGTATCTTTTATTGTGTTCAATATAAAAGCATTAATATTGAATTTATGAAATATAGTTTACTATAAGCATTATATGTATAGGGATGACATATTATATATGGGGTTCAGTGCTATCCACGGTCTCAGGTATCCGCTGGGGTCATGGAATATTACGCGGACAACTGGTGACAACTGTAGACGAAGTTTGAATTGTCTTCGTGATCGAAAACAAATCTAAACACAATCAGATATCATCCAATAATTCAAGTGGCATTTCAGACTGAAACGCCCTTATTAACATACTTGAAAAAACTGTTCTTTGTAAATATCTGTGGGCTACTACTACTGTTACTACTACTACTAATAATAATAATAATAAGAAAAAAAACTATTTACATTATTATTGGCTTTGTATTGAATTCACAACTCTTTGGGTCTAGTCACTGTATCTAACCAACGTCTTTATCCACTGGGCTATGTGAGTTCAGTACCAAGCCACAGCAGTGGTGAGCCAAAAGCCTGGAGAGTTGAGTTAAAGTGAAATAACTGAGACACTCGGAAGAGGTATAGCACGCGGAACTAGAACAATCTACCTCGGTGGACGAAATAAAGGGTTCCGTTCGAAATTCCAATCACCTGAAGAAGGCCGGAGCATACAATGGCAGAAACGTTGTGAATATGGCAATGAAGATGAGGATAACAGTTCGAATAATGTAAATAATGCAAGTAATCATAATACCTCATCTCAGTGATATAGACAGATATGATGAAAACTCTCAAATCTGATGCTTCTGCTATGTATTTAGAGATTCTTGATAAAATAAAAGAAGAATCTGCAATGATATTTCCTGTCCTGGCACCTCGGCTTCAGTCATTTTGCCACCGCCCTAATGTGGCTTCATGTGCCTTTTATATAAATGATTATGTGTTAGTTGCTCGCGTGAGCTTTCTTGTTTTGTATCTAGACTTTAGGAATTAAGAAACACAAGACTAGATTGGCTGCAACGTCTCGTCATTTTACAGTTGAAATGTCTAGATGTAATCGTAAGTTCTAGTGTAACAGTTTCTTCTCTCGCACTTCTCGCTTGTGGAATTCTCTAGCAGCTTCTTGCTTTCTAGTCAGATTTGATCTTCAAAAATTTAAATGTAAAGTCAGTCATTATCTTCTTTCTTCTTAATTCGTGTTCTTTCATTGTTCTCTCTCCTTAATAATCACTTTTTTTCTCATATTCTTTCACACTCAGTAACCCATTACGTCTTAGTGGCTATATTGTCTTGCTTAGGGTAAAATGATTAATAAAACTACGACTATTATTATTATTATTTTTATTAATAATAATAATAATAATAAAATTTCCTCCGCTATATTGCTATGGCAGTCCCTGCAGACTGCAATGTGTCTTTGAAGATCTTCAAAAAGCTATCAAAATAGAAGAACATTGAAATCGAAATCTCAAAAATGTGGCACATGAGAACTTCAACAATCCCTGTTGTAGTTGGAGCCCTCGGATTGGTTTGAATAGATTTCAGTAGACTAATTGAAGGGATTCCTGGAAGTCCATGCCTTAAAGAAATACTAAAAATTGTTCTCACGAGTACAGCCCACACCATACGAAGGTCTTTATCTATGAGAAATATGTTTTTTTTGTTTTTTGTTTTTTATTGGTCAGTGAAAAATGTCATGATGCCATTTCTGACCTTAGGTCTCTGGTCGGAACCCGGTTAAAAATGAGTATACACCAGGAATCAAAGGAATAATAATAATAATAATAATAGATTAATCAAAGTATTGACGTAATAAAGGGTGTTTCATTAAGATGGATCAAAGTCCGCAGTAGGTAAATCAGTCTTATTGGTGAAAATTTATTTATTTTTCTATTGGATCATGTTATTTAAGTCATGGGAATTTTGTGTGAAAAATAATATTGCCCAGATGTCCGCCAAGGCTTCGGCGGCACACCTCCACTCGATGGTCAAAATTATTGATGACGTCTCTGTATAGTTTCTCCTCAATCTCACCAATATGCCTTATTATTTCATCCTTCAGCTGTTGAATTGTTGTTGGCTTGTTGGCATAGACCTTACTTTTGAGATGACCCCAACGTAAGAAATCTAAAGTCGCACGATCGTGATGGCAAATTGACTTTGCTGTTTCCAGAGATGATGCAACCTTGGGAATTTCTCATTCAAAATCTGTTTGAACGTCCATTTTCATTATAGGCTTCGATAACTTTAACACGTTATTTGACTGCTAATCTTTCCACGGTTGAAATTGCCAAAGACTTAAGTTAAATCTGAAAGAAAAAGAAAAACTCATTACACGCTTAAACTTAATTCACATTTAAAATCGGTTCAAGTTAATGGAAGACCCTTTTAGCAAAATTTCCAGAAAACAGCGATTTAAAAAAAAAATACACACAGATTAACAAAGTTTAACAATATTTCAACACTATACCCTGATTTATTCAAGTTATATAATAAAACAAGAATGCGTACAGGTATAAAAACAAGTCTACTTACCTACGTCGCTTATAATCATTATCAGTGGTGTTCTTTCGAATTGACGGCATATTACAAATCCTTGTGATTTCTTATCTTCAGCGACTTATCCACCCTCTCTAAACGTCGGTGTTCTATGCTGCCTCATGAAAGTGCAAAAGTTCTTTTTGGTTTTTATGGAGAGTGATGGATCTTTAGTGACAATTCTTTTGATGCCGTTGTTAAATAACATCGTTTGTCTTGAGAAAGAAAAACACGTTGCAATGATAATCAACGCGACAAGGCAAAAACGGTCACCGTGAATGGAATGCAAGCGGGCTCATCTGAAAATGATCTATCTATCTATCTATCTATCTATCTATCTATCTATCTATCTATCTATCTCAATCCTCTTGCTAGCTAGCTAAGTCCTCTCATATCTATCTATCTATCTATCTATCTATCTATCTATCTATCTATCTATCTATCTATCTATCTATCTATCTATCTAAGTCCTCTCTATCTATCTACCTAGCTAGCATATCTATCTATCTATCTATCTATCTATCTATCTATCTATCTATCTGTCTGTCTAAGTCCTCTCTATCTACCTAGCTAGCATATCTATCTATCTATCTATCTATCTATCTATCTATCTATCTATCTATCTATCTGTCTAAGTCCTCTCTATCTACCTAGCTAGCATATCTATCTATCTATCTATCTATCTATCTATCTATCTATCTATCTATCTATCTAAACCCTCTCATATGTAGCTAGCTAAGTCCTCTCATATCTATCTATCTATCTAAGCCCTCTCATATGTAGCTAGCTAAGTCCTCTCATATCTATCTATCTATCTATTTCTCTCTCTCTCTCTCTCTCTCTCTCTCTCTCTCTCTCTCTCTCTATATATATATATATATATATATATATATATATATATATATATACCTACCTCAGTCCTCTCATATCTATCTGTCTATCTATCAAAATTTTAAGATGAGAACGCACCGCATGCACTTGCATTCCATTCGCGCTGGTTGTGTTTCACTCGCCTTGTCGCATTGATATCAGTGCAACCGCTTTTTTTTCAAAACAGACGCATTCTTGTTTTAAATAAACACTTGAAGTAGACATGCATACATCTTTTTAATCATTTTACTCCAAGCAAGGCAATAAAGGCACTATGGCACAAGGGGTTCCGGAGTGTCATGTAGGAATTTTTCCCGGTTGCCTGTGTTTGTTTGTCTCTGTGCTCAACAGTTAAAGTGGAATGAACTGAACCCAAAGTTTGAAAAAAATGTCCAACGACTTTTATTCCTGGTTGAAAGAGAATGCAGAATAGGAGTATTTTGCTGGAAAACAAGTGGGAGTTCCCAGTCAATAAAGTTCTTGTTTTGTAGGGAGATTTCTCCGTTGGTTCCCAAGGGACGAGAAATCTGAGTGTGAATCTGTTTGGACAGGCCTCATCTTCTGCAGCAAGGGTTGTCTGTAGTTTTTCCTTTGGTAGGTGTTTCAAAGGCAGATTTCTCTAGCGGTTCCCACGGTAGAAACGAGAAATCTGAAGTCAAGCTTCCACGACAGGCTTTGTCGTCTGCAGCAAGCGTTGTGTCGAGCTCGGCTTGAAGGTTGGAGCCGCTGAAAATGAAAAGTGAAAAAAAGAGACCAAATAGGGCTCGGTCAAGGCTTTTATGACTTCTGCGATTTCCGGTTGTACCCTGCTGATTATTTCTGTTGTAGCTGCGGCAGAATCGAGCAAAGTAAGGAAGCCCCAACATGCCACAATAGCAAGGAAGTGAGATAGTTTCTATAGTCAGAGAATACGAGAAAATAAAAACATTATTAAGGGGAGAGAATAAGAAAAGAATAAGAATTAAGAAGACAGAAGATAACGATTTCTTAAACAAATTTTAAAGATCAAAGTTGACTTGGAAGCAAGAATCCGATAGAGAGTTCCACAAGTGAGAAATGCGGCAGAAGACACTGTTAGCATTAAATCTGCGGTCACATCTAGCTATTTCATATGTAAAATGATGAGACCTTGCCGAGAATTAAATAAAGAGCAGTTAGCAAAGGGAAAACTCATCGGAACAATTACCATGAAAATAATTATAGAAAACACACACGGTAGCTACTTTATGGCGGTATGACAGTGACTCAAGCCGATATGCCCGTTCAGGACCAATAACATCGCAATTTCTTCTTTGTATTTTATCAAGAATCTCTGAATGCATATTGGAAGTAACAAGCAAGATGTGATAGCAATATTCAATATATGGATGAAAAGTAGACTTATAAACATGCAAGACAGGTTCTGAAGAGAAAAATTGTCTAGCAGGACACAGTGAATCAATTTTCCTAGCAGCAGGCCTCGCAATTGATTCTTTATAATCTTTCTACTTCCTGTCAGTGGGAAAATGTTGCCCATGAAGGCGTTATAGGTCGCTCTCTGGTAGGGTAGCATCAGCCATACTCATGGAAGTCAGGTATGGGTCTCTCAAACGATTAAAAGACAGCATTTTCGTTTTGGAAGCGTTAGAATTATCAATATTTTTCTTGACCGAGTTAACAACAGATGTTATGTTACTTTTTATATCAGCTGCCAATCTAACTTTATCGAACCGATCTGATTTACTATTAGGAGAAGAGTAAATAGTTGATGAAATTTAGGAACAACGTAGGTCCAAGGATAGTGCCCTAGGTGGGGGACACCCACATTAATGAAAAAAGATCTAGAAGAGTGGCCGTTCAAGAGGAATTTCATTTTGTGATTTGATAAGACTGAATCAGATAAAAAAAATTTCGGCCAGAAATACCATAACCTTTCAACTTGAAAAGAAGACAAGCTTACGAAAACCTGTCAAAAGCCTTAGTGAAAAGTTGTGTTAGCCTAAAATGCAGATTTTGTGATAAATATCCAGAAACAATTGACCATCTTGTAGCAGGTTTCACGCTATTGGCACCCACTAAATATAAAATCCGGCATGACAGAGTGGGCCAATATCTGCACTGGAAAATCTGCAACTTCAACGGAAAGGAAACTGAAAGAAATTGGTATGGACACCACCCAGACCCGCTTACGGAGATAGGACCTGAAACAATTTTATGGAACTTCACAATACACACAGACAGAACAATCAAAGCTAATCGCCCAGACATCGTTATTAGAGACTGCAAACAAAAGAATTGCCTCCTTATTAATATGGCAGTCCTGCGATGTATCATTGAAGATCTTCAAAAAGCAATCAAAATACAAGGACCTTGAAATCGAAATCTCAAAAATGTGGGACATGGGAACATAAGCAATCCCTGTTGTATCTGTAGCCCTCGGATTGGTTGGGAAAGATTCCAGTAGAGTCATTGAAGAGATTCCTGGTAGCTCATGCCTTAAAGAGGTACTAAAAATTGTTCTCGCGAGTACAGTCCACACGTTACGACGGGCTTTATCTATGTAAAATATGTTTGTGGGTTTTCATTTATTTTATTTTATTTTATTTTTAATTGCTCAGTGGAAATTGTCAGTGTGCCATTTCTAACCTTAGGTCTGTGGGCGGGACCCGGAAAGAAATGTGTAAACGCCAGAAATTAAAGGAAATAAAATCATAATAATGTTTCCTGAAAAGGGTATTCACTTTCTATTGCAAAGAGCACTTGAAACAACTCGTTTTATGCCTTGTCTAGCGGCTGGTTCCAGTCCCTAACACCTGCGAATACGGCGGACTCACTGTACATTACTTCTTATTTCAATAATCAAACAATTTCAATATGGTAGTTACACTGGCGGAACGTTCGCGCCTGATGATACAACCAAGGATCAGAATTATTCAAACTAATTCCCGAAATGTTCCAAGCAGCTCGTAATTATTTTCCAAAATTTTCAATAACATCAACTATGAACACGGCCACAATATGCTGACCGTGTTTGGAAAACAAAACACTCCTATAATTCAAGATACATACCTGTTATGGTCCAATATCCTCGCACCACTGTTATGTGTAAGTATTTTACTTTAGTGTAGACTTCAGGTCTTTGTTACCTGTTGTTCTGGAATCTTAGTACGAAAAAGATTTTCCTGCGTAGAATTCGTGTCTTTGTTACCACTGTAAAGTTGGCGTTCAAACAGAAATTTTTTCTTTTATCTTTTTTTTTCTCACTACCTACGTCGCTTCTGTTACGGACGACCGAGAGAAAAAAGGTTTTTTGTAGATTCTCCGCGTAGAAAATGTTTTTTTTTTCAATATTCGCGTAGAACTTGTTTTTTCAATGTCCTCCGCGTAGAATTTGCTTCTTCAGTATACTTTTTTAGATTTCTCCGCGTAGATTTTGTTTCTTCAGTCCTCGTCGCCACTGTTATGGTCCAATATCCTCGCACCACTGTTATGGTCCAAGGTTAGGACCAAGGAAGAACAACACGAACACAAGAGTAAGAATAATAAAGATATATTAAACAGAATAATAATACAAGAAGTTGAAGGTGTTAGTATGACTGTCAGTCTGGTTTAGAGTGAACTACTATTGTCTCAACTCGTTCCACTTCGTTCTCGACTCTCTTGAGAGGCGCAGTATTTATAGTGTCAGGAAGAGTTCATTGTCGTTACAGGTAAGATCCCATAACAATACCTAAAACAATCCACATATTCAGTTAAAAGTAAAAATAAAATCATCCTTGATAATGGCAAAAAGTGTAGCCGAAAGCGCTCTGACATACAGAATATTCGGACAATTTCTACATAATTTACGTCCAGAAAAGAAGAAAATTATAAAAACACGAGAAATATTAAATAAAAAACTTAACCGCAGGACCTTGTCATTCGTTTTTAACGGAACTTCTATAAAAGAGGGATTGCTTCCCAAATACACAATTATATATATATATATATATATATATATATATATATATATATATATATAGCAATTAAAAATGATGCTAATACACCTATCATCACCTAGGATATTGTAGCAACAGCCAAATATTAAAATGGGAAAGGAAATAGACGTAATTTATGTTTTTTCGAAAAAACACTTAAATAACCCTAGCTTATTAAACAAGAGAAATGAATTGGTGGTTCCATGTAGGCATAAAAATAAATATTTGCTTAAATAAATTGATCAGATTAACTTTTTTTGAAAATTATGTTTTTTTTTCGTTTTTTGAGAAATTACCAAGTAATCTCCCCTTATGTTTATTATCAAAAATTACTAATGATAACTCTAAAATAATAATTTTTGCATATATATGTGTGTATGTGCGTGTGTGTGTGTGTGTGGGTGCGTTTCTCTCTCTCTCTCTCTCTCTCTCTCTCTATATATATATATATATATATATATATATATATATATATATATATATATACACAAATCCCGTTTATTTTAAATGCCAAACGTATTTTTTTAAATTAAAAAAAATATAAAATCCCAGTATAATATATAACTGCGCCAACATTGAGATAATTAGACATTTTTATCAAAGTTTAAATTACATAACGTTTAGTCTATACGCAGCACCTGAACATTGCGTTGTGCATGAAACGCCAAGTCGTGCTATCGGTGAGGGATAATATGTATATTTATTAATATATACTTATATTACATTGAACACTGTTTTATTAACACCAGCAACCAGTACTATATGAGCGATATATTATAATTATTATTATTATATATATATATATATATATATATATATATATATATATATATATATATATATATATATATATATTTATGTATATATGTGTGTAATATTGAATATTTATAAACATGAATTTAATTTCAATTAATATTTAATTTAAGCCGTTAATCTTCTTTGTAAATCAAGAAAAATGAATATTTCTTAATTTTAACCATTAATCTTGTTTGCAAGTCAATAAACAGTTTAAGTCTGTGTACATTTTTGGGATATCATATATATGTATAAATATAATATAATATTAGTCATAGATATACACATACATATGCAATTATATAAAATATAAATGTATATACATACATACGTACATATATGTATAAAAAATAATTCCAAGAGGACAGAATCCAGGTAGAACTCAATGTCCAGGACAGAGTAAGGATATAATAAAAAGAGTTAAACACTAATAATCCATGGTCATAATTTATTCCTTTGGAATCGTAAATACTATCCAATTCATCAGACCTACAAATTCAAAAAGATAACAGAAAAAAAATCTCCGGGAATAAAAAATTGAATTTAGTGAGAGTGTATGTATGAGAGTGTAGGGCGAATGCTAGAGTGAATGAAAGCCAAAGGGAGGGGTAACAGACGAGAGAAGAATAGGAATGTCTGAAGATGAAGCGGGGGATTAAAATTTGACAGAGAGAAGTTTTAAAAAGGGGGAGGCAAAGACGGTTTAAGTGAGAAAAATATGCATATTTTCAAAAGTCTGATACATTAAAGATACATCGGAAGAGTGTATCCATTTCTTGGTGACATACACACACAATAGACGATAAAATCTTAAAGCTCAGAATATGAGAGACAGAGAGGAAAAGAAAAAGGGGGTGGGAGGAGGTGGGTTCAATCGGTTTCCGCCCAAGCAAGGCAGTAAAGCCACTAAGACACAAGGGGGTTACAGGATGTGTAAGAATTAGGAACAGAAAGTTTAATAATGAGCGGGAAGAGAAAAGATTATTCAGGAGGACTGTAGACAGCTTTTGATATTGCGTTTAAATTTTTCAAGATTAAAGTTAACTGGAATGCATGGAGCCGGAAGGGAGTTCCACAAGCGAGAAGTACGAGAGGAGAAACTGCTAGGATAGAACTTACGGCTACATCTAGCCAGCTCGACTATAAATTGATGAGATCTCGACGCTAGTCTCGTACTGTCCTTAAATTCAAAAAGTCTAGGAACCATAACGAAGAGATCATTCGAACAATTACCAAGAAAGAATTTATAGAAAAGACACAGAAGGGCAACCTTACGGCGGTGGGAAAGTGACGGAAGCCGAATCGCCAGATCAGGATTGATAATATTGCTGATTCTTCTTTGGATTTTCTCAAGGATCTCAAGATAAATAGCAGCGGCACTGGGCTATATGTGACAGCAATATTCTAAAGATGGACGAATGGTAGACATATAGATATGTATGACAGATTCTGGAGAGAAAAATATTCTTGTCCAACACAGCGAATCAAATTTCTTAGCAGCAGACCTGTCAATGGATTCAATATAGTCTTTCCACTTCATGTCAGCTGAGAACGTTAGCCCGAGAAGGTGCAACGAATCACATTAACGGGAGGATAGCATCAGTCCTGTTGATGGAAGGCAGAGAAGGGGTCTTTCAGACGATTAATGGAGAGAAGTTTAGTTTTGGAGGTGTTAAAATTAACAAGTCATCTTTTGCCCCAGTTACGAACGGTGTTGGGGTCGTTTGGGGCATATAGCTATTTATACTGTATTAGGAATTGTAAGTAATCTAGAAATGAATTGCAGTGATGAGCGTGGGTTCTGTGCAAATACTGCGTCACTTATAAAAGGGATTTCGCAGTTGGCCCTGGAACGTAACCTCCGCGGATACCGAGAAAGGACTACACTTTGATTTGGGGTTTTGGAACAATCAACCGAACAGATTAACCACTGAGCCAACACCAGTGGGCAAAAACACGTGGGAGTTTTTTTTCTTAGCAGACACAGGTGCGCGTTTGAAGCAGTTAAACTGATTATTCGCGAATTTCTCGGGTTTTTGGTTAAGTTTTCAATTTCAATAATAATGTGGTCGATCTGGCTATCAAGGTTAGGTTTCCGAGTTACGTAACATTCCGCCCTAATTGCTTTTCCTATCAAAAGCATTAATACATTGACTTAGTGTCAATAACACTTTTTTTTTGTTTTACGCCTTCTAAAATACAAATATAGAAAAAATCTAGTTTATATTTAATATGGCTATAAGCCGAAGATTTACTTGCAATAATTAGATGTTAAATGCATTTTATAAATCTGTTCAAAACATAATCATTTCCTATGCATCTCACTAGGGAGTAGTTAATGGTGAAGATGCTAATTACTACGGTACCAGGATTTCAATCTTTACTGACACCAGGCTCGAGTTCTTGTGCCAGAATAGCTTAATCGTATTAAATGTCTTTTACTGGTTCGTTGTGGGGTATTACGAGAGGGTGCTGCAAAATTCTCGACCCTATCCACTTGGGTGGCGAGCAGTCTAGAAGAACAAGAAGTCTAAATTACAAACCTTCGAATGAAGCCACCAACAGTCATCTTGAGGATTATTGCCACTAAATTGTGGTAGTTGATATTCACAGAGTGGCATTCATGCTGTACAAGTGCCTATAATCTCGGATTTACAGGTACTTTCTAGTAGAAAAGAGCCAAGCAATGGCTAATTCAAGAAAGTGGCCAGGCTCGAGTAGACAGCCACCATATATATATATATATATATATATATATATATATATATATATATAGGTAACTATACTCGTGTCGAAAAACCTTCGAATTCTTGATTTAACAATAGCCAAATCAATCTCTAAGGGAAAAAAAAGGTTTTAAAAAAGAAAGAGCCAGGAACATGAAAGTCTGTCGAAAATAATCGCACAGATACAGGTTCAAGGCCCAAAGAAAAAAAAACCGATACGAGTAAACAACTAACTAAAGAGCTCGATACAAACGTAGAGCAGACCTAGTCAAAACTAATGAGCCAGACAAACCTAGTAAGGTTTCATTGCCTAAGTGAAACCTTGGTAGGTTTGTCTGGCTCATTAGGTTTGACTATATATATATATATATATATATATATATATATATATATATATATATATATATATATATATGCGAAAGTGCACAATATCCATGACAGAGCTAACGTATTCATTTACATGGATAGTAGTTTGTAAGTCCGACAATTATTTTTTAAGACATTTTATAAAAAGAATGTATAAACATAAACATGTCTTAAAAAATAATTATCGGACTTTGTCCATTTCATAATATGTGACGTCATTTGTTTACATTTCGATACGATTTGAGCAGATATGAATGTACGTGAGAGATTCATGGAAGATTGAAGTTTAAAAGCAATAAAATCGACCTCGCGGCTCGATCGGTTAAGGCACGTCAGGCTATATGACGATTCTGTATAGGATACAGGTTCGATTCCTGTCGGAGGACGAATATTTTCTATGACAATTTCTCGGACATTCAGGCCGGTAAATGTTATTAATACTGTTTATTATAAAACAGCATTTACTTAAATATTTGTATCTATAAAAAGAATGTTAAACATAAAAATGTCTCATATATATATATATATATATATATATATATATATATATATATATATATATATATATATATATATATATATATACAGTACGAGGCAGAAAATGGACGCCCCATAGAAATGATGATGAACAAAATATAAAGCTTATTACATTTGTATTTAGATTTATTAACATGACTAAGAATTGTTCTGACTTCGAGAAAGGCCAAGTCGTCGCTTTTCATGATCTTGGGCTGTCGAATAGATCGATAGCTGATAAGATTAATCGAAATGAGTCATGTGTCCGCAAGTTAATCAAAAAGAGAAATCAAACTGGATTATATAAAAGACGTAGCGGATCTGGCCGACCGCTAAAATCTACCGACAGGGAAGATTGAAACTTTGTTCGTCAATGCAAAAAAATCGATTCGCAACAGCACAAGATGTTTCCAAAGCGGCTAGTTTGGCGTTTTCTTCAAGAACAGTCAGACAAAGGAGTATAAGGCCAGATGTGACAACAGTTTCCAATGCATGTAAGAATGGTAAGGTATTAAAATGGCGGTAAAATTGCATAGCATGACACAGTGAACCAAGTTTCCACGCAGTAGAGCTAGCGATTGATTCAATATTATATTTCGGAAAACGTTAGCCGAGAAGTAATCATTCTCCTGGAGGTCAGCATCAACCATTCTGATGGAAGGCAAAAAGAGTTCCCTTAGACTATTAAAAGACCGCAGTTTAATTTTGTCGGCGTTCAAATTAACAAGCCATTTCTTGCCCTAGTTAACAACAGATTGTATCTTATTTTTTTACATCAGCCACCAATTTGAATTTATCGAACGGATCAGACTTACCATTAAACTGGAGTAATTAGTTACACCATTGTGCAAATTAATTAAAACAACCGTTTTAGTTTCCTTTCTTTCACCATACGGCAAGTTTTAGACCGACTGGAGTGACAGGGTGTAATCGATTTCTATTTTGTCCTCAAATTAGGCCATTTGCAGTGGTGGTGAATAATATGAATCTATTTTTGGGGTGTATGATGAAATTTGTTTGGCCTTGAAAAATATTGCGTCATCCAGGTTTGCATCAGAATTTTATAACGCCTAGACAATATTCTCCCGACTGTCGATTAGCTGTCCTACGGGCATAATCTGCGATGTACGATACTCCAAGGAAGCGTACGAAATTTTGTAATGTTGCATGAACACAGTGACAAGCCTTACCAGTAAAAAAATCAAATATTAGACTGGCCCGGAAACTCTCCTGATTTTAATCCAATCGAAAAATCTGTGGTCAATCAGCAAGTAACGACTGTCGTGAGATGGGCATACGAAGTACTAACATGTGCACTGGGTCATGTTTCATTGGAAAAATTAGAAAGAAAAAGTAAATAATAACGGAATTATTCGTTTTGTTTCAATTAATTTGCATAAGGGTGTATGTCATTCTGTTGGAATTGCAATACACATATCAGCGGATATTGTAGGTACCTCTACGAGATCGCTAAAAAAGAGCATAGCATGATGAAAAAGACGCCAAACTTGACGAAAACAAACTTTTATCGTCTAAATGTTCATATTATTATTAAAGAGGAAAGATCAAAGTATTTTTGGGGTATTTTTTAAAATTTTTTAATCGTTCCTAGCACGTCCGAAATTTTCGTTAAAAATCTTGTTTTTTTTTGTCATCAAAACTGACAGATAATCATTTTCAATCATTTTTTTCCATTTTATAAAAAAGATGAAAATCTCACTTTGAAATTCTTTTAGAAATCAATTATCATTTTTTCAAAATTTATTTTAATAAAATCAGAAATTATAATGTTTATTTAAAATATTTTGAAACAAGCTTAACTTAGCTTCTTCGCCGAAAAGATGTAATTTGAAAATAAACAAAGCAGGTCATAACCTTTCGCGTCATTTGACAGGTGATGAAAGACATTTTCATGACGTTTAGATAGCTTACGTAAGCATAACTCTTTCGACGGATGGAGGGAAGTGAAATTATTTAGATTTAAGTGAACAAATTATTTACCTCGTTATTTTTAAGGAAAACTTTCAGCGTTCTAAATTTTTTTTTTGTATTTAGCTTTTACCTTTACGTTTACGGTACTTTATGGAAAATATATTATAAAGAAATGAAAAACATAAAACTGTTAAGATTGAGATTAAATTTCATAAGAAAGGTATCTAATTAATTTATAGGTACCTTTCTTATGAAATTTTATCAGAAGTGTACATAAAATACTATAATTTTATGTACATTTATTTCATTTTACAGTGTTATTTGTATTTCCATTCATTTTATTATTAATTTTGATATTTTATTAATGGAAAAATGTCATAACTGAGATTAATATAAAAATAAGATCATATAAATTTCATAAGATGATACTGATACTTGTAGGTACCCTTCTCAGTTGAAATTGAAAAATCAAATTAACTTCTCCACACGTGTTTCGCAAAAGTAAAGGCCTTAACAGGGGAGAACAATGCTTAACGCAACTTAATTGTATTCTGGTTGGTCTTCCGTACTTTATAATTACAGCCCGATTATAAACACAAAATTACATTTCTTAATTACTGCGGATCTTCTGATTAGTCAAAACGATACAATTTACAACGCACTAAAAAAGATCTATCTCATAAGGACACTTACGAAATCTGATGCGGCTTTTAACTAATTTTATAATATTTTAACAACTTAAATGTAAAAATCTATTATAATTAAAGAAATAACAAATAATTGTATTAAAAATTCATTTTTCATCGAAAAAAGTTTTGCTTTAAGAAAATATTGTTCATATTCATAAAAACAACTAAAAGCAAATAAAAGCATTTGAAATTAAATAATATCTTTGTTTTATTGAGTTTTGTATGTTATAATTCAGAGCTGATTTTCAGGTTGGTGGGGTCCAATTAAAAAAAAACATGATTTGCATTCCTCAAAGCCTTGTGCTTTTAACTATTGTAATCACTAAACCCGATGCGATCGAATTTCTAGAGTTTTCATAAAATTAGTAAGGGGGGTTAATAAATATAAAAAAAAAATTCTGCCATGAGTTTAATAAAAAAAACAGATTTATGAAACTTTCCATCATCTATGAATAGTTTCTGAAAGTTTCATTAACTTCCGATAATTATTTTTATTTTTGCAAGATTTTCCAAATTAATGTGTGTCATACAAAAAAAAAGTGCTAAAAATTGTATGTTATTTTAGTAGTTCCGGTGATACAAAGAGAAACAAGGTTTTTTAATCAAAATTTAGAATGTTCTAAAAAGAAGGAACAATTTTTTTAAATAATTAAAAAAAACTTTGGTCTTTCCTCTTCATAATAACATAAACATTTAGACGATAAAATTTTGTTTTCGTAAAGTTTGGCGTCTTTTTTTTATCATGCTATGCCATTTTTTTAGCGATTTAGTGGAGTTATCTAGGATATTGTAATAGATCTTTTACCGTGAGAAAACTGACTGTCGACGATATAGTTGTTCGTAACTAGAAACAAATGTGTATCCAAGAAAAGATAACTCTTACGGGTGATTAACTAAACTTTGTTTAGTCGAAACCAATCGGCAGTTATTCAAAAATGGAGGCTTTAATTCGACTTCAAGTGTTTTTGAACGTCACAGTTCTTTTGGTGGAAAGACGTCACTCTTTGAAAGTGAAACCTCAAACGGCAATGGGTAACTTTTATTAAATTTTGTTATTCCAAAGGATTTTCAATCCTAGATACATGTTTTGATCATCCTATGAAACATTGTACAACTCGGCATAGCCCAGATAAAATAACCAAAATGGTTACACATTTCAGCATCTCAGATTCCTGGCACTAGCAATTAATAACTGATGTTCGACTATCATTCATACCCTAACTCAGATCACAGACTTACAGCAGCAAACAAAATAACACGCTTCCGCACGCGTAAATAAAAAAATCCTAAATATAACATATCCAAAACTCTAAAAAAAAAAGCGAAAGAAGGATGATACAAAGAAAGTATTTTGTGATAAACTTGAATACAAACTGACGTCTTTAATCTTTTTCCGAAACAACATCCGCCAATCATATAATGTTTTCGTATGTTCTTGAGCGGAAGAACTTGAGACTATTCCCAAGCTAACAAGATATAAAAAATATATCTCTTTGAAATAAAAATGTTCTTCTTTTACGTACCTTGTCCATTCAGGACATGGGCGATCATCGCTCTCCACAACTTCCTGTCCTTCGTGCCTCTTAGTAAGTTTTGTCTTTTTGCTATCTCTCCTAATCCCAGTTCTGCAAACCATCTACACAAGCTCCTTCTTCTTCTTCTTCTTCTTGTGTCGTGTACCTTCAGGACATGGACAATTATGGCTCTCCCCAACTTCCTATCCTTTGTAGCTCTTGGTAAAATTCATGTCTTTGCTATCTCTCCTCACTTCTGTTCTACTAACCATTTATACAAACAGGTTAGGTTATTCGCGGCTTTTCCTCTGTCTCTCTTGCCTTCAATAGACACCGCGAGAGTCATATTCGCCTAACCTTCTTTCCTCATTATGCAACCTAGTAATTTCAACTCTCTTTCTAATTCTAAATTCTTTGTTTCCCTTTTCCTCAAAACATTCTTGTTACTCACATGTTCAGTCTATGGAATTCTCATCATCCTTCTGTAGAACCACATTTCTGTTGCCTTAAGTCTTTTTCTTCAACTGTGAGGAAATTTCCCCACATTCTTTTTGCTGACAACTGTACATTTTTACAATTGGTGTTTAGTGCTTTCTTTTACTATCTTCTGGAGGAGTGTCTGTAGTGCTCTTTCTGTGCCTGCTATCAACACTGTGTCATCTGCATATCTAATGTTGTTAAGATTGTGGCCACCAATAACAAACCCTGGAAGCACTTCTAATTTTCTCAGGATTGCTTCGCTGTAAAAATTGAATAAGTCTGGCGAGAAGAAGCATCCTTGTCTTATGCTCCTTTTCAACTATTATGTATTTACTGTATTCATTTTGAATCCTCCTGCAGGTGGTTTTCTCCCAGTATAAGTTCTGGATAATTCTAATGTCCTTTTCAAATAAATAAAGCTTACCTAGCAGTTCAAATAGGTCTTTGTTACCTACCCTCTCAAACGCCTTTGCATATATCCATTTTCATTTGTAGTAGCCTATCTGGTATCATTCTGAGCATAAATATCGTATTTCTTGATCCAGTGTTTTTTGTTTTTTTAACGTAAACGCACTGTTCTTGTCCTATTTCCGGTCTAATTCTGTTGAACGCCCTATTCATCAGAATTCGGATGATGAGTTTTATGATGTGGCTCATTAGGCTGAATTTCCGATGGAGTCGTATTCGTTGACACCTCGCTTCTTAGGAAGCGTTAGGACAATGGATCTACTTATGTCTTCGAGTATGTTACCATTGTCGTATATTTCATTAATTATATCTGTATAATTTTGTCAATGTCGAAATCCTCTAATGTTGCTAGCATCTACAATTCCATTTCTATTACAATTCCATCTGGTCCTGCGAAGTAAAATTTTATCAACAGATAAGTTTGAATTAATTCCACTTAAAAAATAAATTAACAGTCAGTTTAGCAATCAGTAACTGTATATATCTGATTATTGTTTCTGTCTATATATCTGGGAAGATGTATCTTAACTATTTACACTATTTACATTGTTCAGACTGTTGACCTCATCTTTGTTGTCATATTAACGACGTTTCGGCCGTTGTATGCTCCGGCCTTCTTAAGAGTCTGTTTATATTTCTAAGATGAGGTATTGTAACTATTTACACTATTTACATTGTTCGGACTGTTGTCCTCATCTCTGTTGTCATATTAACGACGTTTCGGCCGTTGTATGCTCCGGCCTTCTTAATAGTCTGTTTATATTTCTGAGATGAGGTATTGTAACTATTTACACTATTTACGTTGTTCGGACTATTGTCCTCATCTTTGTTGTCATATTAACGACGTTTTGGCCGTTGTATTCTCCGGTCTTCTTAAGAATCTGTTTATATTTCTGAGATAAGATATTTAACTATATATACTATTTACATTGTTCGGACTGTTGTCCTCATCTTTGTTGTCATATTAACGACGTTTCGGCCGTTGTATGCTCCGGCCTTCTTAAGAGTCTGTTTATATTTCTGAGATAAGTTATTGTAACTATTTACACTATTTACATTCTTCGGACGGTTGTCCTCATCTTTATTATCATATTAACGACGTTTCGGCCTTTGTACGCCCCGGCCTTCTTCAGGTTCTGTCTATATTCCTGAGATTAAATATTGTGACTATTTACATTGTTCGGAGTGTTGTCCTCATCTTTATTATTATATTCGTTTCCAGGGGATAAATTCGTTGGCTGAAGTAATCCACTGACTTGACCCAAAGAGCCACATCATGGATGAACAAAAACTTGGAGGGTTGAGTTACTAAAGGGAAATAACTGAAACTGAGATATCCAGAAAAGGCATGGAACGTGGAATTAGAACAATCTATCCCGGTGGACGAAATAAAGGGTTCGGTTCGAAATTCCAACATATATCACCTGAAGAAGGCCGGAGCGTAGAACGGCTGAAGCGTCGTCAATGTGACAATAAACACGGAGACAACAGTACAAACAATGTAAATAGTGTAAATTCAGTTTGTAAGTCTTTAAACTGTTACTTCGTTAGATGTAACTAATGCTTCAATGGAGATCTGGCCTGTAGCTAAAAGGAACATGCATAAGTGGGACTAAAATCCATTTTTATTAGTATTATTTAAAAGGGGTGAACAGGAATAAATAAAGTCTGGAATATGTCTTTAGATAACCTTCTTCGCTCCCCAGTTCACATTTGGTAAATGACAGTAATTTGAGAATTGGTGTCAATTGGTCCTTTATAGGGATGTGCGTGCACGTCTGTGGCAGAGTGTGGACTTGTGTGTGCGTGCGTTTAATTAGTTTAAGAAAGCGGATGGTTGCGTTTGTTTATAATGAAGTGTGCAAAAGGGAAGACACTCACGTGAGAATCTGAAAATGGCTAGAAGAAGAAGAAGAAGAAGAAGAAGTAGAAGAAGAAGAAGAAGAAGAAGAAGAAGAAGAAGAAGAAGAAGAAGAAGAAGAAGAAAGGAAGAAGAGAGGAGGAGGAGGAAGAAGAAGAAGAAGAAGAAGAAGAAGAAGAAGAAGAAGAAGAAGAAGAAGAAGAAGAAGAAGAAGAAGAAGAGAAAGAAGAAGAAGAAAGGAAGAAGAGAGGAGGAGGAGGAAGAAGAAGAAGAAGAAGAGAGGAAAAAGAAGAAGAAGAAGAAGAAGAAGAAGAAGAAGAAGAAGAAGAAGAGAAGAAGAAGAAGAGAGGAAGAAGAAGAAGAAGAGAGGAAGAAGAAGAAGAAGAGAGGGAGAAGAAGAAGAAAAATAAGAATAAGAAGAGAGGAAGAAAAAGAAGAACAACAAGAAGAAGAACAAGAACAAGAAGAAGAAGAAGAAGAAGAAGAAGAAGAAGAAGAAGAAGAAGAAGAAGAAGAAGAGAGGAAAAAATTGGTGAGAAATGCAACGGCGTGGGATTAGAAAATCAAAAGAATAAATACAATAAAGGAGACAAAGGACGTGAAAGATTTGTCCGAATGGCTTACAGTTGTGAACTGGATGACATTTGAAAGTCCAAGGCAATGAAATAATGAATTGACTTACACCTCAGTTTATTTTTAAAAGAACATCAAAAGTCCCAATTTGCGAAGCTGAAATGTTTCTGAATTCGGTGACAGAGTAAGCTACTGTCAAAATTTGAGCTTCAATGCTGAATCAAGGATTACTTATTTTTTATTTTGCTTTCTCGAATCCTTCAGCACTAGGTTCTTTGGTATTTAGGTTTGGAGACAGACCTTGTAATGCTTGAATATATTCTGGTGCATATTCTATATCCTTTCACATTTTCAGAGTAGTTAGGATTGAAGTGTAATTAAAAGTAACAGGGATAGCAACTCAAACACATCAGTCCACTAAAATATTTTTTTAGTAATAAGAAATATATATATATATATATATATATATTATGAAATGGACAATGTCCGACAATTATTTTAAGACATTTTTATGTTTAACATTCTTTTTATAGATACAAATATTGATGATTGAAGTTTATAAGCAGTAAATTCGACCTTGCCAACCCAACGATCCACTGTAGCCGAATCGGTTAAAAGGCACGTCAGGCTATATGACGGTTCCGTATAGGATAGAGATTCGAATCCTGTCGGAGGACGAATATTTTCTATGAAAATTTCTCGAACATTCAGAACATTTACTTAAATATTTGTATCTATAAAAAGAATATTAAACATAAAAATGTCTTAAAATATATATATATATATATATATATATATATATATATATATATATATATATATATATATATATATATATATATATACACACACATCCCGGGTCAAAATCTTAAGACCAGATACAGAAGGGTTAAAAATATAAAATACTGTTATTTGAATCAAAATATATTTGCGAAATATTTACATTGAATTAGAAAATGTAGTTTATCAACAAGCAAGTAAAAAATTTAAGCTTTTAATTGATTAATTTAAACAAACATTGAAAAAAGATTTTTTTTGGTTGTTCATAAAGATAAGACCATGTGTGAAAAAACAAATTACTGGACAAATAGTTTAGAACTAGTCAGTGTGCTTATAGTTTCAAGCGTGTAGACATCTACGTGGCTCATTTCCAGTATTAAATTTCAGATTTGAAAATGGCTACGGGTAAAATTTTAACAAAGTTCCAACAGGGCAGGATTGTTGAACTTCAAAGACGTGGTCTTTCGCAACAGCCATGACAAATGAAATTGGCCGTAGCAGAACTGTCATGGCTAACTTCATTAAAAATTCGGATGCTGATGCTTCTAAAAACTCAAGTGGTCGTTCCAATAAAATCTCACCATCTCTAGATAGACGCATTAGGCGAGAAGTTAAGAGAGATTCAAGCCTAACATCAAATCAGAAAAAAGCGAATACAGATGTTGAATACAGTTCTCGAACAATTCGACGGCATTTAAATAAGAAAGGGTTTAAGAAGTTGAAACGGCTGCAGAGGCCTCGCCTTCTTCGCCATAAAATCTTCCGTTTACAATTTGCTTTCGATTATCAAACTTGGGATATGGATAAATGGAAAAAAGTGTTGTTTTCAGACGGGAAAAAATTCAATCTTGATGGCCCAGACATGCAAAAGATGTCCCAAAAGACATTTTCTCAACACGACACAATGGATGTGGATCAATTGTGGTCTGGGGTTCATTTTCGTGCAATGGAACTCTTGAGTTACAGGAGGTAAAAGGTCGTCAAACAGCTGCTAGTTACAGTGACATGTTAAGAAAGGCATCGCTAATTACTGAAGGTCATGTTCAAGACGGTTTGATTGGCGAGCTCAGTTTAATAAAGCAGGATGCTCGCTCCATACGGCCTTGGGCGCCTGGGTTGAAAAGCTTCACTAATGACGCGGCATCACTCACCTCGCTGGTGATGCGAAGTGCCCTCTGGGTCGGCAAAAATCTTTCATCGGTGGGCTTGAGAAACACTTTCAACAGCGTCCTCAGCGGTGAGTCGAGGAATACCCTGACTCACTCTTTCTTTCACTGCAAGACCGTTCTACTGTAGTGCAACTCTATTGAAGACATCATGGTTCGTATGCAACGTTGAAAGTTCTTTGTCTTTGAGGCCAGTTCTGTTTGTAGCAATGTGGTAACTATGTATTTTTGTGCTTGCTAAGTATTATGTGAGTCGTGATGTGAACGATGTGACAGAAGAAATTCTATGGAGACGAGAAGTTTGCCTTTGCCCAAATTATCTTGTTCTTTAAGCATCAGCTTAAAGTCAAGATTAGGGCGGAAAGATGAAAACTCCTTTCTTCAGAATTCGGCAAAAGGTGGGTGATCCTTGCGTGTATCTGTCGAATGATAGGAGCCGAATAGTGTGATATTTTGAGAATATTGAGAACCTTGTATTGGGAACCCTGTATTAAACATTAAAAACCCCAACCAAAATAGGTAGGTTTAAGCTTGTTTTTGTTTTTTGTTTCGCTAGAGGATGTATGCCCATTGGCCCCTTTTATTTTTGTCCCCACTTTCTTTAGTTTATTTCCCCATCCCCTCCCCGTTAAGTGACCAGAAATGTTAGTTCCCTGGTGGATGCAGGACACTTTTCGTATATATATATATATATATATATATATATATATATATATATATATATATATATATATATATATATATATATATATATATATATATATACTAACCAAATTACCCGAGCCTTGCTGCGTGTCACACATTTATTGTAAGGCACTAACCACTGATTGGTGATTTATTGCTCAACTTGACTTCCGTATTGTCTCATTTTGATCTTGCCGACGCGACGTCCATCTTCTGGGGTTCTCCTCCTGTATTTTGGACAGGAGTAATTCCCTTGTTCAAATTTAAATTTAATTTAAATCAAAGGGATTAAAATTCAGTGGTTGTTTTGTGCTCCCCACCCGGACCTTTTTTGATCAAAATGAAATATACTTATCCAAGTCCCCTAAGAGTCATTCTCTTGTTCAAATTTAAATCAAAGAAAAAAAAAATTCAGAGGTTTTTTTGTCCCTCCCCGGGGCTTCCTTTGATCAAAATGATCTTGCCCATGTGACCTCCATCATTTGGATTCCTCCTTCTATAATTTGCATAGGAGTCATTCCCTTGTTCAAATTTAAATTTAATTTAAATCAAAGGGAAAAAAAATCAATAGATACATATAGCAAATATTTGTATTCATTCCTGTGTATATATACTCACACAGACATTGTTATTTTCAGCTTGACAAAAATATATCGCTGTAATTTAATTATGTTTTCAATTATTTTAGGTGACAGAGACGGATATGCAATGTAATTGGCCCTGATCTGGCATCTCGTCTGCAGTCACTCTCTCACAGACGCGCCGTTGCCTCGCTCTGTCTTTTTTACAAATACTTTCACGGTAATTGCTCCGATGAGCTGCTTTCGCTGGTTCCCTGGCCTCATGAATTTAAACGTCCTACGAGGCTGGAATCCCGTTCCCACCCCTTCACCGTTGAAACTGTTAGATGTAGACGTCTCTTCTACTCCAATAGCTTCATGTCTCGCACATCTCGCCTGTGGAACTCCCTTCCCTATTCCTGTTTCCCTGACAAATACGATCTCCAACTATTTAAGTGTAACGTCAATCGACATCTCCAGTTGCCTTGATCTATCCACTTCCCTTCTCCACATCCTTTCACCTTTCATTCCTATCTGCTCTCGCTCCAAATCTTCTGTAACCCCCTTGCCTTGATCGATCCACTATCTTTCTCCACATCCTCTCCTTTACCACTCCTATCTGCTCTTCCTCCAAACCTTCTGTAACCTCTTGCGTGCTAGTGGCTTCCAGCCTTGCTTGGGGTGATAAGCTTAAAAAAAAAAAATTGGAGAGTAGTTTCGTTGATCGTAGACTTAAATATTGCAGACCCGCAGCCTGCAGTAATGTTAAGCGGGGTTAATCTGACATTACATTTTCAGAAGAAGCGAAGCGGCTCACCCTTGCCTTGTCCACAATTTTGAATTCAGAGTTTTCCTTATTCTAGAACAGTTGTCCCCAAATCGTTTTTTTTCTCTGGGCCGCGCTTTCCGACTGAAAATTTGCTCTCGCCTCAGAAATTTTATGTGATAAAAGGTACAAATAAAAAAACAGATAAAGGGTCAAAAGGGAGATAACCGCGTATTCGAAGTCAGAACATTATCATTGATAACTCTCTCCTCCAATTTGCGGAACCTCGTTACTATATTCACAATACTTGATATAATACAAAAAATATCACAATGATAAAGTCGGCCAATAATAGTTTATAACTATTTATATTGGGACTCATCCATGCAGTTACAAATAATCTAAAATAATTTTAAATTTTGAAATCATTTATTTTGGCATATGAATTTTTTGGAACTGTTTCTAAATCTTTGACTGTCTTTCAATCATTTCGCCTCACCTGCTATCAACTTCCACCGCACCTATGAGGCGCGCTGCGCCGTTTAGCAACCACTGTTCGATAGTAACTGAGACTCAAGAGTATAAACATCAGTCTACCCTGTTATTTGCTCTTTGGAGACGAACAGATCGATTCGCGCGTTTCTCATATGAAACCAGGCTAGACAGGAATTTGAACTTACATCGACAATTTCACTTTCTGCACCAATAACCGTCACGCTGCCCGCACCATTTTGAGGGATGCGCTGTAACAATTTATCACTTGTTGTTAGCGAACCAAAAAGATGACGCAACATGGGTTCATTTTTGGTTAATTTGCAGTATAAGCACCAAAGGCCCCCGGTGTTGAGAATGTACCATTCTGGTGTGAAATTGCCTGGTTATTTCGAAAATAACGCTAAAACATTGCGCTCGATTACCGTTTTTGATTTATCGTCAATGTAAGTTCGGTCTCTTTCGCGTTGTCCGGCCGCCATTACTGGGGTTGTTAACATATTTTTTTCCTCTATGAGTAATGCGCGGAAGCTTACTTAGTTAACGGCCTTTTTACAGCTTTTCGTATCTTACTGGTCTTGATTACTGCGCGATTTTAAATGAAGTTTTAAATGAATAGTATTTTTTTCTTTATTGTCCTTAATAAATCTGCTTATAGCTAATGAAACAGAATCTCAACCTAAAATGTAATTTATGAAGATATTTTATCTTTATTCAAGATACTTCCACGACACATAAAAATATCATTGAAAAGAAGGAAAAAAATTCTTTTTTTTCTACTTTTCAGACACGTAATTTTTATTTTATTTTATTTTAATTGTCCGACTTTACGTTATTTCGCGCATTCATTTCAAACTTCGCGCATTGCGTAGTAATCAAGACAAGTGAAGCTTCCCCGCCGCATGACTACCCGAGGCAAACGTATGTTAACAAAGCTGGTAATGGCGGACGTTCTGTGTACGCGACGAGAAAGAAGTCGAACTTACATTGTCCATAACTTCTAAACGGTAGTCGAGCGCAATGTTTTAATGTCATTTTTTAAATAAGCAAGCAATTTAACACCAGAATGGTATATTCTCAATGCCGGGGGCTTTGGTGCTTATACTGCAAATTAACCCCATTTTTTTACTCTAATGCAATCCCTGATTTATTTATTTTTTTGATGAATGTTCCATGGTAAATTTAATTGTGTTGTGGAAGTTGTTGCAGAAACTAAAAATTTTTTTCACTTTCTGCAACAACTTCCACAACACAATTAAATTTACCATGGAACATTCATACACATCCGTCTCTTTCTTAGACGTTGTGATAAAATTAAACAAACACACACTTTCCACCAGTTTATACAACAAACCCACAAACCATCACAAATTCCTTCACTTCAAAAGCTGTCATCCTCTTAAATTAAAAAAATCTATCGTACACAGCTCATTTCTAAGAATCAAACGCATATGCTGAGACCATCTAGATTTTCTACACAACATTAATAACTTAACAGAACAATTCCTAAAATGTAAATACCCAATAAATATAATAAAAGAAGCACTTAATAAAACTATCCACATAAACCGTAACACACTTCTCACATACAAAAAAAGTAAAAACAACAATCGGATTCCCATGGTTTTTAACCACAATCAATATTCCCACACACTTACTCACAAATTAAAAAATGACTACAAGATCCTCCAATTAAACAAAAATATCAAACACATTTTCGCCAAACCACCCATCAACGCAAAAAAACAAACACCTAACTTATCAGCTATCCTCACCTCCACCAAATATCTAAATAATAGAAACCAAACAGGTAATTACAAATGTAACAAAACTCGTTGTCTAATTTGCAAACACATAATAACAGACAGTGAATTTCTCGCACCCACTCCAAAATCACAATACATCCATCCCGCCTCACTTGTGATAGCAATAATATAATTTACTACCTATTCTGCACAATATGTCCTAATAGTGGATATATTGGCGAATCTGGAACTAACTTTAGGCTTCGTTTCAACAACCATAAACAAGACATACGACAAAATAATTCATATTCCCCAGTAGCAGAACACTTCAATAGACCACGACATTCGATAGATAATTGCAAATGTATATTGATAGACTCAAATTTTAGCACTACATACATACGAAGAAAAAAAGAGAAATACTGGATTTTAAAATTAAACACATATAAACTAGGGTTAAACAAAGACTTGGGTATTCTAAATCAGTATAAATATTTCAATAGTTAAAATATTTCTTCAAAAAATTTCTTTAGATATGGTAAAAAATCCTTTTTAAACATTAACCAAAACACCAGATGTCCGTTAAAGAATCAAACACAATCGCGTTCCACACCACGTGTCGTCCGAGTCTAAAAACAAACACACAAACACAGTAATTTAAGTACAACGCACATACGAAGAAGAAAAAAAGAAAAATACTGAATTCTAAAATTAGACACATATAAACTAGGGGTAAACAAACACGTGGATATTTTAAATCTACATAAATATTTCAACAGTTAAAAATATTTTAAGAAATATTTCTTGAGTTATGGTCAAAAAACCTTTTAAACAACATTTAAGACACTATCATCAGTCTTCCGCCAAAAATTCAAACAAAGTCGCATTGCACATCACGTGACATGCACGCTTCACGACAAACGCTGTAAACAAACGCTGTAAACAAACACACAAACACAGTATCTCATTTGATTTCTGAGGAAAGACCTAGGTGGTCTGAAATATTAAATAAATAAATATATACAAAAACACAGAAATAAATACTTTCATAAAAAAAACACCCAATTTTGTTTCATTTATTTTATCCAGATATTATATACATAACAAGAAAGTATACGTGGCCTCTCATTATGCTATATAGATATATAAAGACATTTATATTATGTTTAACGTTCTTTTTATAGATACAAGTATTTAAGCAAATGCTCTGTTTTATAATAAACAGTATTAAATAACATTTACCGGCCTGAATGTCCGAGAAATTTTCATAGAAAATTTTCGCTCTCCGACAGGAATCGAACCTGTATCCTATACGGAACCATCATTTCGCGTGATGTGCCTTAACCTTTCGGCCACAGAGCAAGTTCGATTTTACTATCTTTAAACTTAAATCTTCCATGAATCTCTTCTATTCATATCTGCTCTAGCGTATCAAATGTAAACAAATGACGTCATATATTTTAGAATTAGCAAGAGATTCATGGAAGATTTAAGTTTAAAGATAGTAAAATCGACCTTGCTAACCAGACGCCGCTCATTTGCTTAAATACTTGTATCTATAAAAAGAACGTTAAACATAATATAAATGTCTTTAAATAAATTGTCGGACAATGTCCAATTCTAAAATATATATAGATATATATAGATATAGATATATAAACTTAGTAACAGTATATATATATATATATATATATATATATAAACAAACTTGGTAACTTAATATATATATATATATATATATATATATATATATATATATATATACGCACGTGCCCGACTGGTTAGACCGTTCGCATTCTGACCATGAGACCCGGCTCCAAATCTCACCATGGCCGATTTCTCAGGAAGGAGACTTTCTGACTGGAGGGGTTGATCCCAGCGTGCGGCACCTTTGTAAGGTTATTGTTATAACACAAACTCGATATTACGTAATTCGTTGAGTATGCGTTATACGCAATGTTTAGGCTATAGAAGTAACGCCTGTAGAGTTAGTTTGAAGACTGACTCCAATACGACAGGTATTTACCCAATCCCCTCCACAAGAAGGTATGTGGCACAAGGCCGGTTTATATATGGATTGATTCCGAGCAAGAAGGCTCGGGCAAAAATCTCACTTGGATCCCGCATACACGGGGTCGGGTTTGTCTACATTACCAGACGAGACTATGCCCGTAGGCATAGTCTCGTCTTGGTTCCTCTCTACCCGAAGACATAGAGTTCGACAAGTCTGTCGCGAGTCCGTCAGCAAACTCCCTGACGCAGGTGCGACTGGTATTTACCCAATCCTCCGAGCGAGGAGCGATTTGGCACAAGGCCGTTTTTTATGTGGGCGATCCGAGCCTATAGGCTCGGGAAAAAATTCCTCTTAGACCCAGTATACACGGCGTCGGTTTTGTCTACCTACCCAGACTAGACTGATATACAGGCAGAGTCTTGTCTCGGTCACAAGTCTGTCACGAGCCTGGAATCGAGCTACCTACTAACGACCATGGAACACTGTATAGTATTGTCTAATAGAGTCGCTGGAGTTGTACTCTTTACTCCACAACAGGAGATTTCGTAAAGCAATGCCTTATAAAAACAACTGAAATTGTATGTCCAGAGAAAGCACACTTATTCAAAGACATTAACTAGGAACACTGTTGCTGAACTGATTGATGAAATGTCAGAGGATTTCAAACAACAGTTGAAGGCTGTTTCATCAAGGTTTGAACATTTTTCTATTGCTATTGATGAGACAGTTGACGTCACTGGAATAGCACAGCTTGCAATCTTCATCCGGGTCTGTGATAGTAAATTTAATATTTATGAAGAAATGATTGTTCTGGTCGCCATGCATGAAGCTACAACACTCCAGGAGGATCTTTTAGAGTTTTGAACAAGTTCTGCATGAGTATAGTTTTGATTTGAGTAAATTTGCATGCTTATCTACTGACGATGTTACAAATATGGTTGCCAAACATAATTGTGTCAAGTTAGAAAGGAAACTAGAAAACTCGCATCCAGATTCATCATTTGCATATTTTCGCTGTATTATTCATCAGCCACATTTGTGTTCAAAGATTTTTAAAATAGATCATGTGCTTAGCTTGGTCACCGTGAACTACAGTGCTGTTCGATAAAAGTGACTCACCTGATGTTTTTTTTATCTAAATGTTCTCTTCTCCGATGAAACGAAAGTTGAGCTAAATTCAAAGGATAAGCGATCTAAAATCCGAAGAAGAAGCTTTGAAAGCTCTTTGAATTTAGCAGTAAGTACTGTCAAGCATCCGTTCAGTATAATGTTCTGGGGATGCTTTTCTTTTCATGGAAGTGGTTTCTTAAAACCTATTGAAAAGACCCCGAGGAGTGAGCAGTACAAGAGAATTTTAGACTCTTGTCTGCTCCCTTCTGCTGAAAGGGGGCAAATTGACCCCACCAAGCTCATTTTATGCAGGATAATGCTCCCTGTCATAAATCAAAATTGATAAAGGAATACTTTGATGAGAAGCAGGTGAGTATTATGACATGGCCGCTTCAATCTCCTGACCTCAACCCCATAGAAAACTTATGGAGCATTATAAAGTACAGGCTCTCGAGAAAGCAGTTGAGCAACAAAGAGGATTTGATTGTGAATTTCATATCCGAATGGAATTCAATGCTTGGAGATGAGATTTTCCCAGAACCTAATCAAGTCAATGCCAAAAAGGGTTGAAAGGGTTATTCAAAATAAAGGAGGACCCATAGATTATTAAATATTTCGAACTATATTACCTATTATAAATAAATTATACCTCTATTATTCTTTATTTAAAGCTGTTCGGTTATGTTTCTATTGATTACTAGTAGCAGGAAATAAGTTAGTCACGTTTTTTTGCACAGAGTTTTTCCCTAAATCTCATTTATATCCCAAATTATAATTATCAATAGAATACCTTAGGGTGAGTAAACTGTTTTACTAGGTGGTAGGGAAGGGGTCTTTATATTAGTAAGATTAAAAATTAGTTTGACCCCAAAAACAATAGGCGAAAAAAGTTTTAAGTAAAAAAAATCAGATGAGTCACTTTTATCGAACAGCACTGTATATCAGAGGCCTTGCTCTCAACCATCGTCAGTTCAGTCAGTTGTTGGAAGATATGGACAATCAGTTCACCGATGTTCCATTCTATGCAGAAGTCCTCTGGTTGTCATGTCACAAAGTGTTGAAATGATTCTTTTTGTCGAGACAAGAAATAATTATGTTTTGGAGATAAAAGATCAAAACACAGATGAATTGAAAGATGAAAGTTGTCTTCAAGATGTGGTTTTTGTTGTGGATATTACTGCACAATTAACTGGTGTTAATTTAAAAGTACAATGTGAAAACAAACTTATCACTCAATTGTATGATGGCATGAAGTACTTCATTACAAATTATAGAAGCCACAGGTGTCAAAGGAAAATTTAATTCATTTTCCTACGTTCAAAGAGCTGAAAAACACTACGGAAACTGTACTTATCTTTGCTAAGAATAACAGTCAGTTGGAATTGTCATCAAAGGAAATTCAGAAAAGATTTAGTGATTTCTCATCTGAACATCAGTTTGCATTATTCTGAGCACCATTCACCTTTGGTGTTGCCAAGACAGAAGAAAGCCTGCGGATGGAACTATTAGAAATGCAGTCAGATTCTACACTAAGAGCAAAGTATCTTGAAGTAGGAATACCTGGGTTCTTTTCATACATTCCTGGAAAGTTTAAAAACATCAGGAAGTTTGCCACAAAGATTATGGCAATGCTTGGTTTTATCAATGTGTGCGAAAAGTTATTTTCTTTCATGAAATCAACAAAAACTTCTCGGAGAACAAGGCTAACTGATCAACATTTGTCATCTCTGACCAAAGTCGGCACTGCACAGACATACCAAAAATTGTCAGCATCCGACCATCCTTGAAATCTACAAATCAACCATTCGTCCTTGCATTGAATACTGCTGCCATAATATAGTCTGGTGCCTCCTCGACAAAATCCAGAGACGGAAATGCAATGCAGGTCCTGATCTGGCATCTCGTCTATAGTCACTTTCTCACAGACGTGCTGTGGCTTCCCTCTGTCTTTTCTACAGATATTTTCATGGTAACTGCTCTGACGAGGTACTTTTACTGGTAGGCAAACTGTGTGAATTTTCAGCGTGCTACTAGGTTGGCCTCTCGGTCCCACCCTTTCACTGTCAGAATGGTTAAATGTCTCTTCTACTCCAAAAGCTTCTTATCTCGCACTTCCCGACAGTGGAATTCCCTTCCTCTTACTTGCTTCCATGATAGCTCAAATGATCAAATATCAGATGATCAAAAATTCAAATGTAATGTCAATTGACATCTGCTGATGCCTTGCTCCTGATCCCCGTCATTCTCTTTATCCTTTCCTCAAACAACCCTCTTTACTCTTGCTCCAGCTCTCTGTAACCCCTTACGCGCTAGTGGCACTCCCGACTTGTTTGGGGTGAAATGCTTTAAAAAAAAGTGGTGTCGAGCCTCAGGACAAAAAACTAAAACTGACTGAATAGCGGCAAATAAATTTTCTGTTTTGAACTGTTGTAGTTTTTGTACAGTATATTTGTTGCTGTTGCAAACTGCAAGTATATGTTGTTGCTTAAAATGTTATTTTTTTCATCAAACTACTTCATTATTTTATACGCATGAATCCTGCTAAAACATTTGGATACACATTGTGTGTTTCTCAATTTAAGTAACAAAACAATCTGCAATAAATTTTATTAAACGACTAATATATTCACACTTGACTAATAATATTCACAATTGGTTGTCGTGTGTGATCCTCATGACAACACATATGTGACCATAAAGCCATCGGAGAATACTCAGTTGGACATGTTTGTGTTAGGGTCCCAGCAATGTATATATGTATGTATGTTGCGGCATTCACCCTGGATCGGTTAAGCCGGCTCCTTCGAAGGAATTCACCGCGTCCGGAACGAAGGCCGACCAAGCACGGCGATCCGTCGCCAATGCTGAAACGAGCGACATCCATTCCTGATTCCAACGACGGTGAACTCTTGAAACGGAGTAACAAGGGAGTTTGAACTTCACACGCGGTCCCCACACCTCGCGTGCTATCCCAGTGGAGGGAGGAATATGCTCTTACTTGCCGCAGAATTTCCACAGACGCAGAGGCAGGAGTAACCAAGAGGCCGCCGGATGCCGGTGCAGACGCCGAATGGTTTTGAATTCAGAGTTGACCTTCTCCTAGACCAGTTGCCATCCAAGGCTATAGAACCCAGTCTGTCCTGCAATTTACCCATAGTTGGAGGGAGAAGAATAGGATCCACACCTTTCCCAAGGGTGTTAGCACGTAAGTGAATGCAACGGATTCGACTGGAATTCGAACTCGGCTCTACGAATCCTTAATCCGAGCCGTTATCCATTACTCCACCGTGCCTGTTCACTCCACCGTGCCTCCTCACTATTTTTTTCAAAAAAGTATTGCTAGTAAAAATCTTTTGCCTAAAATGTATTGCTGATAATATATTGATAGTAATGATTTTTTCTTTTACAAAGTATTTCTGGTATTAAGACTTATTTTTACACTTTCATAGAGTTTTGACCCCAATTTGGGGGTTAATTATTTGCCCATAGTTGAGACCCTAACAGGTGCTACCACCCCGGGTCAGGGTGAAGCTAGGAACACCAGCAATTAAGAGGTGGTTCCCCGCTCCTCAAAAACTCTTGATCAGAGGCCTTGCTGTTGGATGTAGTTTATCGTCATACCCAGGACAGCCAAGAAACTGGTATATCAGCCAAACCTGGTTATAGAGATAGGAGCTGTAACAATTTTATGGGACGTTAAAATACACACAGACAGAACAATCAAAGCTAATCGTCCAGACATCGTGATCAAAGACCACAAGACCGGAATGTGCTTTTTTATTGACATGGAAGCACCTGCAGACTGCATTGTATCTTTGAAGATGTTCAAAAACTATTACAAGAATCTTGAAATGGAAATCTGGAAAATGTGGCATATGAGGACATCAATGATCCCAGTTGTAGTTGGAGCACTCGGATTGATTGGAAAAAGTATCCAAAAAGTGGGGAGTAGCCCATACCATAAAGAAATACAAAAAAAATGTACTCACAATTGCAGGCCACACCTTACGAAGGACTTCATATATGTAAAATATGTGTGATCTTAGGTATGTGATTTTCTTAATAAGTAAAAATCAAAAAATGCCCAGTGAAGTCATGATGTCATTTCTGACCTTACACCCGGAAAGAAATGAGTATACACCAGAAACCAAAAGAAATAATAATAATAATAATAATAATAATAATAATAATAATAATAATAATAATAATAATAATAATAATAATATCATGTCTATTTGCGCTATGGCATTGAAGACCCGGATACATGACGCAAATGCTACCCGGATGATGAAATAGTGATGGAGTGACTACACAGTGGAATTTCGCAATCCTCACAGACAGTAAAAATTGATGTAAACAGACCAAATATAGTGAAATAAAAGATTTCAGAAAAGGAACCTGCCAACTAATTGATATGACTTGACCACAGGATTCCAATGAAAAGAAAAAAAGAATTTTAAAAAAACTGTCAAATTATAAGGACCTGCAAATCGAAATAACAAAAATGTGGGAACTTAAAACCCCGATTATCTCTGTTGTGATAAGGGCGTTGGGTATGATAAAGAAGGGTACTGAAAATCTTCTGAGTAAAATTCCTGAACACATCAGCATCTCAGACCCGCAAACGTTTACTTTGTAACTGCACATGTCATCAGCAAAATTCTCTCCATCGAAACGAAACGTCCTTAATATGGATAAATAACTCTCCTACAGTGTCCTTTTTACTCATAGACCGCGGAGGGTACTTGGTAACTAGGCACTTAAAATGACTCTCTGGCAAGATTAATACTACTACTACTAATAATAATAATATGGAATATTGCGTTCGTCTTCCCCGTTATCCATTTTTTGTATGTCTGTGTGTGTGTGTTTGTTATAAAAGCAAATTAATGATCATGTCAACCTTAGGAGAAATATGACGTCAAAGTGATCAATAAAAATAATTATGTTTTAAAAAAATAAAACTTAACATTTTCCCCAAATAAACTTAATTAGTTTACATGCGTCGTTTTTTTTCTTTTCTTTTCTGTTCTTCTTTCATCCTAATAATTTCCACACTTTATTAGTAAAGTTTTTTTTTATTTTATACATGTTCAATATTATACTCCTGCTGATCAGGGATTAGTAGAAGTACAAGTGTAGTTGAATTTAAATTTTAAATGTAGTAGGAGTTTGATTAATTACAGACTAGTCTCCTTTCATTTGTTTGTCAATAATTATAAATAGGCAGTAAGTTGATATCGAGCTTAAGGGCCGCCGGACGCGGTGTTTAAGCGAATAATAGTACATCTGAAATTATAAACTACATGAAGTTGATGGCTGTGGAGGTGGTATAGGGGGAGTAGTTGGTGCTATGCAGGAACCAATTCAAGAACTGCAGGCTCACGATTCTCGCGTTTCAAACGTTAATACCACGTGATCAGTGAAAATCCTCTCTGATATCTTGTACTGGTCTGGTTTAGCGTTGCCGGATGTACCATTTTTTTGTTTTCTTATTCAAGAGTTTATAAGTCAAGTGGTTGATATAATTACCTATATTGTTACCTTTCACTGAACTATGAAGAGAAGACAAAGCCATCTTAATTTAGCAATAATAATTCAAGTTGATTCACGTCTCACTAAGAAAAATAAATATTTTGTTGCCAAAGTATAGTCATTTTCTGAGCATACACGTACGCAGTTACACACACACACACACACACACACACACACACACACACACATATATATATATATATATGATAGAATATAATTTTAAGGTATAATATATTTTGGATTAAAGTGCTCAATATCAGGGATGAGGTTGATATATATATATATATATATATATATATATATATATATATATATATATATATATATATATATATATATATATATATATATATATAATTAATAAATCGGCGACTTCAGAAGCCTAGTACACTCCTGAAGACATGATCAACCTGGAGGGGTTCCTCCAACAGGAATGAGAAGGCCCTAGTACACTCCTGAATACATGGTAAACCAGAGCGTGGTTTCTTCAACGGGAGTGAGAAGACTCTGGATTTAGATTTGGAACCTGATATAACCAAAATTATATTAAAATTGTGTTTATCTTCTTTGGCAACCTGAATAGTCTGTGTTTTGAATAATGGCGAATATATAAAGAGATACTATTTGATATACATATATACGTATATACGTATATTTTTATCAGTTCACTTAAATCAAGGCGATAATAAGACTAAGACGCAAGAGGCTCCTGGGAATGAAAGAGAATGAACAGACTTTAGAAAGAACCGGAAACTCAGTTCTAAACAGGAAACAAGGGATAAACATCGACTCCTGTTCAAAGGAGAGAAGAGGAACGTGAGCCGGACAATAGGCGAACCTATCTACTCTTATTGTTGGGGGAGTGAAAATAAGAGTCCAGACGCAGAGGTTAAGATTACATAGCTGAAGCAGGCTTTAGATGGAACTGGAAACTCAATCGTAAACAGGAAACATGGAATAAACCTCTAATCATGTTAAAAAGACTGGCAAGGAGTGTGTACCCGACCATAGGCGGCTCTATCTACATTGTAATTGTTATAAAAATTTGTAGTCTTTAATTTGTTACCTAAATATCTTGATGGTCTTTTTGATGCTACAATTAAAAAAGATAAATTTAAAAATCATTTTGATTTGTTAAGTTTTTATTTTTTCACGATGATAGAGAAAAAAAAACGACTGGTTCCCCAGTATGAACCATTCACTTCGTCTCAGATACCGTGTGATAAACTCAGCCCCCTCCCGAATGGCTGACTTAATATTTTTTGAACCTCTCTGAGCCAAAAGGCCGATGAGCGAGGTATTTTTCAGTGTGACCTCGTCACTACCGATTATATCACAAGAATCAGTTTAAAGTGGGTGTGACGGCAATAGCATGGAGAAATTCCCCTTTTGGGGGAGCCTCGGGCACCGTGCTATAAATCCAGCCCTATCTCAAATGAGAGATAGAGATATTTCCTGAGGGGAAGGCCACCAGCAGCTTCGCCTGATATTATTAGTACCGACCCCACCACAGGGGACCGAGGAGCCATACAAGGGGGCGTTCATATGTGCTACTGTTATGTAAAGCTTTTCGTAGCTTGACATTATTTGGGGTGAATTAACAAAAAACATTTTGTGGAGAGTGGGTCAACGTTAAACATCAATGAGCGCATTTTCATACAGAAAAGAATTATATATATATATATATATATATATATATATATATATATATATATATATATATATAAAGATAGATATATATACATATATATATATATACATATATATACATATATATATACATGTATATATATATATATATATATATATATATATATATATATATATATATATATATATATATATATATATATAGTCATCCACTAACATACTGTTTCGATGTATCACACCTCATCAGTGTGGTTAGACGTCCAGTTGCCTCTAACTAGGATTGAAATCTGGCTGAATTGGCGTCAGTCAGAGATTCTAACCCTAAGTTGTTGCCGCACGTCAGGGATGAAGGTGAATTTAAGCGTATTTATTTTTAGATAAACACACAGTGACTGAGGGAACTCGATTCTGACATCTGGTCTCGATTTCTCTGTCTAGTTTGCCGTTTTCCGTAAATATGCTGTCCAGATATCTGAATTCACTGGTTTGCTTTAGCTGGGTCCCATTGATGTTAATATCTAGTTTTTCTGGTCTCTTACTGACGGTCATGACCTCGGTCTTACTGACCCCAATCTTCATGTATTTCTCGCAGCTTGAGTTGAGTTGGTCAGTGTGTTCCTGCAGCTGGAGCCTGTCGTTGTTCATCAGCAATACCAATCACACGACACATCGAACGACAAAGGATCAAGTAATTCGGACACCTCACTCGTATCCCTATCAACCAACCAGCCCTACGAGCATACTCCCTCAGGTACTCTGCCTGTAGATCGAGAGGCAGGCCAAGAATGCACTGGAGCGACTCAGTGGCTGACACTCTCAGAGTCCACGAGATATCTCTCCTGCAGGCCACTTGCCTTGCCGCGACGCCTAACAGCACAAATGTAAGGAAAAAGTAACTAAACTATAAACGTTATTTTTTTTTATCAAGATATAGATTGGTAAAAGTGACAAAGAGAGTTAGACTTTCGTTAACAGGTAAACTGAAGTTTACCGGCAGGGTCTCCAGTGTCCAATTTGAAAAAAAAATAAAAAATAAAAATAAATAAATACTGGAATTTTTGCTTAAAAAAAAAACAACATATTTATGCTATAATACGTCAATCTGACGATATTTGTTTGGATTAATATCTCTGTTGAATAGAAAAATTCTATGTCATTGTGTCGTTAAAAATAACGTCAATAATGTCCTTTCTTCACCCAAGGTCAACTAGATTCAAAGTGACAAATACATATATGCATAACTCTTTCTTGAAAGAGTTCATCACAAAATGTACTAATTTATGTCGATTCAAAGCTGTAATTACTTATTCTGTATGTTTCTTTGTTTTCTATGTCCATAGCTTGTGTCGCAGTAAAACAAACAAATATATTAAAATAGCCAATTTATTCGAATGTCAGGCCTGGATGTAAACAGGTAATGGAGTATCCATTACACAAACATTCTACTATTTGAACAAAAGGTTAAAATTAACTTTGAATTAAATTATGCCGAACGCACAGATACTAGACTGTTCCAAGTCAAATGGACTGAGGCAGCGACATTGCGATCCTCGCCATTAACTCATGATGGGTACAGCTCTGACTCGAAGCAGAATAACCGAATCAAGACGTAAATAATCCCATTTTATATGCTAACCACGCACGCATTCTCCGGGTCAGCGATGAAGTCTTCCATTTTCGTCCTCTTAGCAGCTTCGGACGGTTTTACGACTTATTCATTGATTTCCATTCGCGGTATAGGTTTACTTGTGGCAGAAGGTGATCAAAAACTTCCCAGACCCCACTAAAATCAGTCATCGATTTGATTTATATTATATATATATATATATATATATATATATATATATATACATGGTGTCCATAAAGTTCGTGTGCACTTTAAAAAATTTATGACTTTATTTGTATTTGCGATAGAAATAATCTGTAAAAAATGTTATAAAGTTTAATGTACCTAGTTTTAAGTATAGCTAAAATAACTAATGTAATTTCAGGCATTAAAGTAAATCAGTTGGCAAATGTTTTCCGTGAACTGCAAAATCGTATTACCCTTTGTATTGCTAATGATTGAGGACATGTGGAAAGTTAAATAAAATTTCAATAAAACCTTAAAAAATATAGATTTACTTCTTTCTAATCCTTTTTACAAATTATTTCTATCGCAAATACAAATAAAGTTATAAATTTTTTGAAAGTGCACACGAACTTTATGGACACCCTGTATATAGGGTGTTCCAGTAACTTGGACCGATTTTAAATGTGAATTAAATTTAAGCGTCTAATGATTTTTTCTTTTTCTTTCAGATTTGGCGGACATTTGGGTAATAATACTTTTCACACATAATTGTCTTGAGTTAAATAACATGATCCATTAGAGAAATAAATAAATTTTCAGCAATAACACTGATTTATTTACTGCTGACTTTGAGCCGTCTTAATGAAACTCCCTTATATATAATCCGTTTTAATGAAACACCTTATATATATATATATATATATATATATATATATATATATATATATATATATATATATATATACATGGATTTTTCTTTTTCTTACATTATTTCTTATTAGTATAAATATTATTTAGTGGTTATATGCGTTTCAATTGCCATCCCTGTGTTATATATTCTTAAACAATGAAATTAATGTCAACTGGCATAGATCAAGAAGATTTTCTTTAGTAGGACTTGTCAATCTAGGCCGGTTTATATTCATTTTGCTGTTTAAGAAAAAACAGCGTTTATAATAATAATAATAATAATAATAATAATAATAATAATAATAAACTGTCAAAATACAAGGACCTTGAAATAGAAATCTCAAAAATGTGGCACATGGGAACATCAACAATCCCTGTTGTAGTTGGAGCCCTTGGACTGGTTGGAAAAGATTCCAGTAGGCTGATTGAAGGGATATCTGGAAGTCCATGCCTCAAAGAGATACAAAAAATTGTTCTGACAAGTACAGCCCACACTTTACGAAGGGCTTTATCTATGTAATATTTTTTTTTTGCAGGGGAAAGTGTCATGATACCATTTCTAACCTTAGGTCCCTGGGCGGGACCCGGAAAGAAATGTGTAAACGCCAGATATCAAAGGAAATAAAAATAATAGTAATAATTATAATAATAACAATAATAATAATAATAACAATAATAATATGTGTGTTTGTGCGTGTATATATGTGTTTTGTTAGAGACGCGGTAGACAAGGTACAGCGGTTCGGTTTTTTATTGAATTTTTCTTGTGTTCGTACAAGTGTTTCTTTATTGGACACAAAACCAATACTCAATATAATATTAACTATGAAAACGGCTACAATGTGCTGACCGTGTTCGAAAAATAAAACGACGAAACGGCCGTCCGGTGCTTCATGCATTCTGTTGAGGATTCATCTAGGCTCGACGAATTATTTAATTATGATTACTCAAATCACCCTAATAATTTCTATCACTTGTATATCTTTGCTTGAACCGGCTTCTAATGCCCTGGATGGAAAAGCTTGGTGATAGAAGACATGACCCCCGTGGGGTGCAGAATCCGTTGGGCTAAGTAAACTTGGCTGAGTTACACGACGGAATTTGTGAAGAGCGGTGCTATATCGAGTCTAGTTATATATATATATATATATATATATATATATATATATATATATATATATATAGATAGATAGATAGATAGATAGATAGATAGATAGATAGATAGATAGATAATTTCCGGACCTCCCTGGGTTCAGTCAGTGATTTGTTCTTAAATAAATTAAGCAGAACGTAGAGATACGACATTGTCCTAAGGCAAATAGACAGGGGAGAATCATTTTAATCCTTGTCAGTAACTCATGGGTTCTCTGATTCGAAGCAGGAAAACCAATCAGGGTGTAAATAATCCAGTCATTTTTATGGGATGCTGAAACATACACAAACACATAAACAAGCGGTACCCCACTTTCTTTCACCATACGGTCAGTTTTAGACCCACCAGAGTGACAGGGTGTAATCGATTTCTATCTTGTCCTCAAATTAAGTCATTTGCCGTGGTGTGCAGTAATATGAATATATTTTCGAGGTGTATGATGAAATTTGTTTGGCGTTGAAAAATATTGCGTCATCCGTAATAGCATCAGATTTTTATCTCGACTGTCGATTAGTTGTCCTACGGCCATTGACTGCGATGGCCGTTACTCCAATTTGTAACGCTACTCGAACACACTGGCAAGCCATACCAGTGAGCAAATCAAAGCACTATAGACTGGCTCGGAAAGTCTCCTAATTTAATTCCGATCGAGAATCTGTGGACAATCTGCAAGGAACGACTTGGTAGAATGGAGATACAAAGTACTAAGATGTACACTGGATCGTGTTCCATTAGAAAAATACGAAAAAAAATAATGGAATTATTCGTTTCGTTTCAATTAATTTGCACAAGGCTGTACATCTAGTGACGTACCTGACGCATTTGTGTCAATAGACGAAATTAACAAGCCATTTCTTGTCCCAGTTGCAATCTGTTGTTAACTGGGACAAGAAAAAGTTTAACGCTGACAGAACGCGCCGAAAGCACGACAAATAAAAAAGCTGGCAATTTTCTTAACAATTTGGAGAAAGTAAGGAATAAACAGTCGAAAAGGAGTTAGTATTAATCAAAATAAGAAAATAAAGGATGCTGCCGGGAGCCATGATCGGGTATGTCCTGACAAAACACACACAACACACAAATATATATATATATATATATATATATATATATATATAGATAGATAGATAGATAGATAGATAATGGACATAGATAGATAGATAGATAGATAGATAGATAGATAGATAGATAGATAGATAAAAATAGACAAATAGATAGATAGATAGATAGATAGATAATGGACAGAGATAGATAGATAGATAGATAGATAGATAGATAGATAGATAGATAGATAGATAGATAGATAGATAGATAATAATGGACATAGATAGATAGATAGATAGATAGATAGATAGATAGATAGATAGATAGATAGATGAAATAGACAAACAGATAGATAGATAGATAGATAGATAGATAGATAGATAGATAATGGACAGGGATAGACAAACAGATAGATAAATAGACAAAGAGATAGATAGATAGATAGATAGATAGATAGATAGATAGATAGATAGATAGATAGATAGATAGATAGATAAAATAGACAAAGAGATAGATAGATAGATAGATAGATAGATAGATAGATAGATAGATAGATAGTGGTTGGTGCAGCGTTTGAAGAGCTATATTCCTGTATTTGCGGTAAAACAATCAAAACGACGGATCTATAGAGAAACAATTGACGTCATGTGCATTAATTTAAATTAGCTTAAGACAATACAAAATATTCTAGAAATGTTTTCAGTTGCATATACATTTATCTATACTTTTATTTATATCTTTTTGTAAACAAAATGTCAGATGATTCAAAAAATGATTTGTCGGTACCGCCTCTAAATAAGCTCACATCTATCACTCTTACGTAAAATAAATTATTGCATGAGCGGTCGCTTATTTTTTGTCACCTTCGGGGCTTGGGTAATGGCGTCTTGTAAGAGACAGTTCAGTCATTGTACAATTCGTAGATTGAATTTCACCATTCTTATCTCAACATGATAATTAAGTTTAACGGATAAATATTTGGATGTGTCAAAAGTATTTTGGATTTTATAGAACTTTACTCCGAAGCTTATCTTATTTGAACAATATGTTCAAATTCTTGAGCATGCCAGAAAACGCGCTCTCGCCCAGAAACTGGAACTAAGGTCTGCTCGGCATAGTTGCAGTATAAAACACGGGTGGGCTCTGTGTGTGTCGGGCAAACGCTAAATGTGCTGGTGCGAGCGTTTGCAATAGGTATTAAGTAGTTGCTCTAGGAGACGGGTATCTTCGAATACGAGTGGCCAGCTATTATATATATATATATATATATATATATATATATGTGTGTGTGTGTGTGTGTGTGTGTGTGTGTGAACATTGAAGTCAACACTCAGAGGCGACAGTCTGTTTCATGCTAGACGCAATCATCAGGCGGTCTGAGTGTTGGCTTCAATGTTCACTTTTATATTTATATTTACATACGCTCTATCTCTGATATTGAGCACTTTATCCCATAAATATAGCACACCTTAAAACTTTATTTGTTCATATATATAATATATATATACATATTCACACAACACACACACATACACACACACAGATATATATATATATATATGCATATATATATATATATATATATATATATATATATATATATTATATAATATTATATGAAAAGATTACTTAACTTTTAAATATCAGTTAATTAATTAAACGTTACGTAAGCTTTTTTATATAATAGGGGTTAGTTCGAAATTCCAATCACCTGAAGAAGGCGGGAGCATACAACGGCTGAAACGTCGTGAATATGTCACCAAAGATGAAAACAAAAGTCTGAACAATGTAAATAATGTAAATACAATACCTCATTTCATAAATATAGATAGATATAAACATCTTTTATATATCTGTCTATATTTCTGAGATAAGGTATTATGTACATTATTTACATTATTCGGACTATTGTCCTCATCTTTGTCGCCATATTTAATACAACGTTTCGGCCGTTGTACGCTCCGGCCTTCTTCAGTTGGTTGGAATGTCTAACTGAACCCTTTATTTCGCTCACTGGGGTAGACTGTTCTAGTTCCACGTGCCATGTTTTAATGGATGTCAGTTATCAGTTATCTCCTGTTAATTCCCCTCTCCAAGTTCTCCACTGCCTTAACCGGGTTTTGAACTCACACTCTTTGGGTCTTGTCACTAGATCTAACCAACGCCTTTATCCGCAGCTGCGGAAAGAAATATAAAGGAGAGACAGGCCGCCCTTTTAAGGTGAGGCTTCAAGAACACCAGAAAGCTTTAACACGAGGGGAAGTGGGAAAATCAGGCGTGGCTGACCACATATGGAGAGAAAAGGGAGACCACCGCCCTCTGTGGGATCAGGTTGAGATCATAGACAAAGAACATCATTGGAAAATTCATAAACTTAAGGAATCAGCACATATGCTAGGCCACAAAAATCTCCTGAGCCGACCAAGCATAGAAATGAATACAATATGGGAACCAGTAATAAGGAGTGCCAGAGAAAAGCGATAATAACAACAAAGTTGCAATATGAGCACTGGTAAAAATGGTTGCTGAAGACATTAGGTTTATAATACTCAGAAATTCATACACAGATGTCCTCAAGGATACATGGCACAGTGGATAAAGGCGTTAGTTAGATCCAGTGACAGGACCCAAAGAGTGTGAATTCAATACCCGGTTAAGGCAGTGGAGAACTTTCAGAGAGAAATTAACAGGAGATAACTGATAACTAACATCCATTAAACATGGCACGTGGAACTAGAATAATCTACACCAGTGAGCGAAATAAAGGGTTCAGTTCGACATTCCAACCACCTGAAGAAGGCCGGAGCGTACAACAATCGAAACGTTGTAATAAATATGGCGACAAAGATGAGGACAATAGTATATTTTACATATTGTATTTGCTCATTGCTCTGTATTTATTGTTTTATATTGAACCAACATTTTATTATATTTTTTATTTGCACCAGTATTATTAATATTACTAGTAGAACGTGTGGCCAGGCGTTATTTGTGAGATGGAGTTGTTTCCCTTTAGTGAACACAGGATTGACTCTGGGTAGGTTAACCCACGTTGTGTTGGAAGATCAGCGAAAAGATCAGTTGGTGAAGGAATGCCGAAGATCTTGATCGAAACGCCGTTTAGCTGAACCAGTCAGATCTGTAGGATTACCGCCCTCCACCCCGATTAATAAAATATCACTGCGGCGAGATTTTGGAATTATCGCCCTCCTGACGATTTACAGGCGGCGCGAAATTTGAAAGACTCGATCTCTTTCTCGGTGACTTTTCATAGCAAAATGATGTATTCTTTTCGCTTCTGCCCAATATGAGTAATCAACTACAGACACTTACAGTTGCATTGAACTTTTCACATTTCATTTCACTTTTCATCTTTTGTTCTCTAAAATGTCCTGACAATATATTTGTTAATATTTCTTTGTTCAAATTCTATGTCCTCGGAGTTATACGATTCCACCAAAATTGTTAGGGAGTCAAATGTACCAAGAGCTTATAACTTCTCATCAAATGAATGTATACCCGCTATAGATCACATGCAAGAGTCGATTTTTAAAAAAATCAATGACGCTTGGTAACAAGTGTAAACAGAATTTATTACAATATGATTACAAATCATATATACAACATTATGGAAAATAAAAGATAAAAATGTGACGAAGAAGTAAAATTTTTGATGTTGACGCAGCGTGTGTAATTCAAAGAATATAGAACAATAACACAGACCTAGAATCTATCTTTTCTATCTTCCTCGTTTCAAATCACATTCTTTTCAATAATGAAAACAACGTCATTCAATAACATTCTTGTCATCCATTGAAAGCGTTCAGTCGTGAAATTACTTCCTTGCCCCCCAAATTCCGTTTCTTCGTTGACTGGTTAAGCTCTGAGTAATTCACCTGACACTTTAGCGAACGCCCTCTGTCGGACTAAGTTTTATTAGTTAAGAATTTATTTTATCAATAGATAAATCCTTATTAAAAAAAAATTGAAAGGAGACTAGCCACTTAACGAATTTTTTTTAAATCGGGGGGACGAAGACAGGAAAAATAAATAAAATTCGTTGACACAAGCCATGATCAATTGCTGATGAGGTCTGTTATATACCAAGACAAAAGAGAAGGGAAATGAAAAGAAAAATCGAGAAGAAAGTGCAAAAGGAAAGAGAGATAAGAAAAGGAGAAAAGAAAAAGAGAGAAGAAATGGAGAGAGAGAAAAAAGAAAGAATGGCGAGAAGAAAAAGAGAGAAGTAAAAGCAAGAAGAAAAAGCAAGAAGAAAGAAAAGGGAAAAAGAGAAGAAAAGGAGAGAAGAAGGAGAGTGAAGAAAAGGAGAGAAAAGTGAGAAAAAAGGGAGAGAAGATGAGAGAAGAAAGAGTAGAAAGGGAGACAAAAAACAGATAAGAAAAAGAGCGAAAAAAGAAACTGAAAAACAAATATTCGATAAAAAGAAAAGAAAAATCAAAATTCCATTAACAAACAAGAATTGTGAGTGACTTAATGTATAATGTCTCTATCTATTTACATCACATTCCAGACACTACTTTTGGTCTGAAATTTTCACTGTATAATGTGCGATTAACGAGATTATGATTCACAAAGAAATTAAGTGCATTGACAAGAAGGAAATTATATTTTAAAAAATAATAATCCAAGAAGGTGATTATATTTTTCAAAATAATTAATATTTTAAAAAGTATTTGTTACGTAAAATATAGAATAAATGACTTTCTATCACTAAGCTACGCAGTTAGTGATCTATTCAGACAGACACAGATAGAGACACATATATATATATATATAGTCATCCGCGTACAAAACTGTTTCGCTGTATCACAGTTAATCAGTGTGGATAGACATCCGAATTGATTCAAGCCGGGATCGAAACCCGACCGATTTGGCATCAGTCATATATATATATATATGACAATTTTGAAAATTACTTTGCTATGTTCTGCCGATTGGATCGGGGTCATCAGAATTTTTTAGTTACGCCGATATATATATGTTTTACAATTTGCTTTATATATATACATATATATGTGTATGCGTTTGTGAGTGTGTGTGCGTGTATAAATATGCTATATGTGTGTGAGCGTATTTATACATATATATACAAAGTATGTATATAATTGAGTCTGAAACAGAATTGGGACTCATTAGCAGTGCGAGAATTGAAACCCTGACAGCTGAGTTATCAAGCAAACGTCATACCAACCGTTCCAACGGGCCTCGGTGACGAAGAGGTAGCAAATGAGACTCAATATAGCGCCGATCGCTCACAAATTCCGTGGTTGAACTCAACTGAGATTCTCTCTAACCATAGGACGGTGCCCCCGGAGCCACGACTGCTATCACCAAGCCGCTCAAATTTGAGCATTAGAAGCCGGTTCAAGCAATGATATACAAATGATAGAAATTATTAGGAGGATTTGATAATTATAATTAAGTAATTCATCAAGTCTGAATGAGTATATATATATATATATATATATATATATATATATATATATATATATATATATATATATATATATATATGAGTATATATACTTAATAGTATAATTAATAATAATTAATTATAGTAATTCATTGAGTTTGAATGAGTATATATATATATATATATATATATATATATGCACTGTCTGTACTTGCGTGTGTGTATGTCTGTGTGTGCATCTGTATGTGCTTGTATATATATATATATATATATATGTTTATATGTATATATATATATATGTATTATATGTGTGTGCTCCATGTGTATATATGTATGTGTGTGGTTGCGTGTGTGTGTATATATATATATATATATATATATATATATTTGTGTATGTGGTTGCGTGCCCATATGTATGTGTGTGTATGCGCATGCGTCTGTGTGTGTGTATATATGTGTGTGTGTGTGTGTGTGTGAGTGTGTGTGTGTGTGTGTGTGTGCGTATTTACGCAAGTGTGTGCGTATTTACGCAAGTGTGTGTGAGTTTATGCACCGGTAACATCTTTAAAATGAAAAGAAATCATTAATATAAAAGTAGCCGACATTTGTCCTTTTGTGTCGGGATAAAAAGTCGAAAAGATAAGTAAAGTTTTTTCTCAAGTTCATTAAGAAGAAATGTGCTTATGTTACAAATATCTGTTGTGTAAAATAAACGCGTTTTTTCATATTCAGATCGTGTGTTTATTAACGAATCTACGAAAAAAAATTAATTGCATGAGATAAAAAACTTCCATCGTGTAGAGAAAAAAAAGTATTTCTTAATTTCGGCTTTTCTTTGGTAAGAGTTGCAAAGTTTTATTTCCTTAACCCCAGGAGATTCATTCTTCAGAAGGCACATCCCTATTTCGAGAAACGAATTAGGACTTTCTCTAATGTCAGCAGCAATTACCAAGTTGCTGTAGGGATTTATTTTCGTGTACTAGGCTGCAGGAAGCAGGCAATTTATCTTTTAACGTGCTGCGGGCAAAACAAAAAATATATCAATATTAGACTGAAATTTTTTTCTGACAATAAAATATACTTGTTAAGACTTGATAAGACAAATGCCAAGTTAATCTCCATGAAAATGTTATGATAATATGCCCAATATAATTTGATTTTTTTTTACAATCTCCTGTTGGATATAAAAACCCTTATCTATTTTTTAGTATGCGGGGCTTAAGCACTTGCTTCAGTTTATAATAATTAATCTCGACCTAATTAAAATGTATTTTGGAATTTGCAACTATATGTAATATAATTGGCAGAAAATTGACACGACAAGATCCTTAATTCGTTTTATTCAGCGATCTATTAATATAAAGACGTATGCATAGCGTAACGGCTACAATGGAACTGGCGTGCCGTGTTCACATTCTGGCCTAATCTTTTGTTTTCACATTCCCACTATTACTCTTGGGAAAGGTAGGAATCCATGTCGTTTTCCACTAGTTATACTTTAAATAGTAAGGTACACTGCGTTCCCTAGCTTTGGTCGGCAACCAGTCTAAGGAAAAGAAAAACGAATTCCAAACCTTGGAAATAGCAACGGTAAACAGCATTCTTTGTAGGTTCTGGTCGGTAATTTTTTTTGCATGGCAATGTCATCAATTGAAAAAGTGCAAGAAACAATAACAGGGGTGGGATGGGAAGTTCATCGATATGAGTTTTCGCTCCATACAACTTGCCTATTGAGTGGTTCCACTAAGTTCAAGCTTCCTGGGTAAGACGTTAAGCTATATCCGCGTCATGTTAAAGACGATAAACTACGTCCAGTCCAACAGCAAGGCCTCTGATCAGGAGATTTTGAGGAGCGTGGAACCACCTCTTAATTGCTGGTGTTCCCAGGTCCACCCTGAGCCGGAGTGGTAACACCTGTTAGGGTCCCAGCTATGGGCAACTAGTTAACTATTACCAGCAATACTTTTTTTGAAAAATTACCAGCAATATAATTTTGAAGGAAAAATATTAACAGAAACAGATTTTTGACAAAATAAAATATCACCAGCAATAAAGTATTTTGTCGGCTTTGAGTAGCCCATTGGGGTTGGTGTACCATATAAACCAAATCAATCTAAACCAAAGAATACATATTCTATTCATACGAATCTATCCTAAAAATGTTGTCGGCATTAAATAACCCATTGAGGTTGATATGCCGTAAAACAAAATAAATCAAACCAATCTAGACCAATGAATACATATTCTATTCATACGAATCTATCCTAAAAATGTTGTCGGCATTAAATAAACCATTGAGGTTGATATGCCGTAAAACAAAATAAATCAAACCAATCTAGACCAATGAATACATATTCTATTCATACGAATCTATCCTAAAAATGTTGTCGGCATTAAATAAACCATTGAGGTTGATATGCCGTAAAACAAAATAAATCAAACCAATCTAGACCAATGAATACATATTCTATTCATACGAATCTATCCTAAAAATGTTGTCGGCATTAAATAACCCATTGAGGTTGATATGCCGTAAAACAAAATAAATCAAACCAATCTAGACCAATGAATACATATTCTATTCATACGAATCTATCCTAAAAATGTTGTCGGCATTAAATAACCCATTGAGGTTGTTATGCTGTAAAACAAAATAAATCAAACCAATCTTGACCAATGAATACATATTCTATTCATACGAATCTATCCTAAAAATGTTGTCGGCATTAAATAACCCATTGAGGTTGATATGCCGTAAAACAAAATAAATCAAACCAATCTAGACCAATGAATACATATTCTATTCATACGAATCTATCCTAAAAATCTTGTCAGCATTAAATAACCCATTGAAGTTGATATGCTGTAAAACAAAATAAACCAAATCAATCTAAACCAAAGAATACATATTCTATTCATACGAATCTATCCTAAAAATGTTGTCGGCATTAAATAACCCATTGAGGTTGATATGCCGTAAAACAAAATAAATCAAACCAATCTAGACCAATGAATACATATTCTATTCATACGAATCTATCCTAAAAATGTTGTCGGCATTAAATAACCCATTGAGGTTGATATGCCGTAAAACAAAATAAATCAAACCAATCTAGACCAATGAATACATATTCTATTCATACGAATCTATCCTAAAAATGTTGTCGGCATTAAATAACCCATTGAGGTTGATATGCCGTAAAACAAAATAAATCAAACCAATCTAGACCAATGAATACATATTCTATTCATACGAATCTATCCTAAAAATGTTGTCGGCATTAAATAAACCATTGAGGTTGATATGCCGTAAAACAAAATAAACCAAACCAAACCAATGAGTTCAAAACATCGAAAAATGTTTGTTATCAAAAGTGGAATCGTCTCTTTTTTGTTAAAATGCACAATTTACCTGGAGTAAAATGGAGTACTGTTGTCATATTTAGGCGGGAGCTGCCCAGTCGTCACTTTTCAGCTTCGATAGATTTCGAAAGCGTGTCCGAGTCCTTTTGAGTGAGGAATTATTTTCCGTCCTCCGACCTCTCTCTCACGGGTAGGGTGTGGCGAGCCTGTCACTGCTCTTTCGTTACTTCTATGGAAAGTGCTCGGGTGAACTACATTCCTTGGTTCCGCCATGTCTAACCTTCACGAATAAGAAATGAAGGTTTTCTCATCGCACATTCGACCAATTATATGAAGAAATCGTGACCCCCCCCCCACCAAAAAAAAAAATACGCATAGACACATACATTCTCGAGTTACAACTGCATATGCATGTATGCCCGAACGCATCGATGTGTATCTGCGCCTAGCCTCGGATTGTTTATATGGATGTGTTTGTGTGAACTAAAATGCGTACACTTGTATGTATGTGTATCTATGCATATGAGAGTGTCACTCCAAACAAACATAGAAGTAGGTTCCCCCCCCCACTACTAAAAATAGTCAAACAACCATAAATAGGTCCAATTTAAAAAAATAAACCAGTTTGTCTGATGATCGCAAAAGCGTGAAACTCAGGGTCACAAACTCAAATCCATACAACTGAATATGTTAGCTCTATCACTGATAATGAGCGCTTTCCCCTAAGTACTGCGCATATAATATATATATATATATATATATATATATATGTGTGTGTGTGTGTGTGTGTGTGTGTGTGTGCGTGTGTGTATGTATATATATAAAAGTGAACATTGAAGTCAACACTTATAGGCGACAGTCTGTTTCATGCTAGACACAATCGTCAGGCCACGATTGCGTCTAGCATGAAACAGCCTGTCGCCTATAAGTGTTGACTTCAATGTTCACTTTTATATTTACACACGCTCTATCTCTGAATTTGAGCACTTTATCCCATAAATATAGCACACCTTAAGACTATATTTCTTCATATATATATATATATATATAGATATAGATATGTGTGTGTGTACATATATATATATATATATATATATATATATATATATATATATATATATATATATATATATATCCTGTCTGAAGTTATTAAGTAAATCATATAAAATACAATAATTCAAATTTGGTTTGAAAAAAATGTCAAATTTTAAACAATCAATTTACTGTCAAAACAAAGCCTGAGTTAAAATGTTAGGTAGTATCAATGTTTTATTGAAATTATTGAAGGTATTTGATGTATTCTAAAAAAAACCTGCCGTCTGAAGTTATTAGGAAAAAACAAATAATCACATTTTAATTCAATAAAAAGTTAATAAAATCATCAAAAATTGATCAACACCAATAATAGAACAAGTAACAAACTTATATAAGTCTGTGAATCCTTTAAATTTTAATACAGTGACCCTTCTTCTCAATAACAGCCAGTATTTTCGGTCAATTTCCGACATGGTAGTTTTAATTGCTTCCTATAGGTCTACTTTGCTGTTATATTATTTGCCACATTCATATCATTTCATCTTCAAACTTGATCATAGATTTTCGATCGGATTCAGGTCAGGACTTAATGGTGGCCATTGCATTATCTTCTTTCCTATAAATCTTTTATACTCAAGGAATTCACGGGTAAGCTTAGGTACATAAATAAACACTTCATTTTGAAACTGCGTGACTGTGACTTGCACCATGCAAAGAAAACCTTGTTCATAATATCGCTATAGTTAGCACTGTTCAGTTTAATTCCTTCATCGACTTTGAATGGTCCAGTAATGGTTTGGTCGACAATTCCAGTCCATATCATAACAAGACCGCCTCCTTGTTGCCTTCTTTCAGCCACAGGCACGTCTGAATTGGATAAAATCTATCCTTTGGCCCATCCATCAGGTCCATCAAATGTCACTCGAGATTCATCTACGAAAATTACTTTAGAAAAGTCAATTTTTCATGTATTTCTTGACCCAATTTTGACGCTTTAAAGTATTTGCGTTAGTGAGAGGAGTTTGCCTTGGAGCTATTTTTACAGATCCCAATTCACAAAATATTCCACATCTTTTGTCATTCATGACTTCCTCAATCCGAGCCTTTTCAAAGCTCCTAGCGCTGGTCAAAAGTGGTTGTTTCGCTATAACTCGCTTTAGTTTACGTTTATCTTGAGGAAACAAGTTCTTAACGCCTTTTCCTTTGCTTCGAGTTCACAACTAATATTTTCAACAGCTTTCTTTATCGTTCGATGATCACTTCAAAGCTGCTTTGATATCTCCAATGTGGGCATTCCTTTCATTCAGTCACTTTGTTATATTTTGTTTTTCAGCAATTGTTAGATCTTTCCCTTTACCAATGTTTCAACATATATTATGGACAAAAAGAAAAAATAGTTTTTATTAGATTTCAGAGGTCTTAATCTAATATTAATTTAATCTGCATACTAACTTCAGTCAGTTTATTTTTGTAAATTCCAAATATCGGAAAAACTAACGATAAAAAAATGGCAGAAAATTTACTGAAATAATTTACTAATGGTTAAAATGGACGATTTTAAATTCGACAAATATTGGTTCAAACCTTTTTTAAAGTTATTAAGGTTTATTTGATTTGCATAATAAATCCAGACAGCCTAAATATCTATCTATCTATCTATATATATATATATATATATATATATATATATATATATATATATATATATATATATATGTATATATATGTTTATGAGAGAGAGTCAGGAGAAGATAGAGTGAATGCTGTATGGTAATTGTCAGTTTCATGCCTTATGCAATTTCCATGTGTCTATATCTACAAGCGCTATGTCTACAATACTGACAACTTTTCCCGCGTAAATATAGCACATTTCAACAGCTTTATATATAAATTTCGACCATGTCTGTCGCACTATCTCTCACCACTCTCTATATCACCTTACATCAACCCCTCAAAACTGTAAAAAAATATATGTAAATTTAAATTCATTTTTTTCACCCTTGGAAGCCTTAAAGCTGTTTGTTTTCATTAAATTAATTGCTCTGACTTAACATTGAGCTCTCCGGATTTCATCCTCCTTGGGGTTATCCATAGGGATTACTAAGATTTTCATTACTTAACTTATATATATATATATATATATATATATATATATATATATATATATATATATATATATTATTATTATTATTATTATTATTATTAAAAACGACAGACATTTTGTGTCGATTAATTTTAATGATCGACTTTTCCAGATTGCGAATAATCCTTCTCAGACAAGGAGGAAATTCTGCCAGAAATTGTCGGAAGAAAAGTACATGGAATACGATCCAAGCTTTCGATTTTCTTAATTTATCATCAGGGTACGTAGAGACAATTGGTGAGTTTCGTAGAAGTAATGAGTGCAGTGACGTAGGCAAAGAGTGTTGTCACGTAGGCAAAGAGTGTTGTCACGTAGGCAAAGTGTGACGTGTGTTTTATATATATATATATATATATATATATATATATATATATATATATATATATATATCAATTATGTAGTGCGTATTCAATTTATATAACGTAAATCATTCATACGAAAAACAAATACTGAAGCTAATTATATGGCAAGAATCACTCTCGCAAACAATATTTAATAATAAAATACAATCAACTTCGAATTCGTTAATGAATGGTATGATCCTTGCTTATAAATTCCGGTTTTATCAGGTCTTATTTTTTCTACTAGCCCGGCTTTCAGTCGTTTCGAACGACCATCATCAGGTAGACATTTAAGTGAGTTTTTTTTAAATTCCAGGTAATAATGAGACATCGAAAGATAGTGCAGACCGAAAGAAGTGTTTTTTTAGCAATGTGATATTGTTAAATGTAAGAATAATTTTGGAGCGTGCAGTCGCGACGCTGAGGTTGAAATTTTTTTAAAAATTTGAACAATTTAATTCATGCCACCTTTACTATAAAAAAAGCTTACTTCTTCAGTACAAGAACGCACATTTTTCAAATTTAACAATATCACATTGCTAAAAAAAACACTTCTTTCGGTCTGCACTATCTTTCGATGTCTCATTATTACCTGGATTTTAAAGAAAACTTACTTAAATGTCTACCTGATGATGGTCGTTTGAAACGATTGAAAGCCGGGCTAGTAGAAAAAATAAGACCTGATAAAACCGGAATTTATAAACAAGGATCATACCATTCATTAACGGATTCGAAGTTGATTGTATTTTATTATTAAATATTGTTTGCGAGAGTGATACTTGCCATATAATTATCTTCATTATTTGTTTTTCGTATGAATGATTTATGTTCTATACATATATATATATATATATATATATATATATATATATATATATAAAAGTGGACATGGAAGTCAGCACTTAGAGGCGACAGTTTGTTTCATGCTAGTGCAATCGTCAGGCGACAATATTTATTACTGTCAAAAAATTACACAGTAAATGTGGCACAAGGCCAAAAATGGGGGTTGGGAAAGGGAGGTCATCAATTGTCTTAAATTTAAACTTAGCTAGTCGCAAGCACTGACCCAAGCATACAAAACAATATTCCTTTCACCAAAACACCACATTCATACGTACCATTCTTACAACAACCACCAAAATACCTCGTTGTCTCTATGAAAATCCTAAATAACCCCATATGTACAATAAAGTCTGTGGGCGGCGGGCGTAAAAATTTGATAAAATAATCCCCAATGAATATATACAAAATGAATACAGATATGTACAAGAAACTAAACAAAATCATGTTAGTAATTAAAACCCCCCCCACAAATCCTAAATGTGCCAGTAAAATCAATTAACTGGGCGAAATCGACACGGGACTTTTATAGATAAACATTTATCCATCGCAAACACTCACACAAACACGCACTGATTCACACTCAAACATACGAAAAGGAACACACACACGAAAACGAAAGGCGTCCCGCATCCTCCAGAGAACTGAAATCACTGAGCACCTAAAGAGGGGAGGGATGGGGAGTTAAACTAAAGGAAAAGAAAAGGGGACAGAAAAAAAAAGGGGGCCAATGAAACAAACACACCTTAGCTAAGTTTACATAATTACAAGGAAACTAAAAAATCACAACAAAAAACTACTCTAACCTAAACATGGATGGGTTGCCCAAGTTCAACCCAGGTAAACAATATTCTATGCCTAACCGGCATCAAAATGCCACTCAAGGTCAGCCCCTTTCACACGGCACAAACGCGCAAGACTCACCCACCTTTCGCCAAATTCAGATGATGTGAGTCGCCGCCTTTCCGCCCTAATCTTGACTTTAAGCTGATGCCTAAAGAACAAGATCAGTTCGGAAGAAACAAACTTCTCGCCACCATAGAATTCCTTCTGACGCGTCGTCCAAATCACGACTCTCATAACGCCTAGTAAGCAACAGAACACATAATTCTCAGCCCTCGACATCTGCGGCACCACATTGCTACAAACAGAAACGACATCCAGGACAAAGGTCTTTCTCCGCAAGACGCGGACCATGAGGCCTTCAACAAACCTGCACAACGGCACTACCACCGTGCACTGAAAGAAGGCGTGACCAATGGTCTCGACTTCCCCAACACAGCGGCGGCAGTTTGGAGAATTCTCCAAGCCCGCTGCACAAAGTCTTTTGCCGACCCAGAGGGCTCTACGAATCACCCGCCAGGTGAGTGATGCCTCATCGTTATTGAGGCATTTCAACCCTGGCGCCCAAGGCCATATTGAGCGAGCCTGCTGCTTCGTAAGACCGAGCTCGCCAATCAGAGCATCTTGAACGGACCCCCGAACTAACACTTGATACAATGCCCTACGAGACAACGCCTGGACGTTGGAGAGGCCTTCCGACGCCCGTAAGAGGCATTTCAGAGCGCGACGACATTCGAGATAGAAGGAGCTTTCGGCTCGGGGTCTACGGCGGCCTCCCCCTCGCACGAGTGCACACTTCTCAGGGACGGGAAATTTTTCCGGGCATCTTCCTTCCAGAAGGCTCCCACCTCGTCCGGTTCGCGACACAATCGGTCCAGGAATGCAATGCGAAGCATATGTTGACGAATCTCAATGCTTGGCATACCCAGGCCGCCCTCAGCGGTATGAAGGCAACAGATCTCCCGAGATACCAGAGAGGCCTTGCCTCTCCACAAGAAAGAGAACAAGAGCCTTACTAATAAAATTAGTGCGGTACACGGAAGTGGAAGTACAGAGAGTCGGTACACGAGAATAGGATATATGTGTGAAACACATACTTCCGCCCTTCCCTTCAGGGAAAGCCTCCTCCGAGACCACAGACCAACCGCGATCTCGGCCTTCCCTCGTACCTCCGACCAATTCATTTCCAACTGGAGATCCGGACCGAACCAGACGCCGAGTATCTTGATCGGCCCATCCGTCCAGAGGAAAGGTCCGGGAAGAGAAACTCCCTTCCACGCACCCAATCGCAAGCCCACAGACTTATCGCGATTGATCTTGGCCCCTGTCACCATCTCATAACCACTGACCACTTTGCTGACTTCGTCAATCTCGGCTCTGCTCGACACAAGAACCGAAACGTCGTCAGCATAGGCAGAATACCTTGCTGAGGTGGTAGCCCCAGGCAGAGATATTCCACGCAGGACCGGATTCGCCTTTAACTTGCGAAGGAAAGGTTCCAACGCAAGAACGTACAGCAAAGGCGAGAGCGGACAACCCTGACGAATAGAGCGAGACAATACGAAAGGCTTCGATCTTACTCCATTCACTTCCACCAGCGCACCGGGGGTCGCATACAAGAGTCGGATCCAGGAGCGAAAGTCGGCTCCGAAACCGGCCGCCGAAAGGACAGCCTCCAGAAAACGATGGTCAACCCTATCGAAGGCCTTGGACTGATCTAAATTGATCAGCGCGGCTTCACCGTCGACTTGTTCTAAGATCAAGCGTACCATATGCAGGTTATCCTGAATAGTCCTGCCCTTCACAGCACAAGTCTGCTCGGGGCCAATCAGACTAGACAGGACAAGCTGCAAACGGTTGGCTAAGATCTTCGCCAAAATCTTTAACTCCGTGTTTAACATCGTTAAAGGGCGAAAGTTCCCTAACCCATCCCCACCGTTCTTGTCCTTACGCAGCAACTTGATCACACCCCTGGTGAAGCGTTGGGGTATAGACCCCTGCTTCATCCAGTGGTTGAAAATCAGCTCCAGCAAAGGAACAAAAACGGGCGACAGCCTCAAGTACACTTCGTAGGGCAGACCATCGAGTCCCGGAGACTTATCCAGGCCAACCTGCTTCAGCGCATCCCAGATCTCGGACTCTGTTATGGGACCCTCGCACCCAGCCGCTTCAGCTGCCTCGAGGCAGGGAAAGTCGGCTAAATAGGAGTCGAACTGAGCAGAGCTCAGACCGGGCTCCCTGGTGAAAAGATCCTGAAAGTAATCTCGAAAGACCTCACATATGCCCGCGTTTGTAGTCACGGTCCGATTATCCGGTAAAGTGACGCACGCGATATGTCGTCGAGACGCACTCCTATTCTCCTCTGCACGCAATTCAGCGGCCATATTCGTCGCCTCAGAGGACATTCTTTTTAACCTAGCCCTAACTACCAGAGCTTGATCCTTCTTGATAAGCAAGGAGGCCAACTCCGCCTTAGCTAAGGCTACATCCCCACTAACACGGGATTTCACGGCCCGATCAACTTTTTCTTCTAAAGCAGTTTGCGCCGCTAATCTATCTCGATTGAGTCGACGACTAAAATCGGCAGCAAACGTTCTAATTTTGGATTTAAGTTTACCCCACCAGGCGTTCCCAAAAACCGCTCCCGACAATTCCCGTTGTATCATTAGTACCAGCTGGTCCCGAAATCCCTGCTCACCAAAAAGTGAACAGTTGAATTTCCAGTAACCAGCCAACCTAACCTTAGGCTTATCTAAGTTTACACGGACCCGGACAAGCCTATGATCCGAATAAACTATATAATGGAAACTTGGACAGCCTAAGAGCCCTACATCGACTCTCTTAACTAAGACTCGGTCGAGGTAGCTCGCAAGCGTCCCACGATCCGAGGTGCCACTATTAGTCCAAGTCCAAACTATATCCCGAGGATGCTCATTCCGGTACTTATCGACGAGATCAAACCCGCCGATAAAGTCCCGAAATGGTTTCACATCAGGATTGTTAGTAGCCCGTTTTTTCCCCATACGATCTATATCGGGGTCAAGGACGGCATTCCAATCGCCCGCTAAAACTACCCGACGAGATGTCGTCAAAAACGGCTCGATCTGCCGAAACAGACCAGGTCGCTCAGCATGGATATTGGGCGCATAAACGCCGATGAAACGCAAAGCCTTACCTTTTATGGTAACGTCCAGCACACAAAGCCTGCCCGCCGGATCTGCGAAAACAAGAGTACATACAGCGTCCAAAGACCTGCTCACTAGCCAAGAGACACCCCTCGAACGACCATCAAAACATGCTGAATAAAGGGCGAACCCCCTAGACAGCACGGCCTCACGATCATGAGAAGAAAACCGGGTCTCCTGCACGCAACAGATATCCACCCCGAGGCGCTGAAGGTCGCGAGAGAGCCTCGCCCTGCGAGACTCCAACCTCAGGCCCCGGACATTTAACGTAGCCAACCAGAGAGCCATAGTGAAAACTGATTAGGGTTGCTTACCTGCTTTGAACATGGCCGGGGTGAGGATACCGACAGCATCTCCCATTGACCCATGGCCCATCTCAGTCTTGATGGTACCGTCCTGGGAGATTCCGCCGATATCCCACGGGAAAGTTAACTTTAGAGCTCTATAGAGGGAGGGGTGAACAAAAATCGGGACCCTCCCTGCACAAAATTGTTTCATTTTACGGAGCTTCTCATTCTGCACGATGGCTATAGGGGGGGTCATGTCGAACGAGGTTATAGCCTCGTCCAACATGCCCCAAATTTGTTTTGCACCAGATTCCGCTCGGACGACTGTTAACACCCTCTGGGCATCGGGAAAATTTTGAGGGTTGTCAATATCTTTATCAGCAAATTGCTTCATCGATAAAAGATATTTAAGGTTAGTGATTCTATTGCCGTAGTCTTTTGCTTTTTCTGCTTGCAGAGGGGAGATTTTGCATATATTGGAACCAGTATTATAAATGTGTTTTGGTTTTTTCTTTTTGTCTGTAGTATCGTGTGTAGGGCTTCTGGGTCTTTTGGTAACTGGAGGGGGTAATTTGGAAAATTTAGAGGGTGAAGGACTGGGAGTGTGGCGAGGAGTACTGGGATGTCTAAAAGGGCTGGGCTCTCTACTGAGAGGGATTTGGGACTGGGCACGAGAAGTGGAAGGGGTGGCCGGAGAAGGCTTCACTCTGGAGAGAGGGGCTGAGGGGCATGAAGTAGGAGGAATAGGGTTGGAAGTTGAGGAACGAGTGGCCATCCTTTTAGGGGGGGACTTGACTGGAGAAGAATGTTTAGGTGACTGCAAAGAGGGGGATTTTTTATCCGGGGATTTTTTCTGTTTACGTTGGTCGTCTATTTGTATTTTCAACTGTTTTAGTTTTTCCGCTTTTTCATATGACGGTTCATATTTTTTCTTTTGATCCTCACACGATAAAGAGGTCGGGGTGTCGCCCATGCTGTTGATAGAGGGAGTGGGACTGTGTGTGTCTTTAGTCCCCGAGGCTTCAGGGGACTGAGGACCCGCTGGCTGACGCTTCCCCCTGACCCTGCCAACTACCTGCCATTCCCCTTCTTCCCCCTTCTTAGCCGCAGAAGCGGTGGAAGAGGGCTCTTCGGGGGATGGGGGCTTCGATGGTGACCCAACCGGGGGAAAATCCTCTCCGGTCCCGGCAGCTGGCATGCCCATTACAGGCGCGGCGGTTTTTGTAGACTCGGTCAGAGGGGGAGTTTGGTCTTTAGTGACCTGAGTCCCAGAGGCCTTCTTCTCTGGGCAGGAAGAGGAGAGATGACCAGTCACTCCACACTTCCAGCAGGCTGGTTTACGACCGGTCACGATGACCGGCAGCTTCAGGTCACTAACGTCAATCCAGTTGGGGACGGAGCTGAAGGCCTTTCGATCGAGCATCATGTCAAAGCTCCATCCCCCAGTCAGGCTATCGCAGGAAGCGGCCAATATCTCTCCGTATTGAGCCAGGAAAGCCGCAAGGTGTTCCCCGATAACCTGAGGAGGGACCTCTTATACTGCTACCCTGGTCCTTCGCCGACCCTCATACTCAGTGCGGAGGATGAGATCCTTCGTTATCAGATCCCTCCGCGTGGCTCTGATGCAGTCTTCGGCTGTGGGCAGCAGTACGTCCCACATGAAAAACCCTTTGCCTTTCACAATTCTTTGGGGCTTGAACCCCAGGGACTCCAGTGCTTTCAACACTGTGTCTTTAGTCGAACGACAAATTTTGCGCGAACGCTTGTCGACGACAAAAACTGACACAATTCTTTTCTCGATTCTCTTTAGTTCGACTGGATCCTCCAAAAGCCCGTCTTTCACCACGAGGTGAGCGTAACCCTTGGCACGTTCCAGGAACTCCGCGATATCGATGATACATTTCGGAGGGGACTTCCAACAAGAGGGCGAATCCCCGACCTCGATATTAACATTTGGGTTGTCTGTTTTTTTTTCCTTTTCCAGGTTTTCTTCGGTTAACCTGGCTTTGGCGGCCTTTTTAAGGGCATCCACAATTTCCTCATTGGTAGGGGTCCTTGGTAGGGCAGGATATTCCTCCGGATTATCTTTATCCGGAGGGTCCTTTTTCGGATTGAATAAATGTTTCCTAACAGACTTTCTGAAGGAAGCAAATGTTGATTTTTTCTTGTTGATTAAGAAGGAAGGTGGTTTTTTTTCCTTCTTCTCCATGATGTAAATGGGAGGGACGGGAGAGGATAAATAGTGGGAGGGATATTTAAAAGGTTCCGCCTAAAAGGCGAAAACAAAAAAGAAAAATAACGCCAAGAAGCGGAAAAAATCAAAAGGGGAAAATTATACAATAAAATAAAAACGTTCAAATAAAAGGTAATTAATAAAATAAAATTAAAATCTCTAGTAAAAACAATTATAAGATGGCTTGACTAAGTAGCTAGTCAAATCGCAAAATAAAAATAAACCGTTAATTTACCAATACAAACAATTACAATTCTAATACACGTAAAACTTAAAGACAAATATCACTTAAAGTCGATACAAAAAAAAAGAAAACACTAAATAATAAAATAGAACGTTCAAAAAAGGTAAACAAATAAATAAAACACTAAATCTTTTCAAAATCACGAGCAAGTAAAAAAAAATCAAAATGGCCGACACTAGTCGACACCAGTAACTAAGGAAAATACGAAACTTTGGAAAATAGGTAAAGCTAGATACAAAAATTAAAAATGGCCGACCCTAAAACAAGCGAGTCGAACCAATAAACAAAAGAAAATAAAACAAATAAATTACAAACGTAGAAAGGTTACAAACGAATTTAGTAACGAAAAATTAAAAAACGAAAAACACGTAAAACGTACAGTTAGAACAGAAACAAATTAATAAATAAAACGGTATTAATAAAAATTAAAACGCGAAACAAGGGTTACAAAATAAATAAAACGAAGATAGATTTACGAGAGGAATTAAAGGAAAATGAAAATTAAAAGGATAGATAAAATAAAAGAAAAAGCGTTCAGAGTTTAGAAGGGGAAGAAATGAAAAGCAAAAATTACTTAATGGGGGCTAAAATGGAAATTAAGAGGAAAATAAAATAAAAGAAACGAGCGAGAAACTTAAGTGGTGAAAAAAACAAAAATTTAAAGAGGGGTGAAAAAGAAAATTAAAAGGAAAACTAGAATAAAAGAAAAAGAACAGAAATTAAAAAGAGGGGGGTTAAAAGAAAATGGAGAGAAAGAAAAAACAAAAGAGACTTTTTTTTTTTTTTTTTTCAAACGGTTGTTAGATAATAACTGAAAATAAACTTAACCAAACTGTAATTTCAAAAGCAAACGGGAACACAAAAAAAATACGTCTAGCGCTCAAGGCAACGGTCGAGAAATGTCACAAAAGTCACGAAACAAACTGACAGCGATTCGTCAGGCAATCGTCAGGCGACTAGTGCTGTTATTTTTCTCGGCTATTTATATAAGGGTCAGTGGTGCATTATGGGTAGTCTATTTTGGCGGTTACTTTTACCGGAAGTCGCTTATTTGTTTATTTATTTATGTCAAATTATTTTGCTTGTTTTTTGTTTGTTTTTTATTTATTTATTTATTTATTTTTATCTTATATATTTATTTATTTTTTATTTTATTTTGATCGGTGTTTTTGGTTAACGTAGTAAAACTTTGTTTATATAGCTTATTGTTGGTAGTCGCCTGACGATTGCACTAGCATGAAACAGACTGTCACCTCTAAGTGCTGTCTTCCATGTCCACTTTTATATTTACACACGCTCTATCTCTGATATTGAGCACTTTATCCCATAAATATAGCACACTTTAAGACTATATTTCTTTATATATATATATATATATATATATATATATATATATATATATATATATATATATATATATATAAAGACATTTTTATGTTTAACATTCTTTTTATAGATACAAGTATTTAAGTAAATGCTCTGTTTATAATAAACAGTATTAAATAACATTTACCGGCCTGGATGTCCGAGAAATTTTCATAGAAAATATTCGTCCTCCGAATTTGAACCTGTATCCTATACGGAACCGTCATATAGCCTGACGTACCTCAACCGATTCGGCCACTGAGGATCGTTCGGTTGGCAAGGTCGAATTTACTGCTTATAAACTTCAATCTTCCATGAATCTCTCACGTACATTCATAACTGCTCATGGCGTATCAAATGTAAAGAAATGACGTCACGGATTATGAAATGGACAAAGTCCGACAATTATTTAAAGACATTTTTATGTTTAACATTCTTTTTATAGATACAAGTATTTAAGTAAATGTCGGAGGACGAATATTTTCTACTTTACTGAAGGATATGAGAAAACAATTAATCGCTACTCTGATTGCTGTCTCTCTGTCAACAAGCAGAGTAACGATTATTTTTTAACTGATCAAGGTTTAACAAGTGCAACTATGTGTGGATCTTGGGTTAACTGTGACTAGCGACACGTGCTTAAAGACCGAATGAATGTATTTCCTCTAGTTCCATGCGAAACTTCAAATCTAATACATTTATTTCCGGAGAAAGACTGGGTCAATGTAAACGTGACATTCAAGTCAAAATATCCTGGCAAAGTTTGGTCTATTATTCAAGATAGATGAAGCGAAAGACAATCGAGAGAATTACAAGGGCGAAACGATTAAGTATATATATATATATATATATATATATATATATATATATATATATATATATATATATATGCACATTTCATTAAAAACGACTGACAAGGTGCTTTTATTTAGTTCTTTATACAATTTCTCATGCGATCTAATAATGTTTTTCTTTTCGGATGATAAATTATATAAACTGTCCGAATGTTTTTTTTTATCCGAGCGCTTTCGGCTATACATTTAGCCATTTTCAAGGATTATATTTCAACTGTTAGAATTAGAAATAGTTTGTTATATGTATGTTTTATAAAATGTTTCATTTTTTTGTTTCAAAACACGATCAAGATATTATAGCGCTCGGAACAAAAGAACATTCGGACAGTTTTTAAATAATTTATCATCCGAAAAGAAAACCATTATTAGATCGCACGAGAAATTATATAAAAAATCTAAATAAAAGCACCTTGTCTGTCGTTTTTAATGAAATGTGCATATATATATATATATATATATATATATATATATATATATATATATATATATATATATATATATACTTAATCGTTTCGAAGAAGAGGATTTATACGTTTAAAAAGGTATTAGAACGTAAGTGAATGTAATGGATTAATGAAATGAAATGCATTAAGTCCAACAATTATTTAATATATTTTCTGTTTAAACGTTATTTTTATAGATATAATTTATTTTAGTAAATGCTTCTCTTACATTTGCCTTAATAAAGTCCATCAAATGATGAAACGCGTCGTCTTAAAAAAATTCCCCTTCTGTCTTTATTCATACATATACATATATATATATATATATATATATGTGTGTGTGTGTGTGTGTGTTAAGTAGTTTAACAATTTTTCTACAATTGTATTATCATAATTATTTAATTTATATTCAGACACATTTCTCTTGCTTTTACCTTCATTTGAGATGCATACTTACACACATATAGATATGTAGATATATATGAGCATAGATAGATAGATAGATAGATAGATAGATAGATAGATAGATAGATAGATAGATAGATAGATATGAACAGGCTGTGGGAGATAGATAGATAGATAGATAGATAGATAGATAGATAGATAGATAGATAGATAGATAGATAGATAGATATGAACAGGCTGAGATAGATAGATAGATAGATAGATAGATAGATAGATAGATAGATAGATAGATAGATATGAACTGGCTGTGGGAGATAGATAGATAGATAGATAGATAGATAGATAGATAGATAGATAGATAGATAGATAGATAGATAGATATGAACAGGCTGAGATAGATAGATAGATAGATAGATAGATAGATAGATAGATAGATAGATAGATAGATAGATAGATATGAACAGGTTGTGATAGATAGATAAATATGAACAGGTTGTGATAGATAGATAGATAGATAGATAGATAGATAGATAGATAGATAGATAGATATGAACAAGTTGTGATAGATAGATAGATAGATATGAACAGGCTGAGATAGATAGATAGATAGATAGATAGATAGATAGATAGATAGATAGATAGATAGATAGATAGATAGATATGAACAGGCTGAGATAGATAGATAGATAGATAGATAGATAGATAGATAGATAGATAGATAGATAGATATGAACATGTTGTGATAGATAGATAGATAGATAGATAGATAGATAGATAGATAGATATGAACAAGTTGTGACAGATAGATAGATAGATAGATAGATAGATAGATAGATAGATAGATAGATAGATAGATAGATAGAGAGTAGATTAGACGGAGGCGGCAAATAGATACTGTTAACCTTCGCTCTATTTCTGGGCGTAATTGTTCGCTTATAGTCATTACTGTGTTCCGTAACAAAAAAAAAAGAAAGAAAGATAGAAAGAAACACAACGTACTCCTCAACGTAATTATTAGTAACTTTTTATCCAGCCAGTGGCACGCTCTCTCGCGACTTCAATCGTTGAAGCTTCAAGGACGCTCATTCAACAGATATGTTCAGAATTAGATCAATAGAAATTAAACAGATTAAAATAGCTCTACTACATTTCGTAAGACGAATCGCTAATGAAATGATTTTAATCCTCACAAAGGTTTCGGAATATGCCTTGCACCAGATGAAGCCAAATTTAAACAAAAATATTCTTACTTCTTTAAGTATAAAGGTCAAAAATAATTTTAAGCTAAAATTTATTTTTTAAAAAAGAAGCAAAATACACCAAATATTTTATTACAAGAATCAAAAGATACAAAAATTAAATTAAAAAAAAATGTAAATAGGAAAATTCGGTTTTCCACGATACCAAAAGGTAAGAGCATTGGAAAGAAACTCCGATCAAGAAAAGAAAGTTCTATAACAGTTAGTGGAAAAAGGAGAAGGTAAATTCCTGAAAAGAAAAAGAATTTCTAAATGTCAACTGAGAAACCGCTCGGTTAATGGTTACCGAACGAAACGGCTCTTTCATGGAAACCGCCATTTCACACCGGTTCTCGCACGATCACCAAAGGTAAGCAACGTCGAACGTGGTCAGTATTAAAATGGGTGACCGCTTTGGAATACCAGGTGCAGTAAGCTTCTGCGGTTAATGTAATGGACTTAAGCTATATCACATTGAAACACCAGTTCTCGTACGATTTTCGAAATTAAGCAACGTCGAGCCTGGTCAGTACCTAAATGGGTAACCGCTCGGGAATACCGGGTTTTTAAACTTGGATGTGCGAGTCACGTGTTGGATATACGGCCACATCATTTGAAACACCGGTTCCCGTGTGATCACCAAAGTTAAGCAACATTGAGTCTGATTAGTACCCAAATGGGTAACCACTTGGGAATACCAGGTGCTGTAAGCTTGGATGAGCGGGTGGTGTAATGGATAATGGCTCGGAATTGTTAATCGGAGAGCCGAGTTCCAATTCCCGTTGGGTTCGTTATCATTATTTATGCGCAAATACCCTTTGGAAAGCTATGGACCCAACTCTTGTCCCCAAGTTATGGGTTAATTAGTGGGATTTGTATCAATTTAATCCTTAAAATTTAAAAAAATATTTTCAAACTTTAAATAGCCTGGTGAAGGTTGGTAAGCCGTAAAAAACAAACCAGTGAACTGAATTTTGAAAGCAGCGCCAGTGGAGGCCAAAATTTAAAATAATGCTTCAAATTTTACCAGAATTTCAATTTTTCTATCTACCATTATAAAATCAGAAACAAAATGTACAATCAACTATTAACGTCGTTTAACTTATATACTTTCGGAATAATGTCCTCATCTCTGTTGCAGCTGATGTTATAACAACGTTTCAGTTGCTGTGCCATCCAGCCTTCATCAGGTGTATAGGAAATCCAAATTGAACCCAGCGGTAGACTGTTCTTGTTCCACTTCCCGGGTTTAAGCATATTTCGTTTAGTTTCAATTTTTAATACTGCTCATTTATTATCTGTCTATATTTCTGAGATGAGGTATTATGTGCACTATTTACATTATTCGGACTATTGTCCTCATCTTTGTCGCCATATTTATTACAACGTTTCGGCCGTTGTACGCTCCGGTCTTCTTCATGTGGTTGGAATGTCGAACTGAACCCTCTATTTCGCTCACTGGTGTAGACTGTTCTAGTTCCACGTGCCATGTTTTAATGGATGTCAGTTGTCAGTTATCTCCTGTGAATTCCCCTCTCCAAGTTTTCCACTGCCTTAACCAGGTATTGAACTCACACTCTTTGGGTCCTGTCACTGGATCTAACTAACGCCTTTATCCACTGTGTCATGTGTCCTTGAGGACATCTGTATTTCTGGGTATTATAAACCTAATGTCTTCAGTAACCATTTTTTACCACATATGGAGAGAAAAGGGAGATCACCGCCCTCTGTGGGATCAGGTTGAGATCATAGACAAGGAACACCATTGGAAAATTCGTAAACTTAAGGAATCAGCACATATGAAAGGCCACAAAAATCTCCTGAGCCGGCCAAACATAGAAATGAATATAATATGGGAACCAGTATTAAGGAGTGCTAAAGAAAAGCGATAATAACAACAAAAATTGCAATATGAGCTCTGGTAAAAACATGAATTGATAACAGCAAAAACTGCTATATGAGCACTAGTAAAAAAGCGGTCCCAAAGAGTTGTAATAAATATGGCGACAAAGATGAGGACAATAGTCCGAATAATGTAAATAGTGCTCATTTATTGCTCGCCCTTTCTTTTACTGAGTCCAAGTACACACTGCTCGGCCCAGGGATTGAAACCACGATTACTATATCACCAAATTCACGAGCCAATGCCTTTATTCCGTAGAACACTAGACAAGTGGATCAATAGAATTCGAATGAAAATAGTCCGAACATAAATAGTGTAAACAATGGCGACTCTTCATAACAGAATCCAGACAGAAAAAGGATCTGTGAAATATGAAAATAGATTTCGTCCACCTTGTATAGTCTACTCTGTCAATCTTAGATTCGGGAGGAACTCTACCTGTCTTAGAAAAGTCTGTATTTGTAATGATAACTCAATGCGGGTTCAACCCGGCTCCAGCTGAGAAATACACAACTCTCACCTTTCAGTCAGCGTACAAGTCAACGAGAGAATGTACATTTAAAAAGGTCTGGGAGACTTTGAAAATCCGTCTTCTTGCCACTGACCGACATAACACGTTCAATCGATATTCTTTCGGAGAAATAAATAAAAACGTGTAACCCGAAGGAAACGAGAGAGCGTGGGAGTTAAGTGATCAGGTGATGTGAACAGCTGTTCACAAAGTAGCATTTGTTGACCGTAAATGAAAACTAAAAGTGAGTTCTAGAAGCCACAAGAAGAAGAAGAAAACGGAAGAAAGACTTTACTTTATATGCATGTTTATATAAAATGTCGATTCTGTTCGCGTGAAATTCAGTTCGTTTATTCTGGTAATACCGGATAATTAGCAAAGGAAAAAAAAACAAAAAAAATTCAAACTTTTCTGAAATATATATACACACCGAGGCAAAAAAAAAAAAATAAAAATAAAAACATCCATAGAAAGTCGATTTTTATATTTTTACCAAGACAAGTGACTAATAGAATTCGTTTATTAATACAGGAGTACATATTTACGTTATACAAAGTCAAAAACTGATTTAGTATTTTGTTGGGTAAACTTTTGCATTAAGAACGAGTTAATTCTTCGTGGCATGCTACAGATTAAATTCTTTAGTAAGTCAACGTCCTTCGCCAGACTTTTCCAGCATCCCTTTAACTCACGAAAAAGTGAATTAAAGAAATTAATTAACTTCCCTTTAACTATGTTAACTTTCCTATTCCGAGCACGCTTGTCCATTGTCGTCCATTGTCGGTTAAGGTCAGGACTCTGACTAGGCCACTGGAAGAGTTGCAATTTACACTCGTCACGAGCTTCCTCTCTCGATAACGTTTATTGTTTAAGGCAGTATGCTTAGGATCGTTACCGTCACTAAATCATTTTTCGACTTGGATAATTAACATATGTACAACTGTATTAATACCCTGTATTAAAAACGAATTCTATGACTGACATGTCTTCATAAAAATACAAACATCAATTTTTATGAGTGCGTCCATTTCTTGCTTCGTAATATCTCTCTCTCTCCCTCTCTCTCTTTAACACTCTCAATCTATCTATCTATCTATCTATCTATCTATCTATCTATCTATCTATCTCTTTCTCTCTCTCTCTCTCTCTCTCTCTCTCTCTCTCTCTCTATATATATATATATATATATATATATATATATATATATATATATATATATAATATGGATAAAAAAACTGAAAAAAAAAATTGGGTGTTTTTTTGCGAAAGTATTTATTTCTATGTTTTTATATATATTTAATATTTCAGACCACCTCGGTCCTTCCTCAGAAATTAATTGAATTACTGTGTTACTGTATTTGGCAGTTTGTTTACACTTTACAGCGTCCGTCGTTAGACGCGGACGTCACGTGATGTGGAATGCAACTGTGTTTGAATTTTTTAACGTAAATCTAACGATAGTATTTTAGATGTTGTTTAACAAGGTTTTATAACTATATCTAAAGAAATTTTTTAACTATTGAAATATTTATACAGATTTAAAATACCCAAGTCTTTATTTAACCCTAGTTTATATGTGTCTAATTTTAAAATCCAGTATTTCTCTTTTTGTCTTCGTGTTTATGTTGTTCTAAAACCTGAGTCTATCAATATACATTTACAGTTGTCTAATGAGTGTCCTGATTGATTAAAGTGTTCAGCTAATTTGGGACCAGAGAAAATCACTCTTATATCCGGGTTTCTCTTATATCCGGGTTTCTTATAACCGGGTTACACTGTATATATATATATATATGTGTGTGTGTGTGTGTGTGTGTGTGTGTGGTTTCCTAACCACATCGTCGACCACCAGATTATTTTACAAAGTAACTAATAACGATACTGAAAACACAGACAAAAAAAAATAGCATAAATATTTTCGACAAACGCCAAATGCAACTCAACAAAATACAAGATGAATCTTCACATAGAAATACCATAAAGAAATACACTACACCAGTTGAATTGAACAAAAAATTAAATTAATTATGTACTACAAATATTGAAAAGAGAAAACCTTATACTCAAAAATAATAATTATAAATATCGTGTTTAGAAAATTCGAAGAAGAGCGTTTAAAATAAATAACGAATACGTTAAAGAAACACCTGACGAAGTCATTTGAAATGACTGCTTTCTGGACCAGGATTAAGACGACGTACAGTCGCTACACACTGTACGACATCTTTCAAAGCATGCATATAAGAGAACAATTGGCGAGTGTCCAGAAAGGAAATATTTTCTGTAAAAGGTTATAGTAATAAACATTGACCACGACGTGATTCGAACACGCAACCTTCTGATCTGGAGTCAGACGCGCAACCATTGCGCCACAGGGCCAGTCGCGCTCAGTGGCATTAGTATCGGATTTAGAAAATTCGAAGAAGAATCTTTAAAATAAATAAGAGTACGTCAGAAAGCGGCTGATGAATACGTAATTTGAAATTACAGCTTTCATAATCGACATTCAGACGGCGAATAGTTGCTACACAATTCACAACATATCTTTCCATTCATGCACAGAATTAGACAATTTGCAAGAGTCCAAATTAGGAACTATTCTCGGTAAAAACCAATATGAATAAGATTGACCCCGACGTGATTCGAACACGCAACCTTCTGATCTGGAGTCAGAGGCGCTACAATTGCGCCACAGGGCCGGTTGCGTTCAGTGGCATTAGTATCGTTTTTAGAAAATTCGAAGAAGAATCTTTAAAATAAATAAGAGTACGTCAGAAAGCGGCTGATAAATACGTAATTTGAAATTACAGCTTTCATAATCGACATTCAGACGACGAATAGTTGCTACACAATTCACAACATATCTTTCCATTCATGAACAGAATTAAACAATTTGCAAGAGACCAAATTAGGAAATATTCTCGGTAAAAAACAATATGAATAAGATTGACACCGACGTGATTCGGACACGCAACCTTCTGATCTGGAGTCAGACGCGGTACCATTGCGCCACAGGGCCAGCTGGGTTCAGCGACATTAGTATCGGATTTAGAAAATTCGAAGAAGAATCTTTTAAATAAATAAGAGAACGTCAGAAAGCGGCTGATGAATACGTAATTTGAAATTACAGCTTTCATAATCGACATTCTGACGACAAAAAGTTGCTACACAATTCACAACATATCTTTCCATTCATGCACAGAATTAGACAATTTGCAAGAGTCCAAATTAGGAACTATTCTCGGTAAAAACCAATATGAATAAGATTGACCCCGACGTGATTCGAACACGCAACCTTCGGATCTGGAGTCAGACGCGCTACCATTGCGCCACAGGGCCAGTCGCGATCAGCGGCATTAGTATCGTTTTTAGAAAATTCGAAGAAGAATCTTTAAAATAAATAAGAGTACGTCAGAAAGCGGCTGATGAATACGTAATTTGAAATTACAGCTTTCATAATCGACATTCAGACGACGAATAGTTGCTACACAATTCACAACATATCTTTCCATTCATGCACAGAATTAAACAATTTGCAAGAGTCCAAATTAGGAACTATTCTCGGTAAAAACCAATATGAATAAGATTGACCCCGACGTGATTCGAACACGCAAGCTTCTGATCTGGAGTCAGACGCGCTAACATTGCGACACATGGCCAGTTGCGTTCAGCGGCGTTAGTATCGGATTTAGAAAATTCGAAGAAGAATCTTTAAAATAAATAAGAGTACGTCAGAAAGCGCCTGATGAATACGTAATTTGAAATTACAGCTTTCAAAATCGACATTCAGACGAAGAATAGTTGCTACACAATTCACAACATATCTTTCCATTCATGCACAGAATTAAACAATTTGCAAGAGTCCAAATTAGGAACTATTCTCGGTAAAAACCAATATGAATAAGATTGACCCCGACGTGATTCGAACACGCAACATTCGGATCTGGAGTCAGACGCGCTACCATTGCGCCACAGGGCCAGCTGGGTTCGGCGACATTAGTATCGGATTTAGAAAATTCGAAGAAGAATCTTTTAAATAAATAAGCGTACGTCAGAAAGGGGCTGATGAATACGTAATTTGAAATTACAGCTTTCATAATCGACATTCAGACGGCGAATAGTTGCTACACAATTCACAACATATCTTTCCATTCATGCACAGAATTAAACAATTTGCAAGAGTCCAAATTAGGAACTATTCTCGGTAAAAACCAATATGAATAAGATTGACCCCGACGTGATTCGAATACGCAACCTTCTGATCTGGAGTCAGACACGCTACCATTGCGACACAGGGCCGGTTGCGTTCAGTGGCGTTAGTATCGGATTTAGAAAATTCGAAGAAGAATCTTTAAAATAAATAAGAGTACGTCAGAAAGCGGCTGATAAATACGTAATTTGAAATTACAGCTTTCATAATCGACATTCAGACGACGAATAGTTGCTACACAATTCACAACATATCTTTCCATTCATGGACAGAATTAAACAATTTGCAAGAGTCTAAATTAGGAAATATTCTCGGTAAAAACCAATATGAATAAGATTGACCACGACGTGATTCGAACACGCAACCTTCGGATCTGGAGTGAGACGCGCTACCATTGCACCACAGGGCCAGTTGCGTTCAGTGGCATTAGTATCGTTTTTAGAAAATTGGAAGAAGAATCTTTAAAATGAATACGAGTACGTCAGAAAGCGGCTGTTGAATACGTAATTTGAAATTACAGCTTTCATAATCGACATTCAGACGAAGAATAGTTGCTACACAATTCACAACATATCTTTCCATTCATGCACAGAATTAAACAATTTGCAAGAGTCCAAATTAGGAACTATTCTCGGTAAAAACCAATATGAATAAGATTGACACCGACGTGATTCGGACACGCAACCTTCTGATATGGAGTCAGACGCGCTACCATTGCGCCACAGGGCCAGTTGCGTTCAGTGGAATTAGTATCGTTTTTAGAAAATTCGAAGAAGAATCTTTAAAATAAATAAGAGTACGTCAGAAAGCGGCTGATAAATACGTAATTTGAAATTACATTTTTCATAATCGACATTCAGACGAAGAATAGTTGCTACACAATTCACAACATATGTTTCCATTCATGGACCGAATTAAACAATTTGCAAGAGTCCAAATTAGGAAATATTCTCGGTAAAAACCAATGTGAATAAGATTGACCACGACGTGATTCGAACACGCAACCTTCTGATCTGGAGTCAGACGCGCTACCATTGTGCCACAGGGCCAGTAGCGTTCAGTGGCATTAGTATCGTTTTTAGAAAATTCGATGAAGAATCTTTAAAATAAATAAGAGTACGTCAGAAAGCGGCTGATGAATACGTAATTTGAAATTACAGCTTTCATAATCGACATTCAGACGAAGAATAGTTGCTAGACAATTCACAACATATCTTTCCATTCATGCACAGAATTAAACAATTTGCAAGAGTCCAAATTAGGAACTATTCTCGGTAAAAGCCAATATGAATAAGATTGACCCCGACGTGATTCGAACACGCAACCTTCTGATCTGGAGTGAGACGCGCTACCATTGCGCCACAGGGCCAGTCGCGATCAGCGGCATTAGTATCGTTTTTAGAAAATTCGAAGAAGAATCTTTAAAATAAATAAGAGTACGTCAGAAAGCGGCTGATGAATACGTAATTTGAAATTACAGCTTTCATAATCGACATTCAGACGCCGAATAGTTGCTACACAATTCACAACATATCTTTCCATTCATGCACAGAATTAAACAATTTGCAAGAATCCAAATTAGGAAATATTCTCGGTAAAAACCAATATGAATAAGATTGACCACGACGTGATTCGAACACGCAACCTTCGGATCTGGAGTCAGACGCGCTACCATTGTGCCACAGGGCCAGTTGCGTTCAGTGGCATTAGTATCGGATTTAGAAAATTCGAAGAAGAATCTTTAAAATAAATAAGAGTACGTCAGAAAGCGGCTGATGAATACGTAATTTGAAATTACAGCTTTCATAATCGACATTCAGACGAAGAATAGTTGCTACACAATTCACGACATATCTTTCCATTCATGCACAGAATTAAACAATTTGCAAGAGTCCAAATTAGGAACTATTCTCTGTAAAAAACAATATGAATAAGATTGACACCGACGTGATTCGAACACGCAACATTCTGATCTGGAGTCAGACGCGCTACCATTGCGCCACAAGGCCAGTTACGTTCAGTGGCATTAGTATCGTTTTTAGAAAATTCGAAGAAGAATCTTTAAAATAAATAAGAGTACGTCAGAAAGCGGCTGATGAATACGTAATTTGAAATTACAGCTTTCATAATCGACATTCAGAGGATGTATAGTTGCTACACAATTCACAACATATCTTTCCATTCATGCACAGAATTAAACAATTTGCAAGAGTCCAAATTAGGAACTATTCTCGGTAAAAACCAATATGAATAAGATTGACCCCGACGTGATTCGAACACGCAACCTTCTGATCTGGAGTCAGACGCGCTACCATTGCGCCACAGGGCCAGTTGCGTACAGTGGCATTAGTATCGGTTTTAGAAAATTCGAAGAAGAATCTTTAAAATAAATAAGAGTACGTCAGAAAGCGGCTGATGAATACGTAATTTGAAATTACAGCTTTCATAATCGACATTCAGACGAAGAATAGTTGCTACACAATTCACAACATATCTTTCCATTCATGCACAGAATTAAACAATTTGCAAGAGTCCAAATTAGGAACTATTCTCGGTAAAAACCAATATGAATAAGATTGACCCCCACGTGATTCGAACACGCAACCTTCTGATCTGGAGTCAGACGCGCTACCATTGCGCCACAGGGCCAATTGCGTTCAGTGGCATTAGTATCGGATTTAGAAAATTCGAAGAAGAATCTTTAAAATAAATAAGAGTAAGTCAGAAAGCGGCTGATGAATACGTAATTTGAAATTACAGCTTTCATAATCGACATTCAGACGAAGAATAGTTGCTACACAATTCACAACATATCTTTCCATTCATGCACAGAATTAAACAATTTGCAAGAGTCCAAATTAGGAACTATTCTCGGTAAAAACCAATATGAATAAGATTGACACCGACGTGATTCGGACACGCAACCTTCTGATATGGAGTCAGACGCGCTACCATTGCGCCACAGGGCAAGTTGCGTTCAGTGGAATTAGTATCGTTTTTAGAAAATTCGAAGAAGAATCTTTAAAATAAATAAGAGTACGTCAGAAAGCGGCTGATAAATACGTAATTTGAAATTACATTTTTCATAATCGACATTCAGACGAAGAATAGTTGCTACACAATTCACAACATATGTTTCCATTCATGGACAGAATTAAACAATTTGCAAGAGTCCAAATTAGGAAATATTCTCGGTAAAAACCAATGTGAATAAGATTGACCACGACGTGATTCGAACACGCAACCTTCTGATCTGGAGTCAGACGCGCTACCATTGTGCCACAGGGCCAGTAGCGTTCAGTGGCATTAGTATCGTTTTTAGAAAATTCGATGAAGAATCTTTAAAATAAATAAGAGTACGTCAGAAAGCGGCTGATGAATACGTAATTTGAAATTACAGCTTTCATAATCGACATTCAGACGAAGAATAGTTGCTACACAATTCACAACATATCTTTCCATTCATGCACAGAATTAAACAATTTGCAAGAGTCCAAATTAGGAACTATTCTCGGTAAAAGCCAACATGAATAACATTGACCCCGACGTGATTCGAACACGCAACCTTCTGATCTGGAGTGAGACGCGCTACCATTGCGCCACAGGGCCAGTCGCGATCAGCGGCATTAGTATCGTTTTTAGAAAATTCGAAGAAGAATCTTTAAAATAAATAAGAGTACGTCAGAAAGCGGCTGATGAATACGTAATTTGAAATTACAGCTTTCATAATCGACATTCAGACGCCGAATAGTTGCTACACAAATCACAACATATCTTTCCATTCATGCACAGAATTAAACAATTTGCAAGAATCCAAATTAGGAAATATTCTCGGTAAAAACCAATATGAATAAGATTGACCACGACGTGATTCGAACACGCAACCTTCGGATCTGGAGTCAGACGCGCTACCATTGTGCCACAGGGCCAGTTGCGTTCAGTGGCATTAGTATCGGATTTAGAAAATTCGAAGAAGAATCTTTAAAATAAATAAGAGTACGTCAGAAAGCGGCTGATGAATACGTAATTTGAAATTACAGCTTTCATAATCGACATTCAGACGAAGAATAGTTGCTACACAATTCACGACATATCTTTCCATTCATGCACAGAATTAAACAATTTGCAAGAGTCCAAATTAGGAACTATTCTCTGTAAAAAACAATATGAATAAGATTGACACCGACGTGATTCGAACACGCAACATTCTGATCTGGAGTCAGACGCGCTACCATTGCGCCACAAGGCCAGTTACGTTCAGTGGCATTAGTATCGTTTTTAGAAAATTCGAAGAAGAATCTTTAAAATAAATAAGAGTACGTCAGAAAGCGGCTGATGAATACGTAATTTGAAATTACAGCTTTCATAATCGACATTCAGAGGATGTATAGTTGCTACACAATTCACAACATATCTTTCCATTCATGCACAGAATTAAACAATTTGCAAGAGTCCAAATTAGGAACTATTCTCGGTAAAAACCAATATGAATAAGATTGACCCCGACGTGATTCGAACACGCAACCTTCTGATCTGGAGTCAGACGCGCTACCATTGCGCCACAGGGCCAGTTGCGTACAGTGGCATTAGTATCGGTTTTAGAAAATTCGAAGAAGAATCTTTAAAATAAATAAGAGTACGTCAGAAAGCGGCTGATGAATACGTAATTTGAAATTACAGCTTTCATAATCGACATTCAGACGAAGAATAGTTGCTACACAATTCACAACATATCTTTCCATTCATGCACAGAATTAAACAATTTGCAAGAGTCCAAATTAGGAACTATTCTCGGTAAAAACCAATATGAATAAGATTGACCCCCACGTGATTCGAACACGCAACCTTCTGATCTGGAGTCAGACGCGCTACCATTGCGCCACAGGGCCAATTGCGTTCAGTGGCATTAGTATCGGATTTAGAAAATTCGAAGAAGAATCTTTAAAATAAATAAGAGTAAGTCAGAAAGCGGCTGATGAATACGTAATTTGAAATTACAGCTTTCATAATCGACATTCAGACGAAGAATAGTTGCTACACAATTCACAACATATCTTTCCATTCATGCACAGAATTAAACAATTTGCAAGAGTCCAAATTAGGAACTATTCTCGGTAAAAACCAATATGAATAAGATTGACACCGACGTGATTCGGACACGCAACCTTCTGATATGGAGTCAGACGCGCTACCATTGCGCCACAGGGCAAGTTGCGTTCAGTGGAATTAGTATCGTTTTTAGAAAATTCGAAGAAGAATCTTTAAAATAAATAAGAGTACGTCAGAAAGCGGCTGATAAATACGTAATTTGAAATTACATTTTTCATAATCGACATTCAGACGAAGAATAGTTGCTACACAATTCACAACATATGTTTCCATTCATGGACAGAATTAAACAATTTGCAAGAGTCCAAATTAGGAAATATTCTCGGTAAAAACCAATGTGAATAAGATTGACCACGACGTGATTCGAACACGCAACCTTCTGATCTGGAGTCAGACGCGCTACCATTGTGCCACAGGGCCAGTAGCGTTCAGTGGCATTAGTATCGTTTTTAGAAAATTCGATGAAGAATCTTTAAAATAAATAAGAGTACGTCAGAAAGCGGCTGATGAATACGTAATTTGAAATTACAGCTTTCATAATCGACATTCAGACGAAGAATAGTTGCTACACAATTCACAACATATCTTTCCATTCATGCACAGAATTAAACAATTTGCAAGAGTCCAAATTAGGAACTATTCTCGGTAAAAGCCAATATGAATAAGATTGACCCCGACGTGATTCGAACACGCAACCTTCTGATCTGGAGTGAGACGCGCTACCATTGCGCCACAGGGCCAGTCGCGATCAGCGGCATTAGTATCGTTTTTAGAAAATTCGAAGAAGAATCTTTAAAATAAATAAGAGTACGTCAGAAAGCGGCTGATGAATACGTAATTTGAAATTACAGCTTTCATAATCGACATTCAGACGCCGAATAGTTGCTACACAAATCACAACATATCTTTCCATTCATGCACAGAATTAAACAATTTGCAAGAATCCAAATTAGGAAATATTCTCGGTAAAAACCAATATGAATAAGATTGACCACGACGTGATTCGAACACGCAACCTTCGGATCTGGAGTCAGACGCGCTACCATTGTGCCACAGGGCCAGTTGCGTTCAGTGGCATTAGTATCGGATTTAGAAAATTCGAAGAAGAATCTTTAAAATAAATAAGAGTACGTCAGAAAGCGGCTGATGAATACGTAATTTGAAATTACAGCTTTCATAATCGACATTCAGACGAAGAATAGTTGCTACACAATTCACGACATATCTTTCCATTCATGCACAGAATTAAACAATTTGCAAGAGTCCAAATTAGGAACTATTCTCTGTAAAAAACAATATGAATAAGATTGACACCGACGTGATTCGAACACGCAACATTCTGATCTGGAGTCAGACGCGCTACCATTGCGCCACAAGGCCAGTTACGTTCAGTGGCATTAGTATCGTTTTTAGAAAATTCGAAGAAGAATCTTTAAAATAAATAAGAGTACGTCAGAAAGCGGCTGATGAATACGTAATTTGAAATTACAGCTTTCATAATCGACATTCAGAGGATGTATAGTTGCTACACAATTCACAACATATCTTTCCATTCATGCACAGAATTAAACAATTTGCAAGAGTCCAAATTAGGAACTATTCTCGGTAAAAACCAATATGAATAAGATTGACCCCGACGTGATTCGAACACGCAACCTTCTGATCTGGAGTCAGACGCGCTACCATTGCGCCACAGGGCCAGTTGCGTACAGTGGCATTAGTATCGGTTTTAGAAAATTCGAAGAAGAATCTTTAAAATAAATAAGAGTACGTCAGAAAGCGGCTGATGAATACGTAATTTGAAATTACAGCTTTCATAATCGACATTCAGACGAAGAATAGTTGCTACACAATTCACAACATATCTTTCCATTCATGCACAGAATTAAACAATTTGCAAGAGTCCAAATTAGGAACTATTCTCGGTAAAAACCAATATGAATAAGATTGACCCCCACGTGATTCGAACACGCAACCTTCTGATCTGGAGTCAGACGCGCTACCATTGCGCCACAGGGCCAATTGCGTTCAGTGGCATTAGTATCGGATTTAGAAAATTCGAAGAAGAATCTTTAAAATAAATAAGAGTAAGTCAGAAAGCGGCTGATGAATACGTAATTTGAAATTACAGCTTTCATAATCGACATTCAGACGAAGAATAGTTGCTACACAATTCACAACATATCTTTCCATTCATGCACAGAATTAAACAATTTGCAAGAGTCCAAATTAGGAACTATTCTCGGTAAAAACCAATATGAATAAGATTGACACCGACGTGATTCGGACACGCAACCTTCTGATATGGAGTCAGACGCGCTACCATTGCGCCACAGGGCAAGTTGCGTTCAGTGGAATTAGTATCGTTTTTAGAAAATTCGAAGAAGAATCTTTAAAATAAATAAGAGTACGTCAGAAAGCGGCTGATAAATACGTAATTTGAAATTACATTTTTCATAATCGACATTCAGACGAAGAATAGTTGCTACACAATTCACAACATATGTTTCCATTCATGGACAGAATTAAACAATTTGCAAGAGTCCAAATTAGGAAATATTCTCGGTAAAAACCAATGTGAATAAGATTGACCACGACGTGATTCGAACACGCAACCTTCTGATCTGGAGTCAGACGCGCTACCATTGTGCCACAGGGCCAGTAGCGTTCAGTGGCATTAGTATCGTTTTTAGAAAATTCGATGAAGAATCTTTAAAATAAATAAGAGTACGTCAGAAAGCGGCTGATGAATACGTAATTTGAAATTACAGCTTTCATAATCGACATTCAGACGAAGAATAGTTGCTACACAATTCACAACATATCTTTCCATTCATGCACAGAATTAAACAATTTGCAAGAGTCCAAATTAGGAACTATTCTCGGTAAAAGCCAATATGAATAAGATTGACCCCGACGTGATTCGAACACGCAACCTTCTGATCTGGAGTGAGACGCGCTACCATTGCGCCACAGGGGCAGTCGCGATCAGCGGCATTAGTATCGTTTTTAGAAAATTCGGAGAAGAATCTTTAAAATAAATAAGAGTACGTCAGAAAGCGGCTGATGAATACGTAATTTGAAATTACAGCTTTCATAATCGACATTCAGACGAAGAATAGTTGCTACACAATTCACAACATATCTTTCCATTCATGCACAGAATTAAACAATTTGCAACAGTCCAAATTAGGAACTATTCTCGGTAAAAACCAATATGAATAAGATTGACCCCGACGTGATTCGAACACGAAACCTTCGGATCTGGAGTCAGACGCGCTACCATTGCGCCACAGGGCCAGTTGCGTTCAGTGGCATTAGTATCGGTTTTAGAAAATTCGAAGAAGAATCTTTAAAATAAATAAGAGTACGTCAGAAAGCGGCTGATGAATACGTAATTTTAAATTACAGCTTTCATAATCGACATTCAGACGACGAATAGTTGCTACACAATTCACAACATATCTTTCCATTCATGCTCAGAATTAAACAATTTGCAAGAGTCCAAATTAGGAACTATTCTCGGTAAAAACCCATATGAATAAGATTGACCCCGACGTGATTCGAACACGCAACCTTCTGATCTGGAGTGAGACGCGCTACCATTGCGCCACAGGGCCAGTTGCGTTCAGTCGCATTAGTATCGGATTTAGAAAATTCGAAGAAGAATCTTTAAAATAAATAAGAGTACGTCAGAAAGCGGCTGATGAATACGTAATTTGAAATTACAGCTTTCATAATCGACATTCAGACGAAGAATAGTTGCTACACAATTCACAACATATCTTTCCATTCATGCACAGAATTAAACAATTTGCAAGAGTCCAAATTAGGAACTATTCTCGGTAAAAACCAATATGAATAAGATTGACCCCGACGTGATTCGAACAAACAACCTTCTGATCTGGAGTCAGACGCGCTACCATTGCGCCACAGGGCCAGCTGGGTTCGGTGACATTAGTATCGGATTTAGAAAATTCGAAGAAGAATCTTTTAAATAAATAAGAGAACGTCAGAAAGCGGCTGATGAATACGTAATTTGAAATTACAGCTTTCATAATCGACATTCAGACGCCGAATAGTTGCTACACAATTCACAACATATCTTTCCATTCATGCACAGAATTAAACAATTTGCAAGAGTCCAAATTAGGAACTATTCTCGGTAAAAACCAATATGAATAAGATTGACCCCGACGTGATTCGAACACGCAACCTTCTGATCTGGAGTCAGACGCGCTAACATTGCGACACAGGGCCAGTTGCGTTCAGCGGCGTTAGTATCGGATTTAGAAAATTCGAAGAAGAATCTTTAAAATAAATAAGAGCACGTCAGAAAGCGGCTGATAAATACGTAATTTGAAATTACAGCTTTCATAATCGACATTCAGACGAAGAATAGTTGCTACACAATTCACAACATATCTTTCCATTCATGGACAGAATTAAACAATTTGCAAGAGTCTAAATTAGGAAATATTCTCGGTAAAAACCAATATGAATAAGATTGACCACGACGTGATTCGAACACGCAACCTTCTGATATGGAGTCAGACGCGCTACCATTGCGCCACAGGGCCAGTTGCGTTCAGTGGAATTAGTATCGTTTTTAGAAAATTCGAAGAAGAAACTTTAAAATAAATAAGAGTACGTCAGAAAGCGCCTGATGAATACGTAATTTGAAATTACAGCTTTCATAATCGACATTCAGACGAAGAATAGTTGCTACACAATTCACAACATATCTTTCCATTCATGCACAGAATTAAACAATTTACAAGAGTCCAAATTAGGAACTATTCTCGGTAAAAACCAATATGAATAAGATTGACCCCGACGTGATTCGAACACGCAACCTTCTGATCTGGAGTCAGACGCGCGACCATTGCGCCACAGGGCCAGTTCCGTTCAGTCGCATTAGTATCGGATTTAGAAAATTCGAAGAAGAATCTTTAAAATAAATAAGAGTACGTCAGAAAGCGGCTGATGAATACGTAATTTGAAATTACAGCTTTCATAATCGACATTCAGACGAAGAATAGTTGCTACACAATTCACAACATATCTTTCCATTCATGCACAGAATTAAACAATTTGCAAGAGTCCAAATTAGGAACTATTCTCGGTAAAAACCAATATGAATAAGATTGACCCCGACGTGATTCGAACAAACAACCTTCTGATCTGGAGTCAGACGCGCTACCATTGCGCCACAGGGCCAGCTGGGTTCGGTGACATTAGTATCGGATTTAGAAAATTCGAAGAAGAATCTTTTAAATAAATAAGAGAACGTCAGAAAGCGGCTGATGAATACGTAATTTGAAATTACAGCTTTCATAATCGACATTCAGACGCCGAATAGTTGCTACACAATTCACAACATATCTTTCCATTCATGCACAGAATTAAACAATTTGCAAGAGTCCAAATTAGGAACTATTCTCGGTAAAAACCAATATGAATAAGATTGACACCGACGTGATTCGGACACGCAACCTTCTGATATGGAGTCAGACGCGCTACCATTGCGCCACAGGGCAAGTTGCGTTCAGTGGAATTAGTATCGTTTTTAGAAAATTCGAAGAAGAATCTTTAAAATAAATAAGAGTACGTCAGAAAGCGGCTGATAAATACGTAATTTGAAATTACATTTTTCATAATCGACATTCAGACGAAGAATAGTTGCTACACAATTCACAACATATGTTTCCATTCATGGACAGAATTAAACAATTTGCAAGAGTCCAAATTAGGAAATATTCTCGGTAAAAACCAATGTGAATAAGATTGACCACGACGTGATTCGAACACGCAACCTTCTGATCTGGAGTCAGACGCGCTACCATTGTGCCACAGGGCCAGTAGCGTTCAGTGGCATTAGTATCGTTTTTAGAAAATTCGATGAAGAATCTTTAAAATAAATAAGAGTACGTCAGAAAGCGGCTGATGAATACGTAATTTGAAATTACAGCTTTCATAATCGACATTCAGACGAAGAATAGTTGCTAGACAATTCACAACATATCTTTCCATTCATGCACAGAATTAAACAATTTGCAAGAGTCCAAATTAGGAACTATTCTCGGTAAAAGCCAATATGAATAAGATTGACCCCGACGTGATTCGAACACGCAACCTTCTGATCTGGAGTGAGACGCGCTACCATTGCGCCACAGGGCCAGTCGCGATCAGCGGCATTAGTATCGTTTTTAGAAAATTCGAAGAAGAATCTTTAAAATAAATAAGAGTACGTCAGAAAGCGGCTGATGAATACGTAATTTGAAATTACAGCTTTCATAATCGACATTCAGACGCCGAATAGTTGCTACACAATTCACAACATATCTTTCCATTCATGCACAGAATTAAACAATTTGCAAGAATCCAAATTAGGAAATATTCTCGGTAAAAACCAATATGAATAAGATTGACCACGACGTGATTCGAACACGCAACCTTCGGATCTGGAGTCAGACGCGCTACCATTGTGCCACAGGGCCAGTTGCGTTCAGTGGCATTAGTATCGGATTTAGAAAATTCGAAGAAGAATCTTTAAAATAAATAAGAGTACGTCAGAAAGCGGCTGATGAATACGTAATTTGAAATTACAGCTTTCATAATCGACATTCAGACGAAGAATAGTTGCTACACAATTCACGACATATCTTTCCATTCATGCACAGAATTAAACAATTTGCAAGAGTCCAAATTAGGAACTATTCTCTGTAAAAAACAATATGAATAAGATTGACACCGACGTGATTCGAACACGCAACATTCTGATCTGGAGTCAGACGCGCTACCATTGCGCCACAAGGCCAGTTACGTTCAGTGGCATTAGTATCGTTTTTAGAAAATTCGAAGAAGAATCTTTAAAATAAATAAGAGTACGTCAGAAAGCGGCTGATGAATACGTAATTTGAAATTACAGCTTTCATAATCGACATTCAGAGGATGTATAGTTGCTACACAATTCACAACATATCTTTCCATTCATGCACAGAATTAAACAATTTGCAAGAGTCCAAATTAGGAACTATTCTCGGTAAAAACCAATATGAATAAGATTGACCCCGACGTGATTCGAACACGCAACCTTCTGATCTGGAGTCAGACGCGCTACCATTGCGCCACAGGGCCAGTTGCGTACAGTGGCATTAGTATCGGTTTTAGAAAATTCGAAAAAGAATCTTTAAAATAAATAAGAGTACGTCAGAAAGCGGCTGATGAATACGTAATTTGAAATTACAGCTTTCATAATCGACATTCAGACGAAGAATAGTTGCTACACAATTCACAACATATCTTTCCATTCATGCACAGAATTAAACAATTTGCAAGAGTCCAAATTAGGAACTATTCTCGGTAAAAACCAATATGAATAAGATTGACACCGACGTGATTCGGACACGCAACCTTCTGATATGGAGTCAGACGCGCTACCATTGCGCCACAGGGCAAGTTGCGTTCAGTGGAATTAGTATCGTTTTTAGAAAATTCGAAGAAGAATCTTTAAAATAAATAAGAGTACGTCAGAAAGCGGCTGATAAATACGTAATTTGAAATTACATTTTTCATAATCGACATTCAGACGAAGAATAGTTGCTACACAATTCACAACATATGTTTCCATTCATGGACAGAATTAAACAATTTGCAAGAGTCCAAATTAGGAAATATTCTCGGTAAAAACCAATGTGAATAAGATTGACCACGACGTGATTCGAACACGCAACCTTCTGATCTGGAGTCAGACGCGCTACCATTGTGCCACAGGGCCAGTAGCGTTCAGTGGCATTAGTATCGTTTTTAGAAAATTCGATGAAGAATCTTTAAAATAAATAAGAGTACGTCAGAAAGCGGCTGATGAATACGTAATTTGAAATTACAGCTTTCATAATCGACATTCAGACGAAGAATAGTTGCTACACAATTCACAACATATCTTTCCATTCATGCACAGAATTAAACAATTTGCAAGAGTCCAAATTAGGAACTATTCTCGGTAAAAGCCAATATGAATAAGATTGACCCCGACGTGATTCGAACACGCAACCTTCTGATCTGGAGTGAGACGCGCTACCATTGCGCCACAGGGCCAGTCGCGATCAGCGGCATTAGTATCGTTTTTAGAAAATTCGAAGAAGAATCTTTAAAATAAATAAGAGTACGTCAGAAAGCGGCTGATGAATACGTAATTTGAAATTACAGCTTTCATAATCGACATTCAGACGCCGAATAGTTGCTACACAATTCACAACATATCTTTCCATTCATGCACAGAATTAAACAATTTGCAAGAATCCAAATTAGGAAATATTCTCGGTAAAAACCAATATGAATAAGATTGACCACGACGTGATTCGAACACGCAACCTTCGGATCTGGAGTCAGACGCGCTACCATTGTGCCACAGGGCCAGTTGCGTTCAGTGGCATTAGTATCGGATTTAGAAAATTCGAAGAAGAATCTTTAAAATAAATAAGAGTACGTCAGAAAGCGGCTGATGAATACGTAATTTGAAATTACAGCTTTCATAATCGACATTCAGACGAAGAATAGTTGCTACACAATTCACGACATATCTTTCCATTCATGCACAGAATTAAACAATTTGTAAGAGTCCAAATTAGGAACTATTCTCTGTAAAAAACAATATGAATAAGATTGACACCGACGTGATTCGAACACGCAACATTCTGATCTGGAGTCAGACGCGCTACCATTGCGCCACAAGGCCAGTTACGTTCAGTGGCATTAGTATCGTTTTTAGAAAATTCGAAGAAGAATCTTTAAAATCAATAAGAGTACGTCAGAAAGCGGCTGATGAATACGTAATTTGAAATTACAGCTTTCATAATCGACATTCAGAGGATGTATAGTTGCTACACAATTCACAACATATCTTTCCATTCATGCACAGAATTAAACAATTTGCAAGAGTCCAAATTAGGAACTATTCTCGGTAAAAACCAATATGAATAAGATTGACCCCGACGTGATTCGAACACGCAACCTTCTGATCTGGAGTCAGACGCGCTACCATTGCGCCACAGGGCCAGTTGCGTACAGTGGCATTAGTATCGGTTTTAGAAAATTCGAAGAAGAATCTTTAAAATAAATAAGAGTACGTCAGAAAGCGGCTGATGAATACGTAATTTGAAATTACAGCTTTCATAATCGACATTCAGACGAAGAATAGTTGCTACACAATTCACAACATATCTTTCCATTCATGCACAGAATTAAACAATTTGCAAGAGTCCAAATTAGGAACTATTCTCGGTAAAAACCAATATGAATAAGATTGACCCCCACGTGATTCGAACACGCAACCTTCTGATCTGGAGTCAGACGCGATACCATTGCGCCACAGGGCCAATTGCGTTCAGTGGCATTAGTATCGGATTTAGAAAATTCGAAGAAGAATCTTTAAAATAAATAAGAGTAAGTCAGAAAGCGGCTGATGAATACGTAATTTGAAATTACAGCTTTCATAATCGACATTCAGACGAAGAATAGTTGCTACACAATTCACAACATATCTTTCCATTCATGCACAGAATTAAACAATTTGCAAGAGTCCAAATTAGGAACTATTCTCGGTAAAAACCAATATGAATAAGATTGACACCGACGTGATTCGGACACGCAACCTTCTGATATGGAGTCAGACGCGCTACCATTGCGCCACAGGGCAAGTTGCGTTCAGTGGAATTAGTATCGGATTTAGAAAATTCGAAGAAGAATCTTTAAAATAAATAAGAGTACGTCAGAAAGCGGCTGATAAATACGTAATTTGAAATTACATTTTTCATAATCGACATTCAGACGAAGAATAGTTGCTACACAATTCACAACATATGTTTCCATTCATGGACAGAATTAAACAATTTGCAAGAGTCCAAATTAGGAAATATTCTCGGTAAAAACCAATGTGAATAAGATTGACCACGACGTGATTCGAACACGCAACCTTCTGATCTGGAGTCAGACGCGCTACCATTGTGCCACAGGGCCAGTAGCGTTCAGTGGCATTAGTATCGTTTTTAGAAAATTCGATGAAGAATCTTTAAAATAAATAAGAGTACGTCAGAAAGCGGCTGATGAATACGTAATTTGAAATTACAGCTTTCATAATCGACATTCAGACGAAGAATAGTTGCTACACAATTCACAACATATCTTTCCATTCATGCACAGAATTAAACAATTTGCAAGAGTCCAAATTAGGAACTATTCTCGGTAAAAGCCAATATGAATAAGATTGACCCCGACGTGATTCGAACACGCAACCTTCTGATCTGGAGTGAGACGCGCTACCATTGCGCCACAGGGGCAGTCGCGATCAGCGGCATTAGTATCGTTTTTAGAAAATTCGGAGAAGAATCTTTAAAATAAATAAGAGTACGTCAGAAAGCGGCTGATGAATACGTAATTTGAAATTACAGCTTTCATAATCGACATTCAGACGAAGAATAGTTGCTACACAATTCACAACATATCTTTCCATTCATGCACAGAATTAAACAATTTGCAACAGTCCAAATTAGGAACTATTCTCGGTAAAAACCAATATGAATAAGATTGACCCCGACGTGATTCGAACACGAAACCTTCGGATCTGGAGTCAGACGCGCTACCATTGCGCCACAGGGCCAGTTGCGTTCAGTGGCATTAGTATCGGTTTTAGAAAATTCGAAGAAGAATCTTTAAAATAAATAAGAGTACGTCAGAAAGCGGCTGATGAATACGTAATTTTAAATTACAGCTTTCATAATCGACATTCAGACGACGAATAGTTGCTACACAATTCACAACATATCTTTCCATTCATGCTCAGAATTAAACAATTTGCAAGAGTCCAAATTAGGAACTATTCTCGGTAAAAACCCATATGAATAAGATTGACCCCGACGTGATTCGAACACGCAACCTTCTGATCTGGAGTGAGACGCGCTACCATTGCGCCACAGGGCCAGTTGCGTTCAGTCGCATTAGTATCGGATTTAGAAAATTCGAAGAAGAATCTTTAAAATAAATAAGAGTACGTCAGAAAGCGGCTGATGAATACGTAATTTGAAATTACAGCTTTCATAATCGACATTCAGACGAAGAATAGTTGCTACACAATTCACAACATATCTTTCCATTCATGCACAGAATTAAACAATTTGCAAGAGTCCAAATTAGGAACTATTCTCGGTAAAAACCAATATGAATAAGATTGACCCCGACGTGATTCGAACAAACAACCTTCTGATCTGGAGTCAGACGCGCTACCATTGCGCCACAGGGCCAGCTGGGTTCGGTGACATTAGTATCGGATTTAGAAAATTCGAAGAAGAATCTTTTAAATAAATAAGAGAACGTCAGAAAGCGGCTGATGAATACGTAATTTGAAATTACAGCTTTCATAATCGACATTCAGACGCCGAATAGTTGCTACACAATTCACAACATATCTTTCCATTCATGCACAGAATTAAACAATTTGCAAGAGTCCAAATTAGGAACTATTCTCGGTAAAAACCAATATGAATAAGATTGACCCCGACGTGATTCGAACACGCAACCTTCTGATCTGGAGTCAGACGCGCTAACATTGCGACACAGGGCCAGTTGCGTTCAGCGGCGTTAGTATCGGATTTAGAAAATTCGAAGAAGAATCTTTAAAATAAATAAGAGCACGTCAGAAAGCGGCTGATAAATACGTAATTTGAAATTACAGCTTTCATAATCGACATTCAGACGAAGAATAGTTGCTACACAATTCACAACATATCTTTCCATTCATGGACAGAATTAAACAATTTGCAAGAGTCTAAATTAGGAAATATTCTCGGTAAAAACCAATATGAATAAGATTGACCACGACGTGATTCGAACACGCAACCTTCTGATATGGAGTCAGACGCGCTACCATTGCGCCACAGGGCCAGTTGCGTTCAGTGGAATTAGTATCGTTTTTAGAAAATTCGAAGAAGAAACTTTAAAATAAATAAGAGTACGTCAGAAAGCGCCTGATGAATACGTAATTTGAAATTACAGCTTTCATAATCGACATTCAGACGAAGAATAGTTGCTACACAATTCACAACATATCTTTCCATTCATGCACAGAATTAAACAATTTACAAGAGTCCAAATTAGGAACTATTCTCGGTAAAAACCAATATGAATAAGATTGACCCCGACGTGATTCGAACACGCAACCTTCTGATCTGGAGTCAGACGCGCGACCATTGCGCCACAGGGCCAGTTGCGTTCAGTCGCATTAGTATCGGATTTAGAAAATTCGAAGAAGAATCTTTAAAATAAATAAGAGTACGTCAGAAAGCGGCTGATGAATACGTAATTTGAAATTACAGCTTTCATAATCGACATTCAGACGAAGAATAGTTGCTACACAATTCACAACATATCTTTCCATTCATGCACAGAATTAAACAATTTGCAAGAGTCCAAATTAGGAACTATTCTCGGTAAAAACCAATATGAATAAGATTGACCCCGACGTGATTCGAACAAACAACCTTCTGATCTGGAGTCAGACGCGCTACCATTGCGCCACAGGGCCAGCTGGGTTCGGTGACATTAGTATCGGATTTAGAAAATTCGAAGAAGAATCTTTTAAATAAATAAGAGAACGTCAGAAAGCGGCTGATGAATACGTAATTTGAAATTACAGCTTTCATAATCGACATTCAGACGCCGAATAGTTGCTACACAATTCACAACATATCTTTCCATTCATGCACAGAATTAAACAATTTGCAAGAGTCCAAATTAGGAACTATTCTCGGTAAAAACCAATATGAATAAGATTGACCCCGACGTGATTCGAACACGCAACCTTCTGATCTGGAGTCAGACGCGCTAACATTGCGACACAGGGCCAGTTGCGTTCAGCGGCGTTAGTATCGGATTTAGAAAATTCGAAGAAGAATCTTTAAAATAAATAAGAGCACGTCAGAAAGCGGCTGATAAATACGTAATTTGAAATTACAGCTTTCATAATCGACATTCAGACGAAGAATAGTTGCTACACAATTCACAACATATCTTTCCATTCATGGACAGAATTAAACAATTTGCAAGAGTCTAAATTAGGAAATATTCTCGGTAAAAACCAATATGAATAAGATTGACCACGACGTGATTCGAACACGCAACCTTCTGATATGGAGTCAGACGCGCTACCATTGCGCCACAGGGCCAGTTGCGTTCAGTGGAATTACTATCGTTTTTAGAAAATTCGAAGAAGAAACTTTAAAATAAATAAGAGTACGTCAGAAAGCGCCTGATGAATACGTAATTTGAAATTACAGCTTTCATAATCGACATTCAGACGAAGAATAGTTGCTACACAATTCACAACATATCTTTCCATTCATGCACAGAATTAAACAATTTACAAGAGTCCAAATTAGGAACTATTCTCGGTAAAAACCAATATGAATAAGATTGACCCCGACGAGATTCGAACACGCAACCTTCTGATCTGGAGTCAGACGCGCTACCATTGCGCCACAGGGCCAGATGGGTTCGGTGACATTAGTATCGGATTTAGAAAATTCGAAGAAGAATCTTTTAAATAAATAAGAGCACATCAGAAAGCGGCTGATGAATACGTAATTTGAAATTACAGCTTTCATAATCGACATTCTGACGACAAATAGTTGCTACACAATTCACAACATATCTTTCCATTCATGCACAGAATTAGACAATTTGCAAGAGTCCAAATTAGGAACTATTCTCGGTAAACACCAATATGAATAAGATTGACCCCGACGTGATTCGAACACGCAACCTTCGGATCTGGAGTGAGACGCGCTACCATTGCGCCACAGGGCCAGTCGCGATCAGCGGCATTAGTATCGTTTTTAGAAAATTCGAAGAAGAATCTTTAAAATAAATAAGAGTACGTCAGAAAGCGGCTGATGAATACGTAATTTGAAATTACAGCTTTCATAATCGACATTCAGACGCCGAATAGTTGCTACACAATTCACAACATATCTTTCCATTCATGCACAGAATTAAACAATTTGCAAGAGTCCAAATTAGGAACTATTTTCGCTAATAACAATATGAATAAAATTGACCCCGACGTGATTCGAACGAGCAACCTTCTGATCTGGAGTCAGACGCGCTACCATTGCGCCACAGGGCCAGTTGCGTTCAGTGGCATTAGTATCATTTTTAGAATATTGGAAGAAGAATCTTTAAAATAAATAAGAGTACGTCAGAAAGCGGCTGATGAATACGTAATTTGAAATTACAGCTTTCATAATCGACATTCAGACGAAGAATAGTTGCTACACAATTCACAACATATCTTTCCATTCATGCACAGAATTAAACAATTTGCAAGAGTCCAAATTAGGAACTATTCTCGGTAAAAACCAATATGAATAAGATTGACCCCGACGTGATTCGAACACGCAACCTTCTGATCTGGAGTCAGACGCGCTACCATTGCGCCACAGGGCCAGTTGCGTACAGTGGCATTAGTATCGGATTTAGAAAATTCGAAGAAGAATCTTTAAAATAAATAAGAGTACGTCAGAAAGCGGCTGATGAATACGTAATTTGAAATTACAGCTTTCATAATCGACATTCAGACGAAGAATAGTTGCTACACAATTCACAACATATCTTTCCATTCATGCACAGAATTAAACAATTTGCAAGAGTCCAAATTAGGAACTATTCTCGGTAAAAACCAATATGAATAAGATTGACCCTGACGTGATTCGAACACGCAACCTTCTGATCTGGAGTCAGACGCGCTACCATTGCGCCACAGGGCCAGTTGCGTTCAGTGACATTAGTATCGGATTTAGAAAATTCGAAGAAGAATCTTTGAAATAAATAAGAGTACGCCAGAAAGCGGCTGATGAATACGTAATTTGAAATTACAGCTTTCATAATCGACATTCAGACGAAGAATAGTTGCTACACAATTCACAACATATCTTTCAATTCATGCACAGAATTAAACAATTTGCAAGAGTCCAAATTAGGAACTATTCTCGGTAAAAACCAATATGAATAAGATTGACCCCGACGTGATTCGAACACGCAACCTTCTGATCTGGAGTCAGACGCGCTACCATTGCGCCACAGGGCCAGTTGCGTACAGTGGCATTAGTATAGGATTTAGAAAATTCGAAGAAGAATCTTTAAAATAAATAAGAGTACGTCAGAAAGCGGCTGATGAATACGTAATTTGAAATTACAGCTTTCATAATCGACATTCAGACGAAGAATAGTTGCTACACAATTCACAACATATCTTTCAATTCATGCACAGAATTAAACAATTTGCAAAAGTCCAAATTAGGAACTATTCTCGGTAAAAACCAATACGAATAAGATTGACCCCGACGTGATTCGAACACGCAACCTTCTGATCTGGAGTCAGACGCGCTACCATTGCGCCACAGGGCCAGTTGCGTACAGTGGCATTAGTATCGGATTTAGAAAATTCGAAGAAGAATCTTTAAAATAAATAAGAGTACGTCAGAAAGCGGCCGATGAATACGTAATTTGAAATTACAGCTTTCATAATCGACATTCAGACGATGTATAGTTGCTACACAATTCACAACATATCTTTCCATTCATGCACAGAATTAAACAATTTGCAAGAGTCCAAATTAGGAACTATTCTCGGTAAAAACCAATATGAATAAGATTGACCCCGACGTGATTCGAACACGCAACCTTCTGATCTGGAGTCAGACGCGCTACCATTGCGCCACAGGGCCAGTTGCGTACAGTGGAATTGGTATCGGTTTTAGAAAATTCGAAGAAGAATCTTTAAAATAAATAAGAGTACGTCAGAAAGCGGCTGATGAATACATAATTTGAAATTGCAGCTTTCATAATCGACATTCAGACGACGAATAGTTGCTACACAATTCACAAAATATCTTTCCATTCATGCACAGAATTAAACAATTTGCAAGAGTCCAAATTAGGAACTATTCTCGGTAAAAACCAATATGAATAAGATTGACCCCGACGTGATTCGAACACGCAACCTTCTGATCTGGAGTCAGACGCGCTACCATTGCGCCACAGGGCCAGTTGCGTTCAGTGGCATTAGTATCGGTTTTAGAAAATTCGAAGAAGAAACTTTAAAATAAATAAGAGTACGTCAGAAAGCGGCTGATGAATACGTAATTTTAAATTACAGCTTTCATAATCGACATTCAGACGACGAATAGTTGCTACACAATTCACAACATATCTTTCCATTCATGCTCAGAATTAAACAATTTGCAAGAGTCCAAATTAGGAACTATTCTCGGTAAAAACCAATATGAATAAGATTGACCCCGACGTGATTCAAACACGCAACCTTCTGATCTGGAGTCAGACGCGCGACCATTGCGCCACAGGGCCAGTTGCGTTCAGTCGCATTAGTATCGGATTTAGAAAATTCGAAGAAGAATCTTTAAAATAAATAAGAGTACGTCAGAAAGCGGCTGATGAATACGTAATTTGAAATTACAGCTTTCATAATCGACATTCAGACGAAGAATAGTTGCTACACAATTCACAACATATCTTTCCATTCATGCACAGAATTAAACAATTTGCAAGAGTCCAAATTAGGAACTATTCTCGGTAAAAACCAATATGAATAAGATTGACCCCGACGTGATTCGAACACGCAACCTTCTGATCTGGAGTCAGACGCGCTACCATTGCGCCACAGGGCCAGCTGGGTTCGGTGACATTAGTATCGGATTTAGAAAATTCGAAGAAGAATCTTTTAAATAAATAAGAGAACGTCAGAAAGCGGCTGATGAATACGTAATTTGAAATTACAGCTTTCATAATCGACATTCAGACGAAGAATAGTTGCTACACAATTCACAACATATCTTTCCATTCATGCACAGAATTAAACAATTTGCAACAGTCCAAATTAGGAACTATTCTCGGTAAAAACCAATATGAATAAGATTGACCCCGACGTGATTCGAACACGCAACCTTCTGATCTGGAGTCAGACGCGCTAACATTGCGACACAGGGCCAGTTGCGTTCAGCGGCGTTAGTATCGGATTTAGAAAATTCGAAGAAGAATCTTTAAAATAAATAAGAGCACGTCAGAAAGCGGCTGATAAATACGTAATTTGAAATTACAGCTTTCATAATCGACATTCAGACGAAGAATAGTTGCTACACTATTCACAACATATCTTTCCATTCATGGACAGAATTAAACAATTTGCAAGAGTCTAAATTAGGAAATATTCTCGGTAAAAACCAATATGAATAAGATTGACCACGACGTGATTCGAACACGCAACCTTCTGATATGGAGTCAGACGCGCTACCATTGCGCCACAGGGCCAGTTGCGTTCAGTGGAATTAGTATCGTTTTTAGAAAATTCGAAGAAGAAACTTTAAAATAAATAAGAGTACGTCAGAAAGCGCCTGATGAATACGTAATTTGAAATTACAGCTTTCATAATCGACATTCAGACGAAGAATAGTTGCTACACAATTCACAACATATCTTTCAATTCATGCACAGAATTAAACAATTTGCAAGAGTCCAAATTAGGAACTATTCTCGGTAAAAACCAATATGAATAAGATTGACCCCGACGTGATTCGAACACGCAACCTTCTGATCTGGAGTCAGACGCGCTACCATTGCGCCACAGGGCCAGTTGCGTACAGTGGCATTAGTATAGGATTTAGAAAATTCGAAGAAGAATCTTTAAAATAAATAAGAGTACGTCAGAAAGCGGCTGATGAATACGTAATTTGAAATTACAGCTTTCATAATCGACATTCAGACGACGAATTGTTGCTACACAATTCACAACATATCTTTCCATTCATGCTCAGAATTAAACAATTTGCAAGAGTCCAAATTAGGAACTATTCTCGGTAAAAACCAATATGAATAAGATTGACCCCGACGTGATTCGAACACGCAACCTTCTGATCTGGAGTCAGACGCGCGACCATTGCGCCACAGGGCCAGTTGCGTTCAGTCGCATTAGTATCGGATTTAGAAAATTCGAAGAAGAATCTTTAAAATAAATAAGAGTACGTCAGAAAGCGGCTGATGAATACGTAATTTGAAATTACAGCTTTCATAATCGACATTCAGACGAAGAATAGTTGCTACACAATTCACAACATATCTTTCCATTCATGCACAGAATTAAACAATTTGCAAGAGTCCAAATTAGGAACTATTCTCGGTAAAAACCAATATGAATAAGATTGACCCCGACGTGATTCGAACACGCAACCTTCTGATCTGGAGTCAGACGCGATACCATTGCGCCACAGGGCCAGCTGGGTTCGGTGACATTAGTATCGGATTTAGAAAATTCGAAGAAGAATCGTTTAAATAAATAAGAGAACGTCAGAAAGCGGCTGATGAATACGTAATTTGAAATTACAGCTTTCATAATCGACATTCAGACGCCGAATAGTTGCTACACAATTCACAACATATCTTTCCATTCATGCACAGAATTAAACAATTTGCAAGAGTCCAAATTAGGAACTATTCTCGGTAAAAACCAATATGAATAAGATTGACCCCGACGTGATTCGAACACGCAACCTTCTGATCTGGAGTCAGACGCGCTAACATTGCGACACAGGGCCAGTTGCGTTCAGCGGCGTTAGTATCGGATTTAGAAAATTCGAAGAAGAATCTTTAAAATAAATAAGAGCACGTCAGAAAGCGGCTGATAAATACGTAATTTGAAATTACAGCTTTCATAATCGACATTCAGACGAAGAATAGTTGCTACACTATTCACAACATATCTTTCCATTCATGGACAGAATTAAACAATTTGCAAGAGTCTAAATTAGGAAATATTCTCGGTAAAAACCAATATGAATAAGATTGACCACGACGTGATTCGAACACGCAACCTTCTGATATGGAGTCAGACGCGCTACCATTGCGTCACAGGGCCAGTTGCGTTCAGTGGAATTAGTATCGTTTTTAGAAAATTCGAAGAAGAAACTTTAAAATAAATAAGAGTACGTCAGAAAGCGCCTGATGAATACGTAATTTGAAATTACAGCTTTCATAATCGACATTCAGACGAAGAATAGTTGCTACACAATTCACAACATATCTTTCCATTCATGCACAGAATTAAACAATTTACAAGAGTCCAAATTAGGAACTATTCTCGGTAAAAACCAATATGAATAAGATTGACCCCGACGAGATTCGAACACGCAACCTTCTGATCTGGAGTCAGACGCGCTACCATTGCGCCACAGGGCCAGCTGGGTTCGGTGACATTAGTATCGGATTTAGAAAATTCGAAGAAGAATCTTTTAAATAAATAAGAGCACATCAGAAAGCGGCTGATGAATACGTAATTTGAAATTACAGCTTTCATAATCGACATTCTGACGACAAATAGTTGCTACACAATTCACAACATATCTTTCCATTCATGCACAGAATTAGACAATTTGCAAGAGTCCAAATTAGGAACTATTCTCGGTAAACACCAATATGAATAAGATTGACCCCGACGTGATTCGAACACGCAACCTTCGGATCTGGAGTGAGACGCGCTACCATTGCGCCACAGGGCCAGTCGCGATCAGCGGCATTAGTATCGTTTTTAGAAAATTCGAAGAAGAATCTTTAAAATAAATAAGAGTACGTCAGAAAGCGGCTGATGAATACGTAATTTGAAATTACAGCTTTCATAATCGACATTCAGACGCCGAATAGTTGCTACACAATTCACAACATATCTTTCCATTCATGCACAGAATTAAACAATTTGCAAGAGTCCAAATTAGGAACTATTTTCGATAATAACAATATGAATAAAATTGACCCCGACGTGATTCGAACGCGCAACCTTCTGATCTGGAGTCAGACGCGCTACCATTGCGCCACAGGGCCAGTTGCGTTCAGTGGCATTAGTATCATTTTTAGAATATTGGAAGAAGAATCTTTAAAATAAATAAGAGTACGTCAGAAAGCGGCTGATGAATACGTAATTTGAAATTACAGCTTTCATAATCGACATTCAGACGAAGAATAGTTGCTACACAATTCACAACATATCTTTCCATTCATGCACAGAATTAAACAATTTGCAAGAGTCCAAATTAGGAACTATTCTCGGTAAAAACCAATACGAATAAGATTGACCCCGACGTGATTCGAACACGCAACCTTCTGATCTGGAGTCAGACGCGCTACCATTGCGCCACAGGGCCAGTTGCGTACAGTGGCATTAGTATCGGATTTAGAAAATTCGAAGAAGAATCTTTAAAATAAATAAGAGTACGTCAGAAAGCGGCTGATGAATACGTAATTTGAAATTACAGCTTTCATAATCGACATTCAGACGAAGAATAGTTGCTACACAATTCACAACATATCTTTCCATTCATGCACAGAATTA
>OZ038485.1:18176938-18179438 GCA_964036315.1 Acanthosepion esculentum | reverse complement strand
CAGACGAAGAATAGTTGCTACACAATTCACAACATATCTTTCCATTCATGCACAGAATTAAACAATTTACAAGAGTCCAAATTAGGAACTATTCTCGGTAAAAACAAATATGAATAAGATTGACCCCGACGAGATTCGAACACGCAACCTTCTGATCTGGAGTCAGACGCGCTACCATTGCGCCACAGGGCCAGCTGGGTTCGGTGACATTAGTATCGGATTTAGAAAATTCGAAGAAGAATCTTTTAAATAAATAAGAGCACATCAGAAAGCGGCTGATGAATACGTAATTTGAAATTACAGCTTTCATAATCGACATTCTGACGACAAATAGTTGCTACACAATTCACAACATATCTTTCCATTCATGCACAGAATTAGACAATTTGCAAGAGTCCAAATTAGGAACTATTCTCGGTAAACACCAATATGAATAACATTGACCCCGACGTGATTCGAACGCGCAACCTTCTGATCTGGAGTCAGACGCGCTACCATTGCGCTACAGGGCCAGTTGCGTTCAGTGGCATTAGTATCATTTTTAGAATATTGGAAGAAGAATCTTTAAAATAAATAAGAGTACGTCAGAAAGCGGCTGATGAATACGTAATTTGAAATTACAGCTTTCATAATCGACATTCAGACGAAGAATAGTTGCTACACAATTCACAACATATCTTTCCATTCATGCACAGAATTAAACAATTTGCAAGAGTCCAAATTAGGAACTATTCTCGGTAAAAACCAATATGAATAAGATTGACACCGACGTGATTCGAACACGCAACATTCTGATCTGGAGTCAGACGCGCTACCATTGCGCCACAGGGCCAGTTGCGTACAGTGGCATTAGTATCGGATTTAGAAAATTCGAAGAAGAATCTTTAAAATAAATAAGAGTACGTCAGAAAGCGGCCGATGAATACGTAATTTGAAATTACAGCTTTCATAATCGACATTCAGACGATGTATAGTTGCTACACAATTCACAACATATCTTTCCATTCATGCACAGAATTAAACAATTTGCAAGAGTCCAAATTAGGAACTATTCTCGGTAAAAACCAATATGAATAAGATTGACCCCGACGTGATTCGAACACGCAACCTTCTGATCTGGAGTCAGACGCGCTACCATTGCGCCACAGGGCCAGTTGCGTACAGTGGCATTAGTATCGGATTTAGAAAATTCGAAGAAGAATCTTTAAAATAAATAAGAGTACGTCAGAAAGCGGCTGATGAATACGTAATTTGAAATTACAGCTTTCATAATCGACATTCAGACGAAGAATAGTTGCTACACAATTCACAACATATCTTTCCATTCATGCACAGAATTAAACAATTTGCAAGAGTCCAAATTAGGAACTATTCTCGGTAAAAACCAATATGAATAAGATTGACCCTGACGTGATTCGAACACGCAACCTTCTGATCTGGAGTCAGACGCGCTACCATTGCGCTACAGGGCCAGTTGCGTTCAGTGGCATTAGTATCATTTTTAGAAAATTCGAAGAAGAATCTTTAAAATAAATAAGAGTACGTCAGAAAGCGGCTGATGAATACGTAATTTGAAATTACAGCTTTCATAATCGACATTCAGACGCCGAATAGTTGCTACACAATTCACAACATATCTTTCCATTCATGCACAGAATTAAACAATTTGCAAGAGTCCAAATTAGGAACTATTTTCGCTAATAACAATATGAATAACATTGACCCCGACGTGATTCGAACGCGCAACCTTCTGATCTGGAGTCAGACGCGCTACCATTGCGCTACAGGGCCAGTTGCGTTCAGTGGCATTAGTATCATTTTTAGAATATTGGAAGAAGAATCTTTAAAATAAATAAGAGTACGTCAGAAAGCGGCTGATGAATACGTAATTTGAAATTACAGCTTTCATAATCGACATTCAGACGACGAATAGTTGCTACACAATTCACAACATATCTTTCCATTCATGCACAGAATTAAACAATTTGCAAGAGTCCAAATTAGGAACTATTCTCGGTAAAAACCAATATGAATAAGATTGACCCCGACGTGATTCGAACACGCAACCTTCTGATCTGGAGTCAGACGCGCTACCATTGCGCCACAGGGCCAGTTGCGTACAGTGGCATTAGTATCGGATTTAGAAAATTCGAAGAAGAATCTTTAAAATAAATAAGAGTACGTCAGAAAGCGGCCGATGAATACGTAATTTGAAATTACAGCTTTCATAATCGACATTCAGACGATGTATAGTTGCTACACAATTCACAACATATCTTTCCATTCATGCACAGAATTAAACAATTTGCAAGAGTCCAAATTAGGAACTATTCTCGGTAAAAACCAATATGAATAAGATTGACCCCGACGTGATTCGAACACCCAACCTTCTGATCTGGAATCAGACGCGCTACCATTGCGCCACAGGGCCAGTTGCGTACAGTGGCATTAGTATCGGATTTAGAAAATTCGAAGAAGAATCTTTAAAATAAATAAGAGT
>OZ038485.1:18164438-18174438 GCA_964036315.1 Acanthosepion esculentum | reverse complement strand
CAGGGGCATTAGTATCGGATTTAGAAAATTCGAAGAAGAATCTTTAAAATAAATAAGAGTACGTCAGAAAGCGGCTGATGAATACGTAATTTGAAATTACAGTTTTCATAATCGACATTCAGAAGAAGAATAGTTGCTACACAATTCACAACATATCTTTCCATTCATGCACAGAATTAAACAATTTGCAAGAGTCCAAATTAGGAACTATTCTCGGTAAAAACCAATATGAATAAGATTGACCCTGACGTGATTCGAACACGCTACCTTCTGTTCTGGAATCAGACGCGCTACCATTGCGCCACAGGGTCAGTTGCGTTTAGTGGCATTAGTATCGGATTTAGAAAATTCGAAGAAGAATCTTTAAAATAAATAAGAGTACGTCAGAAAGCGGCTGATGAATACGTAATTTGAAATTACAGCTTTCATAATCGACATTCAGACGAAGAATAGTTGCTACACAATTCACAACATATCTTTCCATTCATGCACAGAATTAAACAATTTGCAAGAGTCCAAATTAGGAACTATTCTCGGTAAAAACCAATATGTATAAGATTGACCTCGACGTGATTCGAACACGCAACCTTCTGATCTGGAGTCAGACGCGCTACCATTGCGCCACAGGGCCAGTTGCGTTCAGTGTCATTAGTATCGGATTTAGAAAATTCGAAGAAGAATCTTTAAAATAAATAAGAGTAAGTCAGAAAGCGGCTGATGAATACGTAATTTGAAATTACAGCTTTCATAATCGACATTCAGACGAAGAATAGTTGCTACACAATTCACAACATATCTTTCAATTCATGCACAGAATTAAACAATTTGCAAAAGTCCAAATTAGGAACTATTCTCGGTAAAAACCAATACGAATAAGATTGACCCCGACGTGATTCGAACACGCAACCTTCTGATCTGGAGTCAGACGCGCTATCATTGCGCCACAGGGCCAGTTGCGTTCAGTGCCATTAGTATCGGATTTAGAAAATTCGAAGAAGAATCTTTAAAATAAATAAGAGTAAGTCAGAAAGCGGCTGATGAATACGTAATTTGAAATTACAGCTTTCATAATCGACATTCAGACGAAGAATAGTTGCTACACAATTCACAACATATCTTTCAATTCATGCACAGAATTAAACAATTTGCAAAAGTCCAAATTAGGAACTATTTTCGCTAATAACAATATGAATAAAATTGACCCCGACGTGATTCGAACAAGCAACCTTCTGATCTGGAGTCAGACGCGCTACCATTGTGCCACAGGGCCAGTTGCGTTCAGTGGCATTAGTATCGTTTTTAGAAAATTCGAAGAAGAATCTTTAAAATAAATAAGAGTACGTCAGAAAGCGCCTGATGAATACGTAATTTGAAATTACAGCTTTCATAATCGACATTCAGACGAAGAATAGTTGCTACACAATTCACAACATATCTTTCCATTCATGCACAGAATTAAACAATTTGCAAGAGTCCAAATTAGGAACTATTCTCGGTAAAAACCAATATGAATAAGATTGACCCCGACGTGATTCGAACACGCAACCTTCTGATCTGGAGTCAGACGCGCTACCATTGCGCCACAGGGCCAGCTGGGTTCGGTGACATTAGTATCGGATTTAGAAAATTCGAAGAAGAATCTTTTAAATAAATAAGAGCACATCAGAAAGCGGCTGATGAATACGTAATTTGAAATTACAGCTTTCATAATCGACATTCTGACGACAAATAGTTGCTACACAATTCACAACATATCTTTCCATTCATGCACAGAATTAGACAATTTGCAAGAGTCCAAATTAGGAACTATTCTCGGTAAACACCAATATGAATAGGATTGACCCCGACGTGATTCGAACACGCAACCTTCGGATCTGGAGTGAGACGCGCTACCATTGCGCCACAGGGCCAGTCGCGATCAGCGGCATTAGTATCGTTTTTAGAAAATTCGAAGAAGAATCTTTAAAATAAATAAGAGTACGTCAGAAAGCGGCTGATGAATACGTAATTTGAAATTACAGCTTTCATAATCGACATTCAGACGCCGAATAGTTGCTACACAATTCACAACATATCTTTCCATTCATGCACAGAATTAAACAATTTGCAAGAGTCCAAATTAGGAACTATTTTCGCTAATAACAATATGAATAACATTGACCCCGACGTGATTCGAACGCGCAACCTTCTGATCTGGAGTCAGACGCGCTACCATTGCGCTACAGGGCCAGTTGCGTTCAGTGGCATTAGTATCATTTTTAGAATATTGGAAGAAGAATCTTTAAAATAAATAAGAGTACGTCAGAAAGCGGCTGATGAATACGTAATTTGAAATTACAGCTTTCATAATCGACATTCAGACGAAGAATAGTTGCTACACAATTCACAACATATCTTTCCATTCATGCACAGAATTAAACAATTTGCAAGAGTCCAAATTAGGAACTATTCTCGGTAAAAACCAATATGAATAAGATTGACACCGACGTGATTCGAACACGCAACATTCTGATCTGGAGTCAGACGCGCTACCATTGCGCCACAGGGCCAGTTGCGTACAGTGGCATTAGTATCGGATTTAGAAAATTCGAAGAAGAATCTTTAAAATAAATAAGAGTACGTCAGAAAGCGGCCGATGAATACGTAATTTGAAATTACAGCTTTCATAATCGACATTCAGACGATGTATAGTTGCTACACAATTCACAACATATCTTTCCATTCATGCACAGAATTAAACAATTTGCAAGAGTCCAAATTAGGAACTATTCTCGGTAAAAACCAATATGAATAAGATTGACCCCGACGTGATTCGAACACGCAACCTTCTGATCTGGAGTCAGACGCGCTACCATTGCGCCACAGGGCCAGTTGCGTACGGTGGCATTAGTATCGGTTTTAGAAAATTCGAAGAAGAATCTTTAAAATAAATAAGAGTACGTCAGAAAGCGGCTGATGAATACGTAATTTGAAATTACAGCTTTCATAATCGACATTCAGACGACGAATAGTTGCTACACAATTCACAACATATCTTTCCATTCATGCACAGAATTAAACAATTTGCAAGAGTCCAAATTAGGAACTATTCTCGGTAAAAACCAATATGAATAAGATTGACCCCGACGTGATTCGAACACGCAACCTTCTGATCTGGAGTCAGACGCGCTACCATTGCGCCACAGGGCCAGTTGCGTACAGTGGCATTAGTATCGGATTTAGAAAATTCGAAGAAGAATCTTTAAAATAAATAAGAGTACGTCAGAAAGCGGCCGATGAATACGTAATTTGAAATTACAGCTTTCATAATCGACATTCAGACGATGTATAGTTGCTACACAATTCACAACATATCTTTCCATTCATGCACAGAATTAAACAATTTGCAAGAGTCCAAATTAGGAACTATTCTCGGTAAAAACCAATATGAATAAGATTGACCCCGACGTGATTCGAACACGCAACCTTCTGATCTGGAGTCAGACGCGCTACCATTGCGCCACAGGGCCAGTTGCGTACAGTGGCATTAGTATCGGTTTTAGAAAATTCGAAGAAGAATCTTTAAAATAAATAAGAGTATGTCAGAAAGCGGCTGATGAATACGTAATTTGAAATTACAGCTTTCATAATCGACATTCTGACGACAAATAGTTGCTACACAATTCACAACATATCTTTCCATTCATGCACAGAATTAGACAATTTGCAAGAGTCCAAATTAGGAACTATTCTCGGTAAACACCAATATGAATAGGATTGACCCCGACGTGATTCGAACACGCAACCTTCGGATCTGGAGTGAGACGCGCTACCATTGCGCCACAGGGCCAGTCGCGATCAGCGGCATTAGTATCGTTTTTAGAAAATTCGAAGAAGAATCTTTAAAATAAATAAGAGTACGTCAGAAAGCGGCTGATGAATACGTAATTTGAAATTACAGCTTTCATAATCGACATTCAGACGCCGAATAGTTGCTACACAATTCACAACATATCTTTCCATTCATGCACAGAATTAAACAATTTGCAAGAGTCCAAATTAGGAACTATTTTCGCTAATAACAATATGAATAACATTGACCCCGACGTGATTCGAACGCGCAACCTTCTGATCTGGAGTCAGACGCGCTACCATTGCGCTACAGGGCCAGTTGCGTTCAGTGGCATTAGTATCATTTTTAGAATATTGGAAGAAGAATCTTTAAAATAAATAAGAGTACGTCAGAAAGCGGCTGATGAATACGTAATTTGAAATTACAGCTTTCATAATCGACATTCAGACGAAGAATAGTTGCTACACAATTCACAACATATCTTTCCATTCATGCACAGAATTAAACAATTTGCAAGAGTCCAAATTAGGAACTATTCTCGGTAAAAACCAATATGAATAAGATTGACACCGACGTGATTCGAACACGCAACATTCTGATCTGGAGTCAGACGCGCTACCATTGCGCCACAGGGCCAGTTGCGTACAGTGGCATTAGTATCGGATTTAGAAAATTCGAAGAAGAATCTTTAAAATAAATAAGAGTACGTCAGAAAGCGGCCGATGAATACGTAATTTGAAATTACAGCTTTCATAATCGACATTCAGACGATGTATAGTTGCTACACAATTCACAACATATCTTTCCATTCATGCACAGAATTAAACAATTTGCAAGAGTCCAAATTAGGAACTATTCTCGGTAAAAACCAATATGAATAAGATTGACCCCGACGTGATTCGAACACGCAACCTTCTGATCTGGAGTCAGACGCGCTACCATTGCGCCACAGGGCCAGTTGCGTACGGTGGCATTAGTATCGGTTTTAGAAAATTCGAAGAAGAATCTTTAAAATAAATAAGAGTACGTCAGAAAGCGGCTGATGAATACGTAATTTGAAATTACAGCTTTCATAATCGACATTCAGACGACGAATAGTTGCTACACAATTCACAACATATCTTTCCATTCATGCACAGAATTAAACAATTTGCAAGAGTCCAAATTAGGAACTATTCTCGGTAAAAACCAATATGAATAAGATTGACCCCGACGTGATTCGAACACGCAACCTTCTGATCTGGAGTCAGACGCGCTACCATTGCGCCACAGGGCCAGTTGCGTACAGTGGCATTAGTATCGGATTTAGAAAATTCGAAGAAGAATCTTTAAAATAAATAAGAGTACGTCAGAAAGCGGCCGATGAATACGTAATTTGAAATTACAGCTTTCATAATCGACATTCAGACGATGTATAGTTGCTACACAATTCACAACATATCTTTCCATTCATGCACAGAATTAAACAATTTGCAAGAGTCCAAATTAGGAACTATTCTCGGTAAAAACCAATATGAATAAGATTGACCCCGACGTGATTCGAACACGCAACCTTCTGATCTGGAGTCAGACGCGCTACCATTGCGCCACAGGGCCAGTTGCGTACAGTGGCATTAGTATCGGTTTTAGAAAATTCGAAGAAGAATCTTTAAAATAAATAAGAGTACGTCAGAAAGCGGCTGATGAATACGTAATTTTAAATTACAGCTTTCATAATCGACATTCAGACGACGAATAGTTGCTACACAATTCACAACATATCTTTCCATTCATGCACAGAATTAAACAATTTGCAAGAGTCCAAATTAGGAACTATTCTCGGTAAAAACCAATATGAATAAGATTGACCCCGACGTGATTCGAACACGCAACCTTCTGATCTGGAGTCAGACGCGCTACCATTGCGCCACAGGGCCAGTTGCGTTCAGTGGCATTAGTATCGGATTTAGAAAATTCGAAGAAGAATCTTTAAAATAAATAAGAGTACGTCAGAAAGCGGCTGATGAATACGTAATTTGAAATTACAGCTTTCATAATCGACATTCAGACGAAGAATAGTTGCTACACAATTCACAACATATCTTTCCATTCATGCACAGAATTAAACAATTTGCAAGAGTCCAAATTAGGAACTATTCTCGGTAAAAACCAATACGAATAAGATTGACCCCGACGTGATTCGAACACGCAACCTTCTGATCTGGAGTCAGACGCGCTACCATTGCGCCACAGGGCCAGTTGCGTTCAGTGTCATTAGTATCGGATTTAGAAAATTCGAAGAAGAATCTTTAAAATAAATAAGAGTAAGTCAGAAAGCGGCTGATGAATACGTAATTTGAAATTACAGCTTTCATAATCGACATTCAGACGAAGAATAGTTGCTACACAATTCACAACATATCTTTCAATTCATGCACAGAATTAAATAATTTGCAAAAGTCCAAATTAGGAACTATTCTCGGTAAAAACCAATACGAATAAGATTGACCCCGACGTGATTCGAACACGCAACCTTCTGATCTGGAGTCAGACGGGCTACCATTGTGCCACAGGGCCAGTTGCGTTCAGTGGCATTAGTATCGTTTTTAGAAAATTCGAAGAAGAATCTTTAAAATAAATAAGAGTACGTCAGAAAGCGCCTGATGAATACGTAATTTGAAATTACAGCTTTCATAATCGACATTCAGACGAAGAATAGTTGCTACACAATTCACAACATATCTTTCCATTCATGCACAGAATTAAACAATTTGCAAGAGTCCAAATTAGGAACTATTCTCGGTAAAAACCAATATGAATAAGATTGACCCCGACGTGATTCGAACACGCAACCTTCTGATCTGGAGTCAGACGCGCTACCATTGCGCCACAGGGCCAGCTGGGTTCGGTGACATTAGTATCGGATTTAGAAAATTCGAAGAAGAATCTTTTAAATAAATAAGAGCACATCAGAAAGCGGCTGATGAATACGTAATTTGAAATTACAGCTTTCATAATCGACATTCTGACGACAAATAGTTGCTACACAATTCACAACATATCTTTCCATTCATGCACAGAATTAGACAATTTGCAAGAGTCCAAATTAGGAACTATTCTCGGTAAACACCAATATGAATAGGATTGACCCCGACGTGATTCGAACACGCAACCTTCGGATCTGGAGTGAGACGCGCTACCATTGCGCCACAGGGCCAGTCGCGATCAGCGGCATTAGTATCGTTTTTAGAAAATTCGAAGAAGAATCTTTAAAATAAATAAGAGTACGTCAGAAAGCGGCTGATGAATACGTAATTTGAAATTACAGCTTTCATAATCGACATTCAGACGCCGAATAGTTGCTACACAATTCACAACATATCTTTCCATTCATGCACAGAATTAAACAATTTGCAAGAGTCCAAATTAGGAACTATTTTCGCTAATAACAATATGAATAACATTGACCCCGACGTGATTCGAACGCGCAACCTTCTGATCTGGAGTCAGACGCGCTACCATTGCGCTACAGGGCCAGTTGCGTTCAGTGGCATTAGTATCATTTTTAGAATATTGGAAGAAGAATCTTTAAAATAAATAAGAGTACGTCAGAAAGCGGCTGATGAATACGTAATTTGAAATTACAGCTTTCATAATCGACATTCAGACGAAGAATAGTTGCTACACAATTCACAACATATCTTTCCATTCATGCACAGAATTAAACAATTTGCAAGAGTCCAAATTAGGAACTATTCTCGGTAAAAACCAATATGAATAAGATTGACACCGACGTGATTCGAACACGCAACATTCTGATCTGGAGTCAGACGCGCTACCATTGCGCCACAGGGCCAGTTGCGTACAGTGGCATTAGTATCGGATTTAGAAAATTCGAAGAAGAATCTTTAAAATAAATAAGAGTACGTCAGAAAGCGGCCGATGAATACGTAATTTGAAATTACAGCTTTCATAATCGACATTCAGACGATGTATAGTTGCTACACAATTCACAACATATCTTTCCATTCATGCACAGAATTAAACAATTTGCAAGAGTCCAAATTAGGAACTATTCTCGGTAAAAACCAATATGAATAAGATTGACCCCGACGTGATTCGAACACGCAACCTTCTGATCTGGAGTCAGACGCGCTACCATTGCGCCACAGGGCCAGTTGCGTACGGTGGCATTAGTATCGGTTTTAGAAAATTCGAAGAAGAATCTTTAAAATAAATAAGAGTACGTCAGAAAGCGGCTGATGAATACGTAATTTGAAATTACAGCTTTCATAATCGACATTCAGACGACGAATAGTTGCTACACAATTCACAACATATCTTTCCATTCATGCACAGAATTAAACAATTTGCAAGAGTCCAAATTAGGAACTATTCTCGGTAAAAACCAATATGAATAAGATTGACCCCGACGTGATTCGAACACGCAACCTTCTGATCTGGAGTCAGACGCGCTACCATTGCGCCACAGGGCCAGTTGCGTACAGTGGCATTAGTATCGGATTTAGAAAATTCGAAGAAGAATCTTTAAAATAAATAAGAGTACGTCAGAAAGCGGCCGATGAATACGTAATTTGAAATTACAGCTTTCATAATCGACATTCAGACGATGTATAGTTGCTACACAATTCACAACATATCTTTCCATTCATGCACAGAATTAAACAATTTGCAAGAGTCCAAATTAGGAACTATTCTCGGTAAAAACCAATATGAATAAGATTGACCCCGACGTGATTCGAACACGCAACCTTCTGATCTGGAGTCAGACGCGCTACCATTGCGCCACAGGGCCAGTTGCGTACAGTGGCATTAGTATCGGTTTTAGAAAATTCGAAGAAGAATCTTTAAAATAAATAAGAGTATGTCAGAAAGCGGCTGATGAATACGTAATTTGAAATTACAGCTTTCATAATCGACATTCTGACGACAAATAGTTGCTACACAATTCACAACATATCTTTCCATTCATGCACAGAATTAGACAATTTGCAAGAGTCCAAATTAGGAACTATTCTCGGTAAACACCAATATGAATAGGATTGACCCCGACGTGATTCGAACACGCAACCTTCGGATCTGGAGTGAGACGCGCTACCATTGCGCCACAGGGCCAGTCGCGATCAGCGGCATTAGTATCGTTTTTAGAAAATTCGAAGAAGAATCTTTAAAATAAATAAGAGTACGTCAGAAAGCGGCTGATGAATACGTAATTTGAAATTACAGCTTTCATAATCGACATTCAGACGCCGAATAGTTGCTACACAATTCACAACATATCTTTCCATTCATGCACAGAATTAAACAATTTGCAAGAGTCCAAATTAGGAACTATTTTCGCTAATAACAATATGAATAACATTGACCCCGACGTGATTCGAACGCGCAACCTTCTGATCTGGAGTCAGACGCGCTACCATTGCGCTACAGGGCCAGTTGCGTTCAGTGGCATTAGTATCATTTTTAGAATATTGGAAGAAGAATCTTTAAAATAAATAAGAGTACGTCAGAAAGCGGCTGATGAATACGTAATTTGAAATTACAGCTTTCATAATCGACATTCAGACGAAGAATAGTTGCTACACAATTCACAACATATCTTTCCATTCATGCACAGAATTAAACAATTTGCAAGAGTCCAAATTAGGAACTATTCTCGGTAAAAACCAATATGAATAAGATTGACACCGACGTGATTCGAACACGCAACATTCTGATCTGGAGTCAGACGCGCTACCATTGCGCCACAGGGCCAGTTGCGTACAGTGGCATTAGTATCGGATTTAGAAAATTCGAAGAAGAATCTTTAAAATAAATAAGAGTACGTCAGAAAGCGGCCGATGAATACGTAATTTGAAATTACAGCTTTCATAATCGACATTCAGACGATGTATAGTTGCTACACAATTCACAACATATCTTTCCATTCATGCACAGAATTAAACAATTTGCAAGAGTCCAAATTAGGAACTATTCTCGGTAAAAACCAATATGAATAAGATTGACCCCGACGTGATTCGAACACGCAACCTTCTGATCTGGAGTCAGACGCGCTACCATTGCGCCACAGGGCCAGTTGCGTACGGTGGCATTAGTATCGGTTTTAGAAAATTCGAAGAAGAATCTTTAAAATAAATAAGAGTACGTCAGAAAGCGGCTGATGAATAC
>OZ038485.1:18159438-18161938 GCA_964036315.1 Acanthosepion esculentum | reverse complement strand
AAATTCGAAGAAGAATCTTTAAAATAAATAAGAGTACGTCAGAAAGCGGCTGATGAATACGTAATTTGAAATTACAGCTTTCATAATTGACATTCAGACGATGAATAGTTGCTACACAATTCACAACATATCTTTCCATTCATGCACAGAATTAAACAATTTGCAAGAGTCCAAATTAGGAACTATTCTCGGTAAAAACCAATATGAATAAGATTGACCCCGACGTGATTCGAACACGCAACCTTCTGATCTGGAGTCAGACGCGCTACCATTGCGCCACAGGGCCAGTTGCGTACAGTAGCATTAGTATCGGTTTTAGAAAATTCGAAGAAGTATCTTTAAAATAAATAAGAGTACGTCAGAAAGCGGCTGATGAATACGTAATTTGAAATTACAGCTTTCATAATCGACATCCAGACGACGAATAGTTGCTACACAATTCACAACATATCTTTCCATTCATGCACAGAATTAAACAATTTGCAAAAGTCCAAATTAGGAACTATTCTCGGTAAAAACCAATACGAATAAGATTGACCCCGACGTGATTCGAACACGCAACCTTCAGATCTGGAGTCAGACGCGCTACCATTGCGCCACAGGGCCAGTTGCGTTCAGGGGCATTAGTATCGGATTTAGAAAATTCGAAGAAGAATCTTTAAAATAAATAAGAGTACGTCAGAAAGCGGCTGATGAATACGTAATTTGAAATTACAGTTTTCATAATCGACATTCAGACGAAGAATAGTTGCTACACAATTCACAACATATCTTTCCATTCATGCACAGAATTAAACAATTTGCAAGAGTCCAAATTAGGAACTATTCTCGGTAAAAACCAATATGAATAAGATTGACCCTGACGTGATTCGAACACGCAACCTTCTGTTCTGGAGTCAGACGCGCTACCATTGCGCCACAGGGTCAGTTGCGTTCAGTGGCATTAGTATCGGATTTAGAAAATTCGAAGAAGAATCTTTAAAATAAATAAGAGTACGTCAGAAAGCGGCTGATGAATACGTAATTTGAAATTACAGCTTTCATAATCGACATTCAGACGAAGAATAGTTGCAACACAATTCACAACATATCTTTCCATTCATGCACAGAATTAAACAATTTGCAAGAGTCCAAATTAGGAACTATTCTCGGTAAAAACCAATATGTATAAGATTGACCCCGACGTGATTCGAACACGCAACCTTCTGATCTGGAGTCAGACGCGCTACCATTGCGCCACAGGGCCAGTTGCGTTCAGTGGCATTAGTATCGTTTTTAGAAAATTCGAAGAAGAATCTTTAAAATAAATAAGAGTACGTCAGAAAGCGGCTGATGAATACGTAATTTGAAATTACAGCTTTCATAATCGACATTCAGACGAAGAATAGTTGCTACACAATTCACAACATATCTTTCCATTCATGCACAGAATTAAACAATTTGCAAGAGTCCAAATTAGGAACTATTCTCGGTAAAAACCAATACGAATAAGATTGACCCCGACGTGATTCGAGCACGCAACCTTCTGATCTGGAGTCAGACGCGCTACTATTGCGCCACAGGGCCAGTTGCGTTCAGTGGAATTAGTATCGGATTTAGAAAATTCGAAGAAGAATCTTTAAAATAAATAAGAGTACGTCAGAAAGCGGCTGATGAATACGTAATTTGAAATTACAGCTTTCATAATTGACATTCAGACGATGAATAGTTGCTACACAATTCACAACATATCTTTCCATTCATGCACAGAATTAAACAATTTGCAAGAGTCCAAATTAGGAACTATTCTCGGTAAAAACCAAAATGAATAAGATTGACCCCGACGTGATTCGAACACGCAACCTTCTGATCTGGAGTCAGACGCGCTACCATTGCGCCACAGGGCCAGTTGCGTACAGTAGCATTAGTATCGGTTTTAGAAAATTCGAAGAAGAATCTTTAAAATAAATAAGAGTACGTCAGAAAGCGGCTGATGAATACGTAATTTGAAATTACAGCTTTCATAATCGACATCGAGACGACGAATAGTTGCTACACAATTCACAACATATCTTTCCATTCATGCACAGAATTAAACAATTTGCAAAAGTCCAAATTAGGAACTATTCTCGGTAAAAACCAATACGAATAAGATTGAGCCCGACGTGATTCGAACATGCAACCTTCAGATCTGGAGTCAGACGCGCTACCATTGCGCCACAGGGCCAGTTGCGTTCAGGGGCATTAGTATCGGATTTAGAAAATTCGAAGAAGAATCTTTAAAATAAATAAGAGTACGTCAGAAAGCGGCTGATGAATACGTAATTTGAAATTACAGTTTTCATAATCGACATTCAGACGAAGAATAGTTGCTACACAATTCACAACATATCTTTCCATTCATGCACAGAATTAAACAATTTGCAAGAGTCCAAATTAGGAACTATTCTCGGTAAAAACCAATATTAATAAGATTGACCCTGACGTGATTCGAAAACGCAACCTTCTGTTCTGGAATCAG
>OZ038485.1:18154438-18156938 GCA_964036315.1 Acanthosepion esculentum | reverse complement strand
AATATGAATAAGATTGACCCCGACGTGATTCGAACACGCAACCTTCTGATCTGGAGTCAGACGCGCTACCATTGCGCCACAGGGCCAGTTGCGTACAGTAGCATTAGTATCGGTTTTAGAAAATTCGAAGAAGTATCTTTAAAATAAATAAGAGTACGTCAGAAAGCGGCTGATGAATACGTAATTTGAAATTACAGCTTTCATAATCGACATCCAGACGACGAATAGTTGCTACACAATTCACAACATATCTTTCCATTCATGCACAGAATTAAACAATTTGCAAAAGTCCAAATTAGGAACTATTCTCGGTAAAAACCAATACGAATAAGATTGACCCCGACGTGATTCGAACACGCAACCTTCAGATCTGGAGTCAGACGCGCTACCATTGCGCCACAGGGCCAGTTGCGTTCAGGGGCATTAGTATCGGATTTAGAAAATTCGAAGAAGAATCTTTAAAATAAATAAGAGTACGTCAGAAAGCGGCTGATGAATACGTAATTTGAAATTACAGTTTTCATAATCGACATTCAGACGAAGAATAGTTGCTACACAATTCACAACATATCTTTCCATTCATGCACAGAATTAAACAATTTGCAAGAGTCCAAATTAGGAACTATTCTCGGTAAAAACCAATATGAATAAGATTGACCCTGACGTGATTCGAACACGCAACCTTCTGTTCTGGAGTCAGACGCGCTACCATTGCGCCACAGGGTCAGTTGCGTTCAGTGGCATTAGTATCGGATTTAGAAAATTCGAAGAAGAATCTTTAAAATAAATAAGAGTACGTCAGAAAGCGGCTGATGAATACGTAATTTGAAATTACAGCTTTCATAATCGACATTAAGACGAAGAATAGTTGCAACACAATTCACAACATATCTTTCCATTCATGCACAGAATTAAACAATTTGCAAGAGTCCAAATTAGGAACTATTCTCGGTAAAAACCAATATGTATAAGATTGACCCCGACGTGATTCGAACACGCAACCTTCTGATCTGGAGTCAGACGCGCTACCATTGCGCCACAGGGCCAGTTGCGTTCAGTGGCATTAGTATCGTTTTTAGAAAATTCGAAGAAGAATCTTTAAAATAAATAAGAGTACGTCAGAAAGCGGCTGATGAATACGTAATTTGAAATTACAGCTTTCATAATCGACATTCAGACGAAGAATAGTTGCTACACAATTCACAACATATCTTTCCATTCATGCACAGAATTAAACAATTTGCAAGAGTCCAAATTAGGAACTATTCTCGGTAAAAACCAATACGAATAAGATTGACCCCGACGTGATTCGAGCACGCAACCTTCTGATCTGGAGTCAGACGCGCTACCATTGCGCCACAGGGCCAGTTGCGTTCAGTGGAATTAGTATCGGATTTAGAAAATTCGAAGAAGAATCTTTAAAATAAATAAGAGTACGTCAGAAAGCGGCTGATGAATACGTAATTTGAAATTACAGCTTTCATAATTGACATTCAGACGATGAATAGTTGCTACACAATTCACAACATATCTTTCCATTCATGCACAGAATTAAACAATTTGCAAGAGTCCAAATTAGGAACTATTCTCGGTAAAAACCAATATGAATAAGATTGACCCCGACGTGATGCGAACACGCAACCTTCTGATCTGGAGTCAGACGCGCTACCATTGCGCCACAGGGCCAGTTGCGTACAGTAGCATTAGTATCGGTTTTAGAAAATTCGAAGAAGAATCTTTAAAATAAATAAGAGTACGTCAGAAAGCGGCTGATGAATACGTAATTTGAAATTACAGCTTTCATAATCGACATCCAGACGACGAATAGTTGCTACACAATTCACAACATATCTTTCCATTCATGCACAGAATTAAACAATTTGCAAAAGTCCAAATTAGGAACTATTCTCGGTAAAAACCAATACGAATAAGATTGACCCCGACGTGATTCGAACACGCAACCTTCAGATCTGGAGTCAGACGCGCTACCATTGCGCCACAGGGCCAGTTGCGTTCAGGGGCATTAGTATCGGATTTAGAAAATTCGAAGAAGAATCTTTAAAATAAATAAGAGTACGTCAGAAAGCGGCTGATGAATACGTAATTTGAAATTACAGTTTTCATAATCGACATTCAGACGAAGAATAGTTGCTACACAATTCACAACATATCTTTCCATTCATGCACAGAATTAAACAATTTGCAAGAGTCCAAATTAGGAACTATTCTCGGTAAAAACCAATATGAATAAGATTGACCCTGACGTGATTCGAACACGCAACCTTCTGTTCTGGAATCAGACGCGCTACCATTGCGCCACAGGGTCAGTTGCGTTCAGTGGCATTAGTATCGGATTTAGAAAATTCGAAGAAGAATCTTTAAAATAAATAAGAGTACGTCAGAAAGCGGCTGATGAATACGTAATTTGAAATTACAGCTTTCATAATCGACATTCAGACGAAGAATAGTTGCTACACAATTCACAACATATCTTTCCATT
>OZ038485.1:18129438-18141938 GCA_964036315.1 Acanthosepion esculentum | reverse complement strand
TTGCAAGAGTCCAAATTAGGAACTATTCTCGGTAAAAACCAATATGAATAAGATTGACCCCGACGTGATTCGAACACGCAACCTTCTGATCTGGAGTCAGACGCGCTAGCATTGCGCCACAGGGCCAGTTGCGTTCAGTCGCATTAGTATCGGATTTAGAAAATTCGAAGAAGAATCTTTAAAATAAATAAGAGTACGTCAGAAAGCGGCTGATGAATACGTAATTTGAAATTACAGCTTTCATAATCGACATTCAGACGAAGAATAGTTGCTACACAATTCACAACATATCATTCAAATCATGAACAGAATTAAACAATTTGCAAGAGTCCAAATTAGGAAATATTCTCGATAAAAACCAATATGAATAAGATTGACCCCGGCGTGATTCGAACACGCAACCTTCTGATCTGGAGTCAGACTCGCCACTATTGCACCACAGGTCCTGATGCGTTCACCGGCATACGTATCGGTTTTATAAAATTCGCAGAACGTTTAAAATAAATAAGAATATCTCAAAAACAGCTGACCAAAACGTAATTTGAAATTACAGCTTTCATATTTTACATTCAGACGACGAATATTTGCTACACAATTCACAACATATCTTTCAAACTATGCACATAATTAAAGATATTTGCAAGACTCCGAATCAGGAAATATTGTCGGTAAACACCAATATGAATAAAGTCTGACCCGGACGCGATACTTACACGCAATCTTCTGATCTGGAGTCAGACGCGCTAGTATCGGTTTTAGCAAATTCGAAGAAGAACGTTTAAAATAAATAAGATTACGTCAAATAGCCACTGACGAATACGTAATTGCGGACCTGATGTAATACTAGCTTGACCAATATTCGAACAAGCATTTCAAATTTTAATTTTCGAGGCAGAGAATTGTCCGTCTGCACTTACAAGATTGATGCAATACCTTTTTTCTTAACAACCACCTACAGTTCCTATCATTTGTCTTTGAGTGACTCTTTTTTTACGTAATGTTAAGTCTCCTAAATATTTCATAATCTCTTTTGTTCTCTCCACATAAACTTTTTTATATGCTTCTATGAGATACGGACTGCGATGTCAGAAAATGGAGAGCAAGAGAAAAAAGTGGAGAGTAACGAAAAAGAGAACAGTTAATATTTGATGTGAGCAGACAATAGAAATGATTTATTCGGAGTTCCGTTTACAAGTAATGATCTTTTCCAATTTGTAGACTAGTCAACTCTCTTCATCTTTCTGCCTCATTCTGTCTCGTTCTCTCTCTCTCTTTCTCTCTCTCTGTCTGTCTGTCTCTCTTTCTCTCTCTGCCAACCCTCAACTAAAATATCTACCCACTCGGACACTGGCTTGTATCGACCACTGATGAATAACAGGCTTCACTCATCGACCTTGAACAAGTCCTAACCATCTCTAAGAATTTCTTTTAAACTTTCTTCGAATTTTCTAAACCCAATACTTACACGGCCTCATGCGGTAGACCCTGCGGCGCAATGGTAGCTTGTTTGACTCCAGATCAGATAGTTGCGTTTTCGTATCACGTCGGGGTCAATGTTTATTACTATAAGCTTTTACCGACAATATTTCTTAATTTGGACACTTGCAAATTGTTCTATTATGTGCATGGTTTGACAGATGTGTTCGTCAGACATTTTTTAACGTAATCGTTATTTCTTTTAAACTTTCTTCTTCGAATTTTCTAAACCCGATACTTATATTGCTACATGCAATCGGACCTGTCGCGCAATACTAGCACGTCTGAATCCAGCTCATAAGGTTGCGTGTTCGAATGACGTTTAGGTCAATATTATTATTATAGATTTTTACCGACAGTACTTCCTAATTTGTACTACACACTGCACGGCATCTTTCAAACAATTCCCATAACAGAATAATTTGCAAGAGTCTAATTTCGGAACTATTGTCGGTAAAAGTTTATAGTAATGAACGTTGACCCCGACGTGATTACGAACACGCAACCTTACGATCTGGAGTCAGACGCGCTACGATTGCGCCACAGGGTCTATTGCATGAAGCCGTATAAGTGTAGGGTTTAGAATATTCGAAAAACAAAGTTTAATAGAAATTCTGATTACGTTAAAAAACGACCGACGAAGACGTAATTTGAAATTACAGTTTTCATATCCGGGATTCAGACAACAAACAGTTGCTACACTCTGTACCACATATCTTTCAAGCCATGCCCATGCTAGAACAAGTTACAAGAGTCCAAATTGGAATCGAATGAAAGTAAAAAAGCAGTAGTAATAAGTATTGACCCTGATGTGATACGAAAACGCAACCTTCTGATCTGGAGTCGGACGACCTGCTATTGCGACACTGGGCCTACTCCGACAGCTGGCAAAAATATCAAGTGTAGAAATTCGAATAATGTTTAAAAGTAATTCTAATTATGTTAAAAACGACCGACGAAGACGTAACTTGAACTTACTGCTTTCATAACCGGGATTCAGCTACACACTGCACCACACATATTTCAACCAATGCGCACATTGGAACAAATTGCAAGTGTTCAAATTAGAAACGTATGAACCTTAAAGCCTACTGTAATTAATTTCTTCCCCGACGTGATTCGAACACGAAACCTTCAGCCCTCGTGTTTGAAGCTCTATCATAGCGCAATAAGTTCTTTGGTAAGATCTGGCAAAAGCATCTAATTTGGAAAATTCGAAGAACGTTGACGGAAATTTAATGACTTTAAAAAAAACGAACGGAGTCTTAATTTCACCATGCAGCTTTCATATTCGGGAATCAGACGACGAACCGTTGCTACACAAATATTTCAACCAATGCGCATATTAGAATAAGTTGCAGGATTTCAAATAAATCAAGCTGGAAATATGTAGTATTATATTTGTGCCCGACGTGATCCGAACACGCAACACTCTGAGATGGAGTCTGACGCGCTACCATTGTGCCACAGAGCCTATTACCTGCGTCGGCAAATGTATCACGTTTAGAAAATTCGAAGAAAAAAGTTTAAAAGAAATTCTAATTACGTTAAAAAAAAAAAACACTGACGAAAACCTAATTTGAACATTTTGCTTTCATATTCAGGAATCAGACGACGAACTGTTGCTACCCACTGCACCACGTATCTTTCAAACCATGCACATCTTAGAACAAGTTGCATGACTCCAAATTTGGAACGAATGTCGCTAGAAACCTGTAACAATAAACGTTGTGGCTGACTTGCTTCGACACACGACGTTCTGACTTGGTGCCAGATGCGATACTAATGAGCTACAGAGCCTATTGCTGCAACTAGCCTGTCTATCATGTTTTGGAAAGTTCGAAGATATAGTTTAAAACAATTTCTCATTACGTTAAAAAGGAATCGACGCAGGCGTAATTTGAACACACAGCTTTCATATTTGGGATTGAGACTCCGAACTCTTGATACACACTTTCCCGCGTATCGTTCAACTTATTTGCCGATTAGGGTAAGTTGCAAACCTCCAGATCTGGAACTAATGACACTAAAAACCTGTAGTAATAAATTTTGACACCGACGTGATTCGAATATGAAACCTTCTGATCTGGACACAGATATCTACCAGTACGCCATAAGGCCTATTGCGTCTGGTGACACATGTATCAGGTTTGGAAAATTCCAACAAGGAAGTTGAAAGAAATTCTAATTACGTTAAAAAAAAAAAAGAATCGACGATGACGTATTTTAAACATAATTCTTTCATAATCAGGATTGCTACACACTGCACCACGTACGATTCAATCCATGAACCTATTAAAAGAAATTGCAAGAGTCCAAATCTAGAACGAATGACGCTAAAAACTGTAGAAATAAACGCTTCTTTATGATCTAGACTCAAACGCACTTCCACCGGAAGCCTTGGAATCAGTCGATATTTCTTCGACAGTATCGGGTGGCCTTAAGTGCTCTTCCTCTGTCCAGTCACCTTTCCCGTCCTCGTACGCTATTGTATCGTTATTCTAGTTGACGGGGTCCCGACGGGCCGCCTTTTTGCCCCACTTGTCTTGTCACCGTCAGAGTTGCGCTCTTTCTGGTCTTGTGCGCCAGCAGCGAACTATCTCAGCAACCCTGAGTTTTTGCTTACCTGGCGATTGAATCGTAACGCGCTGCCTCTCAGTGATGTAGCTTTCAGATGGGTCTGGGCGGATTTTCCCGACTGTCATCGGTGTGACCTTTGTTTAACAGAAACGGCTCCCTACGCCTTCTACCATTGTCCCCCGTTGTGCCCTTTCTGGGGCTATATCGGCGACTTGACGGCTCCGATCGCCCCCGATCAGCTTGTGTCCATCGATCTCGCGTACTCGTGTGACAATGTGTCGCCCCCGTTCTCCGGATGATGTTTCTCATGTTGCTAGCCGTAGGTGGTATGGCGTTCGCGAATGGGGGGAGTCTTGAGATATGAACGATATTAGATATTAGGTTAGATTCTTTGGGCATCAGCTCAGGATGAAGATCAGATCGAACAGCAAGAATTTGGTATCGACAGATTTCAGCGAAAGGTAGGTATCTGTAGTGAGCCTGGTTCATGTGAACAGGGATAGCCTTCATTTTAAGTTCCCTTGAGTACAAGGGGGCGGTTTCCTGTGAATCCTCTCGTGGTTAAGCTAGACGTTTCTTGTTTTACTCTTTAATATGAATAAGTGTCGTTCCTGGCCTGCTCCCGGTACTCTCTCTTGTTATGATCCATGTCGAGATTCCCAACCTCCCCAGCTGGGTCACCCTTTGACTCCCCCATTCCCTCATTTATTTTTTTTTGTCTTTCCCACTCCATTTGTGAGCGCGCTTCTTGATTCTGTTTATTGGCAGAATACAGCGGCTATTCTTATTTTGACGGGTGGACTGGTCTTACTAACATCTGTTTTGTTTTAGTTTGAATATTTTGCTGTATGTTCAGTTTCGTTTTGGGGTTCATAAAAAAAGACTTTTAAACATTTTTATGTCATGGTGTGTTTTGTAGGTCCCCTGTGAATATATCGTATTTTGGTATAAGCTGGACTGAGTACTGCGAGACAGGAGGATTTCTTTGGTAACAAAGAAAAGAAGACTGAGCTGTTACGTGACATCTGTCCTTCTTTACGGCAGCAAATATTGGACGATTTCCTCAAAGATGAAGAAGAGACTCGATTCGACGGAGATGTGGTTCTACAGAAGGATGCTAAGGATATCATGGACTGAGCGTGTAAGCAACGTTGAGGTTTTGGAGAGGATGCAAACAAAGAGGAGGCTTATACTTAATATCAGGAAGAGGCAGCTGAATGAGGAAGGAGGGCTTGATGAATCTGACACTCACAGGTCGAATAGAGGGAAAGAGAGACAAGAGAAAGCAACGCATGACATACCTGGCAGACTTAAGCAAGTGGATGGTCTGGGGGAGGAAGCAGAGGGAAGGATCTTGTTGAGAGCTGCAAGGTATAGATGGAGGTGGAGAGCCATGATCGTCTACGTCCTGAAAGGACACGGCACATAAAAAGAAAGAAAGAAGGAGGGTCTGGAGAATCTGATACTCACAGGTCGAATAAAGGGAAAGAGAGACAAGGGAAAACAACACATAACATATCTGGCAGACTTAAGCAAGTGGATGACAGAACGTTGTCTGGCGGAGGAAGCAGAGGAAAGGAACTTGTTGAGAGCTGCAAGGGATAGATGGAGGTGGAGAGCCATGATCGTCTACGTCCTGAAAGGACACGGCACATAAAAAGAAAAGAAGGGTTGACAGACGATGGACGAGTTCTTGTGGTGATTGGGGGGCATTGTAATGAATGAAGGGATCGTGGTTGTGATTAACGAGGACCAGGATAGCCAATGTAGACCAACCTTTTCCTGCTTCCCTTCGTCCATATCTCACAATTTTTTGTATTACAAAAAATAAACATATGACACATAGTTACAGTCTTTATGAGTGAGCGTGACATCTGGCGTGATCAACAGTTTGAATAAAACCAGCACACTCAAACCCTCGGTCACGACGACTTGTGACTTCGTGCTAGCAGAGCCATCAAAGAACAATTCTATCTACCTAATTTCACCTACAACGCTTGGGACAATCTGGAGTATGTCTTTCAGGAACGTTCCAATGGTGCTACTCTCTGGGAACGTTAGAACTGCTCGCACAATTCAGAAATTAAAAAAAAAAATGAAACAAAGACAGACCATTCTGCCCAAAACGTTTTATGCTTAGTGACGTGTCCATTGCAGGCAAACCCAGAAGTGACCATCAAAAGTTCATCATAACGCTTCAAAACGCAAAGTGAAAGAAGAGCTGCCCCCCCCCCCAACACCCGAAATCTTTCCTAGAAGCGACGGTCATCGAACGATAACACATATCGCTCATTTCATAATTATTATTGTAAAAAAAAGCGTTTACCATTTACATTATTCGGACTATTGTCCTCATCTTTGTCGCCATATTTATTACAACGTTTCGGCCTTTCAGTATCTGTCTATATTTCTGAGATGCGGTATTATGTACACTATTTACATTATTCGGACTATTGTCCTAATCTGTGTTGCCATATTTCTAACAACGTTTCGGCCGTTGTACGCTCCGGCCTTCTTCAGGTGGTTGGAATGTCGAACTGAACCCTTTATTTCGCTCAATGGGGTAGACTGTTTTAGTTCCACGTGCCATGTTTAATTTAATGGATATCAGTTATCTCCTGTTAATGAAGGGTTCGGTTCGACATTCCAACCACCTGAAGAAGGCCGGAGCGTACAACGGCCGAAACGTTGTAATAAATAGGGCGACAAAGATGAGGACAATAGTCCGAATAATGTAAATAGTGTACATAATACCTCATCTCAGAAATATAGACAGATAAAAATGCGTTATGTACAAAATGGAAAATATTTTTGAGGAACGTCTGTAGTTTACTGCATCGTAAGACTCGAGAGAGGAAGATGTTGGTGCGCCAATAACCCAGGTGAGATTATTCTACTTATCTTCTACAAAAAAAAAAAAAAAAATGGAATTCGAAAACTCGTTTTTTTTTTTTGCCTGGGCTTTAAAACTGGTCGATGGATTGGGAGAGAAAATGCCGCTACCCACCGGACACCTTACAGGCCAAGCTGCGTGGAGAGACGAAATGTAATTATGACATTACCTTAAAAACGATGCAATTGTTAATTCAGTTGTTATTCAGAAGCTACTGCAGTTCCCTCCTACGCGATATATTCCCGAAACTACACAAAAGTATCGACTTGCAGCAAACGTGACAGGAAGGAAAGTCAACAGACAGCAACCACCAAATTGGGCAAATAAACACATTTTTATGAAGTATCAGACTGTCCTTTCTTTATTTTAATTTTTAAACCAATGTGAAGTGTTCTTTTCCGGAGGGTAATCAAATAACTACGCACTTCATTCTCTCTGTAATGTTTGCCTAACATCGTTTCTATATTTTTCCTTTATTTTATCATGGCTACTTTTAATATTTACAAAACATAAATAGATTGCCTCGTCATTATGTAACGGTCAACAATGCAGTCATATACATCATTACTTCTGAGTTCGATCGTCACTGAATTCACTGTCAAAATTATTTTTTTCTATTATATGTCCTGATTCTTCATGACGTGGTCGATCATGGCTCTCCACAATTTCCTATCTTTTGTAGCACCAAGCAACGTTTAACTCTTTGCCATCCCTTTTTGCCTTCACTTTGCCATCCATTCACACAAACTCCTTAAGTAGGTTACTCTTTGTTTCGCTCTGCTCTCCCTTTTCTTCAAAATGCCTTGTAAGTATTAAATTATCCAAGCCCCTTTTCCTCTTTATGCGTGACATGTATTTCAGCTATTTCTTTCTGATTTTGCCGTCCGGGGTAAGACGATAAATTACATCCGCGTCCTGGGTAAGACGATAAACTACATCAGCATCCTGGGTATGACGATAAACTACATCAGCGTCCTGGGTATGACGATAAACTACATCAGCGTCCTGGGTATGACGATAAACTACATCAGCGTCATGGGTAAGACGAAAAACTACGTCCAACAGCAAGGCCTCTGATCAGGAGGCTTTCAGGGGCGTGGAACCACCTCTTAACTGCTGGTGTTCACAGGTCCCCCCTGATCCGGGAAGGTAGCACCTGTTAAGTGGTCCCAGCTATGGGTAAATTTTTAATCCCCAAACTGGAGTCAAAACACTATTAAAATATAAAAATAGTTATTAATACCAGAAATACTTTGTAAAAAATTATTACCAGCAATAAATTTCGAAGGCAAATTATTAGGAGCAATACATTTTTGGAAAAAATATCAACAGCAATAAAAATCCTCTCGGCATTAAATAACCCACTGAGTTTGATATGCCGTAAAACAAAACAAACTATACATTTTTGAAAAAAAAAAAAAATTACTAGTTATAGATTTCTATTTGAAAAAATTACCAGCTATACATTGAAAAAATACCAGCAATACATTTTTGAAAAAAATACCGGGTATCCATAAAGTTCGTGTGCACTTTAAAAAATTTATAACTTTATTTGGATTTGCAATAGAAATAATCTGTAAAAAAATGTTATAAAGTTTAATGTACCTAGTTTTAAGTATCGCTAAAATAACTAATGTGATTTCAGGCATTACTGTAAATCAGTTGGCAAATGTTTTCCGTGAACTGCAAAATCGTATTAGCCTTTGTATTGCTAATGATGGAGGACATGTGGAAAGTTAAATAAAATTTCAATAAAACCTTAAAAAATATAGATTTACTTCTTTCTAATCCTTTTTACAAATTATTTCTATCGCAAATACAAATAAAGTCATAAATTTTTTAAAGTGCACACGAACTTTATGGATACCCTGTATTAGCAGAAATAGAATTTTGAAGGAAAAAAATATTACCAGCAATACATTTATGAAGAAAAATATTACCAGCAAAAAAAAAAAAAAAGAAAAAAAAGTGTCCACGTTAAATAACCCATTGTGATTGAAAGGGTTATTTAATGTCGACAAATTTTTTATTTTTCGTAATATTTTTTTTTCAAACATGTATTGCTAGTAATATTTTTTCATCAAAAAATCTATTCTGGTAATATTTTTTTTTCAAAAATGTATTGCTGGTAATAAATTTTCTTCAAAAAATTTATTGCTGGTAACAATTTTTTTTACAAAGTATTTCTGGTATTAAGGCTTATTTTTACACTTTCATAGTGTTTTGACCTGTTTGGGGGTTAACTATTTACCCATAGCTGGGACCCTAACAGGTGCTACCACCCCGGGTCAGGGTGGACCTGAGAACACCGGGAATTAAGATGTTGTTCAACGCTCCTAAAAACATCCTGATCAGAGGCCTTGCTGTTGAACGTAATTTATCGTCTTACCCAGGACGCGGATGTAGTTTATCGTCATACCCAGGACGGTCCAGGATGGTAGCACCTGTTAGGGTGCCACCTATAAGCAAATAGTGAATCCCAAACTGGGGTCAAAACATGAACATATAAAAATAAAGTAGAGTAAATCACCAGCAATATATTTTATAGTATTTTTTAAATTACCAACAATATATTTTCATAGTAAAAAATGTTTAAAAATGACCAGCAATACATTTTCAGAATAAAAACTTTATCAAAATTACCAACTATATACCTTTTCATAGTAAAAATTAAAAAAAAATTACCAGCAATACATTTTCATAGTAATTTTTTTTTTAAATTGCCAGCAATAGATTTTCATAGTAATTTTTAAAAAAATTACCTGCAATAAATTTTCATAGTCATTTTTAAAAAAAATTACCAGCAATACATTTTCATAGTATGTTTTTTAAAAAATTACCTGCAATACATTTTCATAGTAATTTTAAAAAAAAATTACCTGCAATACATTTTCATAGTAAATTTTTTTAATTACCAGAAATACATTTTCATAGTAATTTTAAAAAAAATTACCTGCAATAAATTTTCATAGTCATTTTTTAAAAAAAATTACCAGCAATACATTTTCATAGTAAGTTTTTTAAAAAATTACCTGCAATACATTTTCATATTAAGTTTTTTAAAAAATTACCTGCAATACATTTTCATATTAAGTTTTTTAAAAAATTACCTGCAATACATTTTCATAGTAAATTTTTTTAATTACCAGAAATACATTTTCATAGTAATTTCTTTTTTTTTTTAAATTACCAACAATATATTTTCAGAGTAAAAAATTAAAAAAATTACCAGCAATACATTATTGGAAAAAAAATTATAGTAATATATTTTTGGAAAAAAAATTACCAAAGCTCAAAGAAAACTCACAGAAAGCAGAAAACAATAAAAAAAAAAAAAGGAATCAGGAAGACAGTAGATAACGATTGGCATTGCATTTCAGTTTTTGATGATCAAATTTGGCTGGAAAGCATATTACGTCATTAAAATCCGCCTTTGGATATCGCTGCCATATTTTTCGTCTTCTGTTAAAACACTTTCTAGAAATTGTCACGTGCTTTATTTTGGTGTCTCTAGTATTTCCATTCCTGAGCTGATCCTTTTCGTACAACTATACATTCTGTATGTTTACAATTCATAATCATATCGGCTGACTTACATTTACTAACCGCTAGTTTCCTTTCTACGTCTGCTATCAACACTGTGTTATCTGCATATGTTACTCTGTTAAGACTCTGGGCAACAATAATGAATACTGGTTGGACTTTTAATTCTCTATGGATTATTTCACTGCAAAGGTTTGAATAAGTTTGGAAAGATGACACCTCGTTGTCTTAAGGTCATTCTTATTTTGTCTACTTACTTCATTTTCTATCCGTACGCTGGTAGTTTATTCCAAGTATTAGTTCTGGTTTAATCTAATATCTTTCGGAAATAAATCTAGTTTAGCTCGCAATTAAAACTGTTTTTTTTGGGGGGTGGGGGCGTAATTTATCAAACATTTATTATATATATGGTACAAAAATCAGTGTAATGTACAAAATTAAAGCAGGTGAACCAAAACAACAAGAACGTCTTGAGCCGGAAGAGAGTTCCACATGGAAGAAATTCGCGAAAAGAAACTTTTAGCATAGAACTTATGGTTATATCTATCCCTTGAAACTATAAATTGATAAAAAATTGTTGCCAATCCAGAACTGCACTTAAATAAACTCGAAATAAACTCTAGATGTCATAGCGAAGAGCTCATCCGAACAATTACCACTTAACGGACTTTTGCCATTAATTCGTCTGTTACATTGGGGTTAGTTTTTTTTTATTATACCAGATTATTTATCTTTCCCTATATTTTCTTTTCATTCATTTTTCTTTTTATAAATTCGCTCTTATCCGATATATGAGTATTTATATTTTTTCGTTTATCCGATCTATATGTATATATATATATTTTTTTCCTTCTTATCCGATCTGTATATCTAAATTAACCGTTAAATTAGAAAATCATCTCATCTAGAAATATAACTACACCGAGAACTGTTGCCAAAGAACTACTAAATGGGTTTTATTTCAGGTTTGACAACGAAATAAAAAAAATAAGTGTATTTTCGTCTGTCTTCATTTGTTTTTTCTTACGCCTACAAATATCCCCCCGCTTTTCCTACATGTTCAGATCTCCGGTCAGTCACCATCACTTAAATAGAGGAACCCTTTGACTCTTTAATGTTGGCTGCCGGAAAACTCGGCGGAAGACATAACACTTTGCTTCAAACAAAATGGAAATGAAAACAAAAGAAAATAAAGGCATTTTTAGCAAGTGACAATTTTTTTCCCACGGTTTTACTAAAAAGGTCCCCCCTTGCTTTTTGGAAAGTTTCTGGTCGGTATCTTAAACTTGATTAGTTAACAGTTAAGAACAACGAAATTGAAATTATTTAGATGATTTGTATCGCATACTTAAAGGATCGATACATTCCTCCTTTGATTTCTTTGTTATCCCCAGTAACAAAGATGTCATTGTTTTTAATATTGCTACGTTATTATAATATTTGTTTTTAATATTGTTACGTTATTATAATATCTTCGACGTGTTGTAATAGCAAACTTTTCTTGCTAGGTTAATTGCGACTGAGTCAGTCAATCAGTTATGTACTATGCGTGATACACGCTTAGGCGATCATGTATCTTTCGATACATGACTGACGAGGCAGATTTTTTTTCCCGCATTAGGTTGCCATTTCTTTCTGCGGTAGAACCGGTTGCCACAAAAGGCTATAGAACCCGGTCTGACCTGTTATTTACCCATAGCTGGGGGGTGGGGAGAAGAGGAGGATTCATACCTTTCCCAAGTAAATTTTCTTAAGTGAATGTAATGGATCCGAGTTGAATTCGAACTCGAATCTTCGATTCCTGAATCCATTACTCCACCGTGCGTCTAAATCACTCAGTCATGCGTGATACACGCTTAGGCGATCATGTATCTTTCGATATATGACTGACGAGGCAGATTTATTTCCTGCATTAGGTTACCATTACTTTCTGCAGTAGAACCAGTTGCCATACAAGGCTATAGAACCCGGTTTCTCCTGCTATTTACCCATAGCTGGGGGGAGAAAA
>OZ038485.1:18091938-18124438 GCA_964036315.1 Acanthosepion esculentum | reverse complement strand
TTTTCGTTTTCAGCGTTTTATATGCACGTGTTTATCGTTGCTTGGATATCATCCATGTAAACAAATAATACTATCATCAATTTCTTGTTCGTGTATTGCATAAATATATTGTGTAATTGTCATCTTTGATAATGGCTTATGTAAGCCGAAAGCTCAGATCGGATTAAATAAAAAAAAGTATGTATCAATATTGTGATTTTCTTTCATTATTTAATGATAATGTTATTAAGATTATCAGACTATATGAAAAAAACTTGCATAGAATATATAGACAACGCTTATCTATATTATTTAATGAGACATGTATTAATGAAAAAATGCTGCCTAAATACACACAATTTAAATTACATGATCCAGCAGCTCATAATACTATCAATACTTGGAATTATAAATGTAGCCTTGTGAAAAGGCAAATTGAAATATCCAAGGAAAAATTGAACACACTTAACAGCAACAAACAAGAATTATACGATAAACTAAAGGATATAACTACCCCGGACCAACTGGAGGAAATTACGCATAGACTCACGGAAATTATCAACAAATCTGAAGCACAACACCGGTTTAAAATTGTTAAAAAACTGAATACATTATACAAAGGTAATATCACACTTCCTGACAAAATGGATAAATACATTAACCTTTCTAACTATGAACTAACCAAGCACCAAAAAGAATTACTTAATCTTGGACCTAACTGCCATATATATCGTAAGTACAATCGACTTTTCAAAAAAATAGAAATCGAAACCCTATACCAAAACATTGTTAAACTCCAGGATGAACAGCTAATAAAAACTACACCAGAATTCAAAGACTTACTTAAGGCTGAGGCGCTCAAGGATCGGCATGATAAAAGCCGAAACTCCTCAAAAATACTTACTAAACAACTGAAAATTGCCGCACAAGAACTACGCAACCACCCTGACATAATCGTAAAAAAAGCTGACAAGACCAACATTTTCGTCCTTCTAAACAAATTAGATTATAACAAAAAACTTGACCACATACTCCATGATCACATAAAATTTAAAAAACTCAACAATAATCCGACCAACCAACTAAAATCAAAGCTTAATAAACTCATTAATGCTAATAATGCCGAACAGAACTCATTAAAACTCCCTAAGATTGTTGGTGATTATAGGCCTGGTTACATATACGGCAATATAAAAACACATAAACCTAACTATCCTCTCCGTCCTATCATATCACAAATTCCAACTCCTGTATATCAACTAACAAAATACATCAACCAACTCATTACTCCTTATCTTTCTAGTAAATATAGTGTTAAGTCAACATTAGAAGTAATCCAAATCCTAAAAAGCGAAAAACCCGACAATGAAATCATAGCTTCACTTGATGTTGAAAACTTATTTACCAATGTCCCTGTTAGTGAAACTATTGACATAATTATAAGAAATATATACAGTAACTCATCTTTACCCCCACTTAAAATTAATCCTAATATATTACGGAAACTACTATTAGCTTGTACTACTGAAGTCCCTTTCTTAGATCATAATAATAATATATATATACAATGTGATGGTGTCTCTATGGGTTCAGTACTGGGTCCGACATTTAGCAATTTCTATATGTCGAACCTGGAAAATAAGATATTTACAGACTTTAAAAAACCATCCATCTATGTAAGATACGTTGATGATATTCTTATGTTAGTTGAAAATACAGATGAAATACTTCAACTACAAAAATGTTTCCAAAATAATTCTGTCCTCAAATTCACGTATGAACTCAATACTAATAATAAAATTCCTTTCCTTGACATATTGATAAACACAAATAATAACAAATTTACTATTTCGCCATATAAAAAACCTACTAGCATAAATTCATGTACACTTAACTACAAGAGCGAATGCCCATATTACTACAAAATAGCAATTATAAAAAATCTAATACACCGTGCAGAAACTAATTCATCCACAAAACAGATTTTTTACAGTGAACTAAAGAATATAAAACAAACACTTGTTAATAATAGTTTTCCAAACTATATAATTGATGAACAAATAAGATGCTTTCTTAGAAATCTCAATACTAAGCAAATAGTACATAATACTGCTTCTACTAATCTCAAACATATTAATCTCCTATATCGTAATCAAATGCATACTAATTATAAACAAGATGAAAATATACTAAAAAAATTAGTAAATACTAACATATCCACAACAGATCCTAGCAAAAGAATTAAGTTAATTATATACTACACTAAATCTAAAATATCCAACTCAATTATTCGAAATGATTCTTCTCCCCCGGTTAGCGATTTGAGAAAAACCAACATAGTTTACAAATTCAGGTGCCCTTTGGGAGATTGTATCTCCAACGAACTAAATAATATCTATGTTGGTCACACCACAAACTCGCTTTCACGACGCTTGACACTACATTTGAATGATAACTCTAACATTTTTAGACATTTAAAACAACATGCCTGGCCGCATACACAATTCCGGAAAATCCTCGTCGAAAACACAATTATACTTAAACATGAAAACAATAAACAAAAACTAAAAATTCTTGAAGCTATATACATAAAACAGTTGAAACCTAACCTGAACAAAATAAACTATGAAATCTCCAAAAATATCCTTAAATGCCTATAATTAGTAACAGAAGTCATTGGTTCATACCAACGGCTTTCCATACTCAATACTCATCGGATTCACTCTCGCGTGGTCATGTGTGACGTCATGAGCTGTCGTGCGATTTTCGTTTTCAGCGTTTTATATGCACGTGTTTATCGTTGCTTGGATATCATCCATGTAAACAAATAATACTATCATCAATTTCTTGTTCGTGTATTGCATAAATATATTGTGTAATTGTCATCTTTGATAATGGCTTATGTAAGCCGAAAGCTCAGATCGGATTAAATAAAAAAAAGTATGTATCAATATTGTGATTTTCTTTCATTATTTAATGATAATGTTATTAAGATTATCAGACTATATGAAAAAAACTTGCATAGAATATATAGACAACGCTTATCTATATTATTTAATGAGACATGTATTAATGAAAAAATGCTGCCTAAATACACACAATATATATATATATATATATATATATATATATATATATATATATATATATATATGAGAATAAACACTAAGATCAACATTGTGTTCAAACATAAAACAGATTGTGGCCATCTAGTGTTGATCTCAGTGTCCATTCATATTTACATATGTCATATCCCTCATATTGAGCCCTTTAACCCATAAATATAGCATACCTTAAAACTATATTTCATTATTATACATACATATATATATATATATATATATATATATATATATATATATATATATATATATATATATATATTATAATAAATTACAATAATTTTTTTTTACATGTCTACACAAAAATGTTCATGCTTCATTACTATGATTGTGCTTCCTCGGGAGATGGTAGATAACTTGTGATCACAAGTTATCTACCATCGCCTGACGAAGTACAGTCTTAGTGTTGAAACATGAAAGTTTTTGTGTAGCGATATAAAAATTGTTTTATATATTGTAATTTATTATAATAAAAATATAATATTTTGCTCTACTTTGTGCTGAGCACGGTTTTAAAAAAAAGTAAATGTCACGAACTGTGGATTTTTACTCGATCTGTTCTTTCTCTCATTTGGATATATATATATATATATATATATATATATATATATATATATATATATATATATATATATATATATATTAACTGATTTAAAATATGGTTTCTTCGCTACACAGTAATAACCATGTTTCAAAAGCTGAAGCGAAAAACTTTAAATTTAATTATATAATTAAATTAAAAGCATTACTTCTGTTTCATCTTCAAGCGAATTTTGGAATAACTTATTTTTAAATTTACTGAGTTTTAAACGCGCATATAAATTCATAATTTCCTCTTTCCAAGGATACAGAGAAATACAATCATTCAGACAGGGGCGGTAGCATGTTCATTTTTATTAACTATTGTTGTATCAATTATGAGTTATGTTCGAAAAAGAGATTAAGTTTCGAGAGGGAAGGGGTGTATTTTTCAACAAATTCTGACAAATTCTATGTGTGTGTGTGTGTGTGTGTGTGCGCGCGCGCTCGCGCGAGCGTGCGGCAGGATCTCGTTACCTGCGGCGGATAAATTCCAAAAACCATCTCCCCTAAGAATGATGGAATGTGTAGATAATAGTGAACGCTGTATATTAACTATTTGCCTAAAAAGAAATTACCTGGACATCAAAAAATTACTACTCCACGTAATTAAAATAGGAACTTTTTCTTATTTTTCCTAGAAATAAAAACATATTCAACAAAGAATAACTAATGTTGAGTAATTCTCTGGTTGAATTGTAGATTCTCTTGTAGAATTTCATTGTTGACTTTAATCGATAATATATTACTTTACACCGGAAGCTTATTCGATGACAGAGAAAAGTCATTTCCTTGCAACGTGTCATTTCTAGGTCAGATGAACGCGCTACGTTATACTTGTTCAAATAACCCTAAACATACCAACCTACTATACCGCAATCAAATACACTCTAACTACAAACAAAATGAAAAAATCATTAAAAAAACCCGTAAGTACTACTATATTCCCCACTAATCCCAATAAAAAATAAAACTAATTATATAGTATACTAAATTTAATACAACCAACTTAATCATCCGTAAAAACTCTTCTCCATTAACTAATTTAAATGTGATTTGAGAGATTGTATCTCTGACAAAAAGTAAATATATATGTTGGTTTCACGACAACAACATTATCGAGCAGACTTACATTACACATGTAAGATTCAAGTTCCACAGCACAACATTTAAAGGAAAATTCCTGTCCACATTCCTTATTTAGAGAAATATTGACAATACAATACCATGAAAATAAAAAACAAAAACTTCAAAATCTTGAGGTCCTCTATATAAGAAAAATACAACAATGTCTATATAATGTCTATAATAGCAATATTTTTAAAATATTTAAATTATAATTTTTTAAACTTACAATGTCAATAATAGCACAGTTTTTAAAATACTTAAACTGTATTTTAAAAAAAATAGTTCTATAAATTAAAGTTACCTCCCTTAGATAAAACATTAAAAAAAAACTATAATACCTTTAACAGTTAATTTTTAAATTATAACGAAGCGCGTTCCTACGTGTTTATAATTATAACGGAGCGCGTTTCATGCGCACTTACAAAAACTTCACAACTATCAATTACATTAAATTTTTCTCTTAGCAATTTACTCCTGAAGATGATCGTGGATGAGATTGAAAGCACTTGGGAAAATAAAAGGAATGAAAAAAAAACAAAAAAACTACGGCACCTTCCTTAATGAATTTAATATCAACATTAAGAAGTTGACCCGGGTTTTCGAGAAGATTAAAATAAAATAAATAGATATATGTCCAGATTATTCAACCAAACATGCTTGAATGATATGCTGCCTAAATACACACACACACACACACACACACACACACACACACACACACACACACACACACACACACACACACACACACACACACACACACAATAATAATAATAATAGAAATAAGCAGCTCTTAAGATGAGTCTTCTGTGGATGCACATCGGAAAGAAAGTGCACCATGCCATGTAAAATGGCAGAGCTTTACTATATTCTGAATTAAATTTCTCACGCCCACTGCTGTCAGTTTCATGCCTTCACCAAATCGCCATATATATATATATATATATATATATAATTTATTCGAAAATTATAACATAAATTACTTTGAATATACGCTCTTTAGCGCTAGAGGGCGCCGTCAGTGATTGGGTCATTGGGCAGTTTCGGGTCTTTCAAACATCATACTCCCCTCACCAAGTCGACCCCATCAGAGCTGATCCGTCTCCGATGCACCCCCAATCTAAATTAACAGCTTGCAGGCACTGACTTAGGCAAACCCTACCCCTCCGTCACGCATTTGATTGGAAGTTGACCAACAGCCATTCGCAATGTTGTGAGCTTTATTTAAGTTGTTTACGGGGGAATTTTTTACTTTTTCTTTTTTTTTTTTATGTGGATACTCGTCGGATATTCGGAAGGTAATTTTGTGTTTTCCGGTTTTTTTTTTGTTTTTTTCTTTTACTTTTTTTACTTTTTTTTTATTTTTTTTTTTTTAGTTTCATCTCCCCAGCTGATAATTACTGTTAGTAAAGAAAAGAAAATAAGAAATAAAAAAAAAAGATGCAACCTCAAAATAATTAGAAATTTACATTGTTTTTACGCTTAAAATCAATAAATTACGACTTATGCAGCGTGTTAAAACGAAAATAAATATAAAAATAAATGTCGTTTAAAACAAATTGAACGAGTAAACTTAGAAAATTCGATTAAATCTGTCGATTAACGTGTGGTAAAATTAACGTGAGATTAACAAATAAAATTAAATTTACGACTTTCAACCACGGACTCTAGACGACTTTGGAATCTCCTGCAACTCTTCTAGTCGGTCTCCTTTTTAAGTTGGTGAATGCCGCCATAATCCTTGCCTTCAGTTCATCTTTAGTGTTAAATCGCTCCCCACACATAATAATGAAGGGGGGGTTGCAGACTGGGAAGTTAGGTGACTAGGTGTAAAGGGTGATGTGGACGTCTCAATTGTCTGACAGCCATGACTGGATGCTTCTACCTGTGTGGCATAGTGCAGAGTCCAGTTGCTGGGCATAGGGTCTTCCAGCAGCCACCTTCTTAACTCAGGAGAGAACTAACACCTCAAGGCACCTGATGTGGGTCTCTGAGGCCCTGTGGTAAGATGAATGGATTAACGTGGTAAAATTAACGTGTGAGATTAACAAATAAAATTAAATTTACGACTTTCAACCACGGACTCTAGACGACTTTGGAATCTCCTGCAACTCTTCTAGTCGGTCTCCTTTTTAAGTTGGTGAATGCCGCCATAATCCTTGCCTTCAGTTCATCTTTAGTGTTAAATCGCTCCCCACACATAATAATGAAGGGGGGGTTGCAGACTGGGAAGTTAGGTGACTAGGTGTAAAGGGTGATGTGGACGTCTCAATTGTCTGACAGCCATGACTGGATCCTTCTACCTGTGTGGCATAGTGCAGAGTCCAGTTGCTGGGCATAGGGTCTTCCAGCAGCCACCTTCTTAACTCAGGAGAGAACTAACACCTCAAGGCACCTGATGTGGGTCTCTGAGGCCCTGTGGTAAGATGAATGGATTAACGTGGTAAAATTAACGTGTCAGATTAACGAATAAAATTAAATTACGATTTTGATCATTACTCGAAAAAAAAAAAGAGATGGAAAGAGGGGTGAACAATGTTGGTAAGTTGGTCGTTTAACAAGAATTAGTCACAAATAATTATAATTCAACATATAGGCACATAGTTGGTGACAGGAATGGGACAAGAGATAAAATGGAAGTCAAAAGACTTCTATCAAGCAATAAAGAACGAAAATGGGGGGTGAACTATCGAAAAAAAAAATAATTACCCCTTTTGAATTTTACCATGTTGTGCCTTTATTCTAGACGCTAAAATAGGTACCTCCATGAGATCGCTAAAAAAGAGCATAGCATGATGAAAAAGACGCCAAACCTGACAAGAACAAAATTTTATCGTCTAAATGTTCATGTTATTATTAAAGAGGAAAGATCAAAGTATTTGGGGGTATTTTTTTACATTTTTAATCGTTCCTAGCACGTCCGAAATTTTCATTAAAAATCTTGATTCTTTTTTTGTCATCAAAACTGACAGATAATCAATTATTTTCAATCATTTTTCCATTTTATAAAAAAGAAGAATATCTCACTTTAAAATTCTTTTAGAAATCAATTATCATTTTTTCAAAATTTATTTTAATAAAATCAGAAATTATAATGTTTATTTAAAATATTTTGAACCAAGCTTAACTTAGCTTCTGCACCGAAAAGATGTAATTTGAAAATAAAACAAAGCAGGTCATAACCTTTCGCGTCACTAGACAGTTGACGAAAGACATTTTCATGACGTTTAGATAGCTTACGTGAGGTTTATTCTTTCTACGGATGGAGGGAAGTGAAATTATTTAGACTTAAATGAACACATTATTTATCGTTATTTTTAAGGAAAACTTTCAGCGCTCTAATTATTTTTTTGTACTTAGCTTTCACATTTACGTTTACAATGCTTTATGGAAAATATATTGTAAAGAAATTAAAAAAATAAGACTGTTAAGAGTGAGATTAAATTTCATAAGAAAGGTATCTAATTAATTTATGGTACCTTTCTTATGAAATTTTATCAGAAGTGTACATAAAATACTATAATTTTATGTACTTTTATTACATTTTACTGTGTTATTTGTATTTCCATTCATTTTATTATTAATTTTGATATTTCATTTATGGAAAAAATGCCATATCTGAGATTAATATAAAAATAAGATCATATAAATTTCATAAGATGATACTGATACTTGTAGGTACCCTTCTCAGTTGAAATTGAAAGATCAAATTAACTTCTCCACAAGTGTTTCGCAAAAGTAAAGGCCTTAACAGCGGAGAACAATGCTTAACTCAAATAATGCAACTTAATTGTATTCTGGTTGGTCTTCCGTACTTTATAATTACAGCCCGATTATAAACACAAAATTACATTTCTTAATTACTGCGGATCTTCTGATTAGTCAAAACGATACAATTTACAACGCACTAAAAAAAGATCTATCTCATAAGGACACTTACGAAACTTGATGCAGCTTTTAACTAATTTTATAATATTTTAACAACTTAAATGTAAAAATCTATTATAATTAAAGAAATAACAAATAATTGTATTAAAAATTCATTTTTCACCGAAGAAATTTTTCGCTTTCAGAAAATATTGTTCATATTTATAAAAACAACTAAAAGCAAATAAAAGCATTTGAAATTAAATAATATCTTTGTTTTATTGAGTTTTGTATGTTACAATTCTGAGCTGATTTTCCGGTAGGTGGGGTCCAATTAAAACAAAAAAAAATGATTTGCATTCCTCAAAGCCTTGTGCTTTTAACTATTGTAATCACTAAACCCGATGCGATCGAATTTCTAGAGTTTTCATAAAATTAGTTAGGGGGGTAATAAATATTAAAAAAATATTTCTGCCATGACTTTAATAAAAAAAAAACATATTTATAATAATTTCCATCATTTATGAATAGTTTCTGAAAGTTTCATTAACTTCCGACAATTATTTTTATTTTTGCAAGATTCTCTAAATTAATGTGTGTCATACAAAAAAAAACGCGCTATATGTTATTTTAGTAGTTTCGGTGATACAAAGAGAAACAAGGTTTTTTAATCAAAATTTAGAATGTTCTAAAAAGAAGTAAAAATTTTAAAAAATAATTTTTTAAAAAATTTGGTCTTTCGTCTTCATAATAACAAACATTTAGACGATAAAATTTTGTTTTCGTAAAGTTTGGCGTCTTTTTTATCATGCCAATGGCATTTTTTTTTGCGATTTGGTGGAATTACCTATGCTAAAATGTCGAAGTCACAGTTAATATGCAATATAGTCCTACGAACATTTAAGCAAGAGGAAAAAATAAAAAATAATAAAAATAAAATAATGTTAATGAATAAAGATAAAATAGGTTAGTTTCTATAAATAATTTAAAATTGGGCGGTGTACAAGAAACTACAACTATGTTCTGACTATACATATTATTTACAAACCAAATACGGCATTTATAATTAGTTATAAGCAGTGACATATCTTTATACTATATACAGTGTAACCCGGATATAAGAGAGTTGTCGGGACCGGAGAAGAAGTCTCTTATATCCGGGTTTATCTTATATCCGGGTTTGGTCTATTTTGTTTTATTAACACAGGCTCTAATTTAGGACCAGAGAAAATCTATCTTATATCCGGGTTTCTCTTATATCAGGGTCTCTTATATCCGGGTTACACTGTACATTAAAATAATATGCAATTAAAAATTTATAAAACTACACTGCGTAAAATAATGTACAAAAAAAAAACAAAAAAAACACCCGTTGTTTCCATCTATCTGGTCTTTTTGTTTCCATTATCCCAATATCTACTTCAATTGGCTTGCAGCTTGCCTTCCATCCATTGCTCCTACAATTTTCCAGTAATTCGTCGTATTTTAGTTTTTTTCCGTTCATTCGCTTCTTCTGCATTGTCCTCATAACAGAATGTTAATTCCCACATCATGATTTTCTTTAGCTTATTTTTTATTTTTTAACCTTATCACCCCAAGCAAGACTGGAGGCCACTAGCCCGCAAGGGGTTACAGAAGGTTTGGAGGAAGAGCAGGTAGGAGTGATAAAGGAGAGGATGTGGAGAAAGATAGTGGATCGATCAAGGCAAGGGGGTTACAGAAGATTTGGAGCGAGTGCAGATAGGAATGAAAGGTGAAAGGATGTGGAGAAGGGCAGTGGATAGATCAAGGCAACTGGAGATGTCGATTGATGTTACACTTAAATAGTTGGAGATTGTATTTGTCAGGGAAACAGGAATAAGGAAGGGAGTTCCACAGGCGAGATGTGCGAGACATGAAGCTATTGGAGTAGAAGAGACGTCTACATCTAACAGTTTCAACGGTGAATGGGGCAGTTTTCTGACTATACATATTTACAAACCAAATATAATTAGTTATAAGCTGTGACATATCTTCATGCTATTTACATTTAAATAATATACAATTTAAGTTTCGTAACATTACACTATGCGTAAAATAAAGAATTTACAAAAAAAAAACACGTTGCTTCCATCCATCTCGAACTTGGACATTTTTTACCTGATTGCTTGTCCATGCACTGGCTGGTTTTAGCCATAACCATTGAGCTGTTTTCTTCTGCTCTCTCAGTAATAGTTTGGATAGCCTTTCGTCTTTTTCCTCCCACTATCCCATTATCTGTTAGGGCGCTGACTAGTGGTTTTGCAACTTGATTCATGTTTTAAGTTTAGACAAAAAAAATCAATGTGATCCGAAACTTTTTGGTCGGCGGTGTATATGTGTGTCTTTGTGTGTATGTGTGTGTGTGTCCTTGAATGTGTTTGCTTGAAATAATTATACAGACATACATATTTCTTTATTTCTATCATAGTAATGTCAAGCGCACGTTTGCACGCATTTAAAAACCAAAACGTTAAATATAAAAAGACATCTTTTAACTTTTATATAGAAACCTTCGGGGTTGTTTAGTTTCTTCCAATAAAACGCTCTCGTCCAAATTTTAGCCTCTACTGAGATCAAAGGTCAATTATATAGCAAGCAAAACACAGCGCACGAACAATCTTGAATGGAAAGCGACTTAAGCGAACACAATTTGCCTTTTATAAAAGCCGTTATCCCACGCAGAAGACGTCCATGATTGTTTTTTTTTATTAAATACTAATTTGTAACAGATTGTTATTTTCGTTCGCCTGCTGGATATAATTGTGAAGATAGGAAGAAAAGTTGGCCACGTATAGGGTTCACGTAATCCCTTCTTTTGTATTTTAAAACAGAGAGGACGATACAGATTACAACCCACTTTTAAACCATTCCTTACAGGCCTGACCTGACTCTTGATTTTTCTTTCGAAAAAAAAAACCCTATTGTTTAGCGATATACGCCAGGTCATCGTGCAGTGATCCCCCTCAGCTGGACACTCAGATAACTACGATGGAATAGTGGGTGCGTTGGGTTCTGTATGCCTGCGGCTTTGTTGGCTGTAATTGGCTGTTTCGGGCGTATATTTAGCGTAATGTCTGTCGAGCATGTCTGGCAGTTCCATCCCTACCGGCTTTTCGATGCAGGTTGACTTGTGTCAGATTTGACTTAGTATTTTATGCTGGCGCTTTCTTGAGCGTAATGGTTAACGAGCATATATAGGTTACTTTACTCTGTAGCGTTGTTGTATCCTCAATGGATAACCCTAAAATGAATAAATAGTTATATTGCATGTCTTAATTGCAAGTTTATCTACAGTAAATTTGCGCCCTGGCTCTTACAACATTTCACTATTCCTGGTAGATCTTCTAATATCACAGCGTAGAATACATACTTACAAAAAGGGTGGAAAGAAAAAAAAATGAATCTAAATGAATTCGGCTAGAAATCTAAAAGATTCCCAGCACCCCTCTGTCGTGTGCAGGTATAGTTCTACCAACATAATGTTACAGAATACGAAGGCCAATGTCGGGATGGTCAGCGACTGGGCGAAGTGACTCGTGGGCGAGGAATTCTGCCATTGATTGATTGCCTTTGTCTGGATTTTGAATATAAGTCAAAAACTGCGCGAATTCAACGGAGGGTCTCAAAAATTCTGATGCGTCGATATACATCCCACACCCAGATTTACGCCGGCTAATACCACTCACGGAGGGACGCCGAGCCAGTTCCTCTCACGTCAGTCCTATTACTGCCTCTCAGAATCCAAGCAAAAGTAAATTAATCTTTTCGCTAACACCGTTTTTATTAATAGAGCGGGAATCCAGAGATGACACAGAACGCAACAATAACAAATTTAGTTCGATAGAATGCTGAAGGACAACACGCGTCACAAGTAAATTTATTCCACTTTGTCATACAATTTCTGCTTATATATATATATATATATATATATATATATATATAAGCAGAAATAAATAAATTTATATTGTATGACAAAGTGGAATAAATTTACTTACATATATTATGAAATGGACAAAGTCCGACAATTTTTTTAAGACATTTTTTATATTTATACATTCTTTTTTATAGATACAAATATTTAACTAAATTCTCTGTTTATAATAAACAGTATTAACAACATTTACCGGCCTGAATGTCCGAGAAATTGTCATAGAAAATATGCGTCCCTCGACAGGAATCGAACCTGTATCCTATACGGAACCGTCATATAGCCTGACGTCCTTTTACCGATTTCGCCACAGAGGAGCGTTTCGGTTAGCAAGGTCGATTTTATTATTTTCAAACTACAATTTTCCATGATTTTCTCTCGCACATTCATATCTGCTCGATGCGTATCCAAATGTAAACAAATGACGTCACACATTATGAAATGGACAAAGTCCGACAATTATTTTAAGAGATTTTTATATTTATACATTCTTTTTTATAGTTACACCATCACTTGATAAAACACCAGAAGTGTTGAAACACAATGACTATTTTTGTAGTGATGTTATATCATATTTATGTTATAATTTTTTGATAAATACTATATATTGCATAGTATAATATATAATGTATATATTTTAATTTTTATATATTTCTGTTTCGAGTACAGATAGATTTCAATAGTAAATCAATTTTTATTACTGGAGATCTATCTCCTAGACATAGCATTAAATGAGTGGCGAAAAGAGTAAGGAAACTGGGTATCTTTCCGGAAGATCAACATAAAAAAGACGACTTCGAATTCTCCACAGAGGAGTGATCATATTGAATCAATTGCTGCTTGGAAAGTTGATTCACTGCGTCATGCCCGGCAATTTTTTCTCAACGGAATCTGGCTTGCACATTTATAAATCTACCATTCGTTCGTACATTGAATATAGTTGTTAAATCTGGCGTGGTGCTATTGCTATATGCATCGGGGTTTCTCGATAAAATCCGAGGAAGAATTTGTAATGTAATCGATCCTGACCAGGCATCGCGACTTCAATCACTTTCGAGCTCTGTGACGTGACTTCCCTCTGCCTTTTCTATAAATATTTTAATAACAGTTATTCGAATTATCTCTCCTCTTTGGTACTTTGTCCGCATGAATCTAAGCATACTACCGGTTTGTCGCCTTGACATGGTAGGACAGCTTGCGTGCTTCAATGACCCCCAGATCTATGTGGGCGGGGCTTTATCCCTTGGCAGGTCCAAACACGCTCAACGGGTCTGTGGAGTAGGGGCCAGATAAAAGACACAACCTGGTTCCTCAGGTTGGGGGTTGTGCAGTAGGCTAACAACCTACTCACTTAAAAACTTTCTTGTTACAGAAACCGCAACGATATCTTCAAACAACGACGTGACCGAGATTCCTCCAAACTGGAGCGTATGATGCGTGCTGGTGAAATCCCCCGGGAGGTGAAGGCAGCCGGCACATGGGCCAAGCTGAAGAGTATCGCCCGGAACCACGTCGGTTGGAGATGTGTTGTTGCCCAAGGAATTAAGGAATAATAATAATAATAATAATAACTGGATTGGAAACTAGGTCTCATCATTTTACTGTTGAAATATGTAATCGTAAGTTCGATTCTAATGGATACTTTTCTCGTACTTCTCGCTTGTGGGACTCTTCCGGTTTATTGTCCCCCTATCATCTGCAATCTTTCAAAATTTAAATGCGCATCCGTTGCAGTCTTCTGTCTTCCCGAAACCTGTTCTTTTATTGTCTTTTCTCGTTCTCTTTCATTCCCAGCAACCCCTTGCGTCTTGGCAGCATTGTTGCTATGCTTGGGGTGAAAGTATTCGAAAGAAAATTTGGAAAACAAGCAACCACAGACTGCGCGTAGTTTATCACATACTGGAAAGCTTTATCTTCTGGTGTATTTTGATTCTCAGGCACAAAATCTAGGAAAGGCCCTGTCTACATTTAACAAAAGAACAGAAGGTAAAATATCGCCGGTTTCAATATGTAAATGGCGCAGCCACTCGAATCAGAGGATGTCAGTCTACCAGGGCGGCAAACTAATCCCCATTTTAGACGTCTTCTCAGGCACATTTGTGTTTGTTCAACACCCACAGAGCCTATCTGTGGTTTTGTAGAGAAAAATGGTGATGAGATGGGGGTCAAAAAGTGCAGTGCGGTGCCCGCCGGAAGGCCACCTATTTTTTCTTCCTCTTCGATCGCCTCGAGGAAATGGATTGCGTGGCTCCCTTTCTCAGTCGTTACACTGGGCTGTTGTTGAAACAGACACCAGCTCAGCCGTGCCTACTTTTCCGTCTGTCAATCCGTACGTCCAGCTCTATTGCACGCTGTACGCCGAATGACTTCGGTTCTGTCGTGCTGCTGGCACCCCGCTTTTTATGCTATTCCAATACGGCCAAAATTTGCATGTGTGCAAATATCGTCTCGTTTTGGACAAGATAGGCGCGCATAAATTTTGTCTTCAATAGTGGCCATATTTCTTTTTGCCATCACTTTGCAGGCAAGACACGTTCGTGTTCGTTTCGAATTCTGGGGTGTCATGTTTTTCGTCACAGGTTTTATATTGCAATTATGCTGAGTGGACCTTAGTTACAGTTTCTAGAGGAGAGCACCTTATGTAGTGTGGTCAACAGTTTGAACAATGCCAGCACGCTCAAACCCTCGGTCACGATGACTTGTGACTTTGCACTTGTACAAATACCGACGGCTTCCAAGTATTTCGTCTACACAATTTCAGTCACAAGGCTTGGGTCAACCCGTGGTATTATTTTTTAGGTTCTTTGCAAAGTAGCCTGGAAGAGGCGATCCCAGCGTGCGGGACCGTCTTCTCCAGACCGATAACATCAGAAAGTCTCCTTCCTGACAAATCGAACATGGTGAGATTCGAACCCGGGTCTCATGGTCAGAAAGTGAACGTTCTAAGCACTCGGCCACTATACAATATACTGGGTTCTTTTTTTCATGGATACACCTGGCACGATGTAGGTGTAGATAAGGCGCACTTGGGAAATGATACTTTTGTCTTTCTTCTTTCACGACATACTAACTGACCAAGTCTTTCTTTCGGCTCGCGCGAACTCGATCTAGCACTGACACGACAATTCTCTCACTCTAACCGTTTCTCCCCCATCACTCTGACTGTTACACTACCTCTTGACCGACAGTTTCTTTACTGTCTATTACCTCTTCTCTACTCACTTCAGGCACTGGTAGTCATAAAACACCTGTCACTTCAGGCACTGGTAGTCATAAAATAATAGTCACTTCAATCATTGGTAGTCATAACACATCAGTCACTTCAGACACTGGTAGTCATAAAACACCAGTCTCTTCAGACACTGGTAGTCATAAAATAATAGTCACTTCAATCATTGGTAGTCATAACACATCAGTCACTTCAGACACTGGTAGTCATAAAACACCAGTCACTTCAGGCACTGGTAGTCATAAAACACCAGTCTCTTCAGACACTGGTAGTCATAAAATAATAGTCACTTCAATCATTGGTAGTCATAAAAAACCAGTCACTTCAGGCACTGGTAGTCATAAAATAATAGTCACTTCAATCATTGGTAGTCATAACACATCAGTCACTTCAGACACTGGTAGTCATAAAACACCAGTCACTTCAGGCACTGGTAGTCATAAAACACCAGTCACTTCAAGCATTAGTAGTCATAAAACACCAGTCACTTCACACACTGATAAAGTACATAGGCGCCCTGATCACGGCCTATTCTGTCACGTGTTGTCATATGCAATGTAGAATAAACGCCAATTCCCAGCGAAAGAAGATCATAATTAATTAGATTATCCGCAGATCGATAAACATCTAGTTCTAAGCAATGAACGAGTCTACCACTTGTAGGAATTGTTAGGCTTAAGAGGTGGAATTGAGACCACAGATTGTCAGATTCAAACTATTGGTATATTTTGATCGTTCTGCAAAATATAATTTTACAATGCTCTTTTCAAGTCAAACAATTTTGAAAGGCAAGGAATGAAGTTCTGAAATCTGGTCAAAAGGAATGTTTTTTGTTGGGTACGGTGACGTCAATCTTCCGCGGTCACAAGAAATTAAAAAAACGCCTGAAATATTTTGTTTTTTGATAAACGCCATGTCCTTTCAGGTCGTAGGTAATCGTAATTCTCTTAGGTTCCTTTTCTTTATTATCTGTAAGTCTTCGTGATTTTGTTCTCCTAGACTGGCTGCCATCAAAGGCTACAGAGCCCAGTCTACTTTTTTGTTTAAAACATAGCTGGAGAAAGAAGGTGTGGATTAATGGTTTCTCTAAGGGCATTATACAGAAGGATGCTGAGAATTCCATGGACAGAGTGAGTAAACAATAAAGAAGTCTTAAAGAAAATTACAACAGAAAAGAAACTTCTAATCAGAATCAGGAAAATACAGCTGAATTCTTTGAACACACAATAAGGAAGGAAGGCTTGGAAAACTTAATCCTCACGGGGTATATTGAGGGCAAGAGAGACAGGAGAAGGTAGCAAGCCACTTACCTGACGTGTGAGGTAAGCGTGAATGGATGGTGAAGCTTGGTGGGAACCTTAGCAAAGAGAGAAAAACTGCTCAGAGCCAGAAGAGATAGGACGTTGTGGAGAGCCATGTCCTAAAGAAGAAGGGAATTTTTGCGAAAGTGAACTCAATAGACTAAGCTAAGATTTGACCTCGACTCGACGATTCCACTTTCAACACTGTTGAGAGTTACACTACCCGCACACCATCCTGAAATATTAAGTAACTTCTTTTTTTTTAATGAGCTTATATGATGTGCATTTCCGTTTTTCTTTTACTAATGCGTTGCTGATGCAGGTCTGTAGCCAGATTAAGAGAACAAGTATCGAATTGGGTTGCATTTGAAAGTTCAGGCCTCCTATATTTTAACTTAGTTCTTTTGTCACTAACCCAGTACACCGCTTATTTTAAAATGTCTCCCAAAATTTAACAAAAAGCGAAATTCAGAAATTTTCCTAGCGCTTTGCCTTTTAAAACTAGTTCAGTCTAGCAATTATGGCGACTCATATAAAAGTTGTTTGCAACCAACTCCAATTTTCGGTTTAGTATTATCAATTCGGCCGTTCTTTACGAGGAGCTTCTTTTATTGTTTCATTTCCGATAGAAAATCTTTTGATCCACTTTTAAACAGTGTTCCCTAATTTCGCCTCTATAGGCATTTATTCTGTTAGTCTGCAGTAATTGTTCTACGGGCTTCTTCTACAGTTCTGTTTCTAATTTGAAATCATTTCTGGCCATTATTGATTGAACTCGTTACTATTGTATATATACTTTTTAAGGCGATTTTGTAGTAAATGATGCGCATACGTTTCTTGTTGATGCTTTAAAAAAATTCAATTTATAATATTGGTGCTCAAAACTTGTTACCTTGTGCCAGACTAAATTAAAGTGTGTATGTACGATATGATTGTCATTTACTAAGCTTAGCTTAGTTCGGCACAAAGTCTCAAGTAAGAGTACCCAAAGAGGATCTAAATCACTCGTGTGTGAATGCCGTGACCTAACAGGGTCGTAGGAGCATAACACGTGCTGCAGCTGCAGTAGAAGTAGTGTTTCTTGGGCAAGAGTGCCTGGCGGGTCCCAACCCTCTCCAGGCCGGTATTGAATTCAGAGTTTACTTCTTGTCACCCAAGTCTATAGAACCCAGTCTGTCCTGCTATTTACCCACAGCTGGGGGGGGGGGAGAAAAAGAGGATTCATATCTTTCCCAAGTAAATTTTCTTAAGTGAATATAATGGATCCGACTGGAATTCGAACTCGGATCTACGATTCCTCAATCCATTGCTCCACTCAGTCATGCGTGATACATGCTGAGGCGATCATGTATTTTCGATACATGACTGATGAGGCAGATCTTTTTCCCGCAGCAGGTTGCCATTTCTTTCTGCGGTAAACCAGTTACCATACAAGGCTATAGAACTCGGCCTGTCCTGCTATTTACCCATAGTTTGGGGGGCAAGAAGAGTGTCCATACCTTTCCTTAGGGTATTAGCACGTAAATGGGAATCACTGTGATTTTCTATCTGAAATTAAACAATAAAAGTAGCTCCTCGTAAAGAACGGCCGACTTGACGATAGTGAGCTGAGAATTGGAGTTCGTTGCAATCACTATTCATTCATAAAAATCAACCAGACTAGTGCTTTAAACCTTACTACCACCGGAGCGCCCTGTTCTCTGTGGTTGCTTTAACATACTAGTCAAGCATACCAATACTACTATATAGTAAAATAGGTCATCGGTGGGCGCTCCATTATCGTTCCTTGTGCCAAAGTGGAGTTTATTAAATATCTATTATACGTCATATGGTAAATATTAAAAGGAGCGTCTTTACGCATGTTTTTGGCGGCCGTAAACTTCCAGAAATTATCCATCTTTGATTAATTAGTCCATGTAATTAGAATAATAATTAAACAGAAATTATTTCCTTTCAAGCTAGGTTGATTAAATGTAAACTCCTGACTGTTGAAATAGTGTCATTACCGAACGATAACAACATATACCCTGTAATGAACAACAGGACACACATACCTAAAATAACTACGAATAATATAGAGTTTAGCAACGGTGGACGAAAAGTAAACTTCGAGGTTTCAAGTTCTGAGTGCAGTGCTAATGAGTTTCGTTAACACAACCTCTCAAAAAAAAAAAAACTATACCTCAGAACACATATATAGATTCTGAAACGTTTTGATTCTTTTACTTACCATCAGTCAGTTTTGATAGACAATAGATTTGTGTTTGTTTACTAGTCAAAAGAAGTCTTATAACCGGTAAATTCTGCTTTCCAGGATTTGCTATCGCGACGAGGCGACGTTCGAGTGGCAGGATTTTCATGAGAGATCGACAGTTGCCCATGCAGCATTTCTTCCTACTCCATGGCGTTTAACCCTGTTTAATTCCATCGTTAAATAATAATAATAATAATCATTTTCAGGTCAAGAATTCTTCTCGGATTCTCCTGACTCGTTCCTTCCAACCATCCCTGTCAGACATCGCCGTCGACAGGTCCTCCAGATGGCATCCAGAGTCATCTACTAGTTGGCCAATGTAGGCGTGATGAGGTTTTCCAACTGATCTTTTGCCGCTCAATCGGTTTCATAAGAGGGTATCACTCACAAGTTCTGACTTACTTCTTTAGGAGTGACCCGCTAGCCGAAGCCTTCTGTCTCTTAGCGAAACTGAGATAGAAGGAAAGGGGTCCATACAGTCGTTTCTTTGTTGGCCGTTTCTTCCAGCTGATTCCCAATGCAACTCGTAACATCCTTGTGTTGTTCCATCAAATGATGTTTCTTGGTGTTTCATCAGTGTCCATGTTGTTCAGCTGCAGAAGAGGACTTCCAGGAGAAATAAATAAATGCATATTAGGAGGACTTGTAAGGTCAGATCAGTTTTTTTTTATTTACTGTTCACCCAATACAAGACCTAAGGGCCACTCAAGGTAGAGACTTATGGAGTGAGATTTTTGTAAGAGAGGGGGGGAATGAGAAAGTAAGAAATGCATATTATGAGGACTTGTAAGGTCAGATCAGTTTTTTTTATTTACTGTTCACCCAATACAAGACCTAAGGGCCACTCAAGGTAGAGACTTATGGAGTGAGATTTTTGTAAGAGAGGGGGGAATGAGAAAGTAAGAGATGCATATTATGAGGACTTGTAAGGTCAGATCAGTTTTTTTTATTTACTGTTCACCCAATACAAGACCTAAGGTCCACTCAAGGTAGAGACTTATGAAGTGAGATTTTTGTAAGAGAGGGGGGAATGAGAAAGCAAGAAATGCATATTGTGAGGACTTGTAAGGATATTGGTTGACCCTGGAGACTGATTGTAGTTGACAGGGAAGCATCCTCTCAGTTCCACAGTTTGTTCCATAAAACAACATCTCTGAAGAAGAAGAAGCTGTCTTATTGGAATTTGCTTCTTATCAAAGGAACACACACGGGGGCTGATTTCTAAGGCCAAACAGGTTGACAGTCACTAAGAAATAGGATATGAAGTGAAGCATGCCTCTTTCTCTAGACATTTTGTTTGTCACAACAGCAACAACAAATAATATTTTTTTCAAATTAACTTCATATAATTGTCATGGTAACTGATGTTTTATTTACACTTGATTTCAAATTTTCAAGGTTTTTCTTTTAGACTGTAATAAAATTAATGTTTCTTTTTATCTAGTTATTATTGCTATATCGGCATTTGTTGTTACTATTAAGGCTGAATAAAATAATATTGCAAGTGAATGAATTCCATGTAAGATTCAGGGTCCTAATTCCCTAGCAGGCTTACAGCAACATCACGTTGAAACACCAATTCCCATACGATCACCGAAATTAAGCAACGTCGAGCCTGGTTAGTACCTAGATGGGTAACAGCTTGGGATGTGCGGGTGGTATAATAGATAATGACTTGGAACTCTTAATCGGAGAGTAGAGTTCCCGTACGATCACTGAAGTTAAGCAACGTCGAGCCTGCTCAGTACCTAGATGGGTAACTGCTTGGGAATAACGGCATTTGTTGTAACTATAAAAGCTGAATACAATAATATTGCAAGTGAATGAATTCCATGTAAGATTCAGGATCCTAATTCTTCTTGGATTCTCCCGACTCGTTCCTTCCAACCATCTCTGTCAGACATCGCCGTCAGCAGGTCCTCCGGATGGCATCAAGAGTAATCTACAAGTTGGTCAATGTAAGTGTGATGAGGTCTTCCAACCGATCTTTTGCCACGCAATGTGTTCCATAGTAGACTGTCAGTGGCGTTTTGACTTACTTCTCCAGGAGTGACCAGCTAGCTGAAGCCTTCTCTCTCTTAGCGAATCTGAGATAGAAGGAAGGTGTCCATACAGGCGTTTCTTTGTTGGCTGATTCTTCCAGCTGATATCTATTTATTCACTATTGTGGCATAACAGTGACGAAATAAGATAAATGCAGATGAGGCGAATTTCTTTACCTGTGGGCCTAAAATGTCATCTCGTATTTTGCTTTGTCAGGAAGTCAAAAATGTTGGTGATTTGAAAACCATAGCTATGCTACGCATGCGCATATGTGGATGCGCGCGCACGATTTTCCTTATATTAGAGTTCTTGTTAATATAAAGCAGAATTAATGGCTCCAATTCAGACAACTTTTGAACTTGGTCTTTTAAAATTTAATATCGCCGGACATAACGTTAACGCTAAAAAATAATACTTTGAAGGCAAATTCAAACGGAAAACTGAAGAAACTATGAGTCAAGGTAGCCTGTGAGGGCAAAATTAAAGAACAAAGAAGACAAAATCCATGGTTGCGTGTAAAAGGAGTAGAAGAAGATTTGAATTACGTATCTAGGATGCTGTAATTAAAAAAAAAAAAAGCACGTGCAGAATTTCGACATTTTGACAAAGTGAAGCAAGTACAGAAATTTCGCTATCTCGAAAGAGCTTCAACAGACAACGGAGAATGTGACACGTAAATCCAAAAAGCACTTAGGAATAGGAAAAAGATACCTTCTAAAAGCTAAGCAAAGTATTAATATATACGAAGAAATTTCGTTAGAGACAAAGAAATCGGCGCTGATCTGCTACATATAAATCATCCTATATTGCAGTGAATGCTGTACAATTTCTACACAGATGACGAAGCGAGTTGAAGAAACAGAGATGTGATTCTACAGAAGCATGCTGAGAATACCATAGGAAGAACATGTAAGCAACGAGGAAGTTTTAGGTGAAATGGAAACAAAAAGGGGAATTTTACATAGAATCAGAAACTGAAATGATGAGGAAAGGAAAGAAGGCACAGAGAATTTGACACTCAAAGGACATACAGGTTGCGATGGGTAAATTGTCACCATTTTTTTTTTTTTTAATTTCGCGCATGCGCGTTGTTAGTTTTTGATTTTGTCGACTTCACAGTATAGTAAGATCAGTTGGGCACCGGTTAGACAATTTCTTCGACCACATCACCCCTTACATCTTGCCACCGAACTCCTCCTTCCTGAGATACTGGAATATCATTTACTTGAATTAATAAAACAGTTAATGAACATAGTCGAAAAGCTTTTAATTATATAGTCATATTTTCTTTTAAAAAAATAGCGGTAGTTCTTCAAAATTCAGTATGAATTGATGGGAAAGTCTCGGACTGGAAGAATTAGTGCATATTTTGGTGTAATATATTTGTGTATTCATTTCTAGTCTTGTGTCATTTCACTGCAAGGCTGCCCACGGAGATGGCGGTTTCAAATGCCAATTATACCTAGTACGCTTGAACGCAAGCGATTTTGTCATTAAAGAAATTAGAATATGCGTATAAGCCCGATTAAAAATGAGACAATGATAGTCGACGTTTTCAAAATGCCTGACTATGTTGACAGCCCAACCACGAAGTCCTAAAAGAAAATATCTGATAAAAAGATAAAAAAAAAGAAAATATCTTATACTGGGTCATTTGGTTACAATTTGGAAAGTGGGTCAAGCACTTTTCAGTATATCTTTGCATTAAAAAACAAAACAAAAAAACAAAAACAAAAAAAAAGCCAAACCTTTTTTTTAATACGCCGTTCCTTACACAGGACATACGTATATCAAGTCGGAAAAAGCAGAATTTCAATTACTTTTTCTAATTAAGCATTTCTGGTAATCAACTCAAGTAAAACTAGGCATGTTTTCAGTTTATAGATACATCCGTTATGTCAGGAGAGGAAAAAATACCGCGGCCTAGATTTGAGATAAGGCCAAGCGATCTAGTGATATATTAAGATTCGTTTGTTGTAGTCGAAAATGATCATGGCTTCAGTTCTCAGTGGTACTGCGGGTAAATGAAGCCAATGCAAACTCTGAAGTCCCTCACATACACCCGTGTGCAAACTAATTGAAACAACCGATTTAGTTTCCTTTCTTTCACCATACGGTCAGTTTAAGACTCCCTTGAGTGACAAGGTGTAATCGATTTCGATTTTTTCCTCCGATTAGGCTATTTGCATTGGTGTGCAGTAATAGGAACCTGTTTTCGGGGTGTATGATGAAATTTGTTTGGCCTTGAAAAATATTGCGTCATCCATGATTGTATCAGATTTTTATCACGCCTAGACACTATTATCTCAACTGTCGATTAGTTGTCCTACGGCTATTGTTTGTGATGAACGTTACTCCAAGGCAATATACCAAGTTCTTGTGGCTTTTTTTCTAGACTAGTGAATAAATTAGTGAATACAGTATTCCTCCCACCTCATCCTGAGGGGCATGACCAAGTCTCTCCGCAGCGGATGCCCTATAAATACCATATATTTTCCCTTTGCATTCACACCAATCATAAAGGTTAGGAACAATAGGTTAAACAATAACTGATAATAAAATGGATCAATTATAATAATATGTTGTAATAAAAGTTAAGTGATCGATAGAAGGATTATTTTTACCTTAAATCTCATTCGGTACAATTCAAGATTAACAACAATAACTAATAATAAAAAAGAAGTAATAAAAAGGTATTGTAATAAAAGCATTGGGTTGGTGCATAAATATCGGGCGAATTTGTCGGTGAGTTATTTGTTAATAAAAATTGTTGTTTTGTTTAATTTTTTAGATAAAAATATTATATTTTTTAGGTTATAAAAATGCGTGTCGATAATCATAGTCATTTAAAAATGTTATTGTTGAATTGTTAGGTTTGTTTTTGCATAATAAATATTGTTTAAAAACGTCTGATAATTATGCACCAACCCAATGTCACAGAAAATTCGGTATTGTACATTTTAGTAACTTTACCATAGGTTTTTCCTTTTCATAATTAAGTTAATAAGCTTCAACTTTCCACTTAAATGAAGAATAAACACTTAAGATTCTTTACCAAGTGTTCCGAGAAATAGAATTGAAGATAAACATTTCCAAGACAAAAGCCATGAGCTGGAATTGGAAGGAAAAGAGTCATGGCACCTCGCCTGAATTCATCATAAAGATTCTGGCTGTAGAAAAATTCAGGATGTGTATGGGTCAGTTATAATAAATTTAGTATAAGAGATAAGTAAGTTGAATATAGGGTTACTTTTTCCCATCACGGTAAATGGCTACAAAACCAAAACATGGTCCCAAATATCCAAATCATATTCTTAAATAGCCTCGTCTGATCGAGACATTCATTTGGATGACATGCCGTCCGGGTTTAAAATGTCAGTTGTATTTTTTAGATCAATGATTAAAGGTGACTCTAAAATAATAAATCCTGTAGGTCTTGGAGAGGAGCGTTCTTCGAATCTCGTAGACTGACGTTACGGTTTGGTTTGGTTTGATTAACGACATATCAACTTCAATGGCTTATTTAATGCCGACAAGATTTTTATTGCTGGTAATATTTTTTTTATCTATCTATCTATCTATCTATCTATCTATCTATCTATCTATCTATCTTGGTCTCTTCATGTCTATCTGTCTCTCTTGATCTCTTCATATCTATCTATCTATCTATCTATCTATCTATCTATCTATCTCAGTATATATTGGTTTGGTTTGTTTTGTTTTACGGCATATCAACCACAATGGGTTATTTAATGCAGACAAGATTTTTATTGCTGGTAATATTTTTTATCTATCTATCTCGATCTCTTCATGTCTATCTATCTATCTATCTATCTATCTATCTATCTATCTATCTATCTATCTATCTCAGTATATATAGATTTGGTCTGTTTGGGTTTTTTTACGGCTTATCGACCTCAATGGGTTATTTAATGCCGACAAGATTTTTATTGCTGGTAACATTTTTGTTTAAAAATGTTTCGCTGGTAATTTTTTTTTTTTCAAAAATCTTTTGCTGGTAATAATTTTTTCTTCAAAAATTCATTGCTGGTAATGATTTTTACAAAAATCTATTGCTGGTATTAGAACCTATTTTTACACTTTCATAGCTTTTTGACCCCAGGTGCTACCACCTCGGGTCAGGGAGGACCTGGGAACACCAGCAATTAAGAGGTGGTTCCACGCTCCTCAAAACCTCCTGATCAAAGTCCTTACTGTCGGGTGTAGTTTATCATCTTACCCAAGACATCTCATTTTAGGGGGGGGGGGTTGCCTTACCCCTCTGCAGGGTTGCAGTCGGCGTATTCTGAAGCCCCAGCCGACAGGTCGGCTGACGTTACGGAATCACAAAGAAGAACTGTACTAAATGAATAAAAAAAAAACCCACATCATCTGAGGGTTTTCGACAGCAGCAACAACTAAAATGGATAGCACATGTAACTCGAGGAGAAAATAATGATATAATCAAGATGTTGACATTCCACACTACTTCAAACAAAATGTTATGAAGGAAACCTCCATCAATACTGGAAAGAGTGATAATAGCTACTGGGCTTGAAAAGAGAAAATAATGATATAATGAAGATGTTGATATTCCACACTACTTCAAACAAAAGGTTAGGAAGGAAACCTCCATCAATACTCGAAAGAGTGATAATAGCTACTGGGGTTGAGAAGAGAAAATAATGACATAATCGAAATGTTGACATTCCACACTACTTCAAACAAAATGTTAGGAAGGAAACCTCCATCAATACTGGAAAGAGTGATAACAGCTACTGGGCTTGAGAAGAGAAAATAATGACATAATCGAGATGTTGACATTCCACACTACTTCAAACAAAAGGTGAGGAAGGAAACTACCCATCAATACTGAAAAAGTGATAACAGCTATTCGACTTGAGAAACCTATTTTCTTGAAAAATTGTTTTCAGAGAAAGATTTCAAACAACAGTGGCACTGGTTGTTTATAAGGAAACGGCTAATGTTGCCATTACCCTTAATTCTGTTTGGCAGAAAGGAATTGCCAACCTCAACTTTGACAACATTAATAATCAAAAGTTATGAATTGTTGATTTCTGTGATTGAGCGGTTCTTAACGGTACCGCAACAGGGCGTGGTCCAGTCGAAAGTGGCTTGAGTTGACATGATTACTCTAAGATTGTCGTCTTTGATTTACATTCGTTGTTATCAAACAAGACGAAAAACCTTCAACAGCCATTATTGTCATTTCGATAAACGGGCGTGTATATATATATATATAAAATAAAAGTAAATAGGGTAGCCACTGGAATCCTAGGATGCCAGTCTACTAGGGCGGCTAGCTAATCCCTATCGCAGACGCCTGGTCAGCCACATTGTGTTTGGTTTATACTGCAACTATGCAGGGCGGATCTTGGTTACAGTTTCTGGGAGAGAGCGCGTTATCCTGCATGATCAACAGTCGGAACAAAGCCAGCACAATCAAACCCTCGATCACGATGACTTGTGACTTCGTGCTAGCACAACCACCGATGGCTTCCAAGGGTTCCATCTACTTAATTTCACTCACGGACGTATATATATATATATATATATATATATATATATATATATATATATATATATATATATATATATATATGAAGAAATATAGTTTTAACGTGTGCTATATTTATGAGATGAAGTGCTCAATATCAGAGATAGAGCGTGTGTAAATATAAATATAAAAGTGAACATTGAAGTCAACACTCAGAGGCGACAGGCTGTTTAGCATTAAACAGCCTGTCACCTGTGAGTGTTCACTTTATATATATATATATATATATATATATATATATATATATATATATATATATATATATAATATCTGGATAAAATAAATGAAACAAAATTGGATGTTTTTTTTATGAAAGTATTTATTTCTGTGTTTTTGTATATATTTATTTATTTAATATTTCAGACCACCTAGGTCTTTCCTCAGAAATCAAATGAGATACTGTGTTTGTGTGTTTGTTTACAGCGTTTGTTTACAGCGTTTGTTTACAGCGTTTGTCCTATATATATGCTATATATATATATATATATATATATATATATATATATATATATATATTGTCATCCACAAATAGACTGTTTCGCTGTATCACAGCTCTTCAATGTGGCTAGACGTCCGGTTGCCACTAGCTAGGATCGAAATATATATATATATATATATATATATATATATGTGTGTGTGTGTGTGTGTGTGTGTGTGTGTGTGTGTGTGTGTGTGTGTGTGTGTGTGTGTGTGTGTGTGTGTGTGTGTCGCAGCAAGGGTTAGAACACAATAGGATAGCTGGAGAAGACATGGGAAGGACTGGGAAAGATTAAAATAAAAAAGTAACTTCAAAAGTAACAGGATATCCACATTTAAGGACAAGGCGTATCTATTTGATGGAATTTTAACCAAATGTGAAGAAACACGGCTAAGGGTCACGATCGCCAACGTCCTGAAAAGACATGGTGCATAAAAAAAGAAGAGTGTCAATTTGATCAAAATCTTTATGACATAACGATAACTGTCCAAGCCAAGCATAAAACACAACCATTTTTACAATCGAACAGTCTCGTCCAGCGTTTCTCAACATTTATATCCTTGTAGGTCCCTTGAAATAATTTGCATGTCTCAGAAAATGGCCTGCATAAAAATCCTTATATACTATTATTAATATCTATCTCTTTTAGAATTTTATCGTAGATGCTTGAAAGGTGACTCCCTATTTTATGTATTAGTGGTTAGCCAAGAGTCCTGACTTAACACTCTGTGACTTTTCTTTCTTTGGAGTTGTTTAAAGGAGCAAGTTTAGCATACCAAACCAAGACTTGTCTTACCTTACACATCTTTACTATTTTTGTATGTCTACTGAATTCATTTTCTATCCGTAAGAAGACAATTTTTTTAGTAGTATAGATTCCAGATTATTTCAATATTCTTCCGAAATATAAGAAGATTGCATCGCAGTTCCAACCGTTGTTTATAATGTAGTTTAGGAAACGCTTTTGCATAGTTTGTAAAACATGCATTTTTTTGCATTTTCATTTCTCGATTGACATAAAATTGACTATGCTAATTGTTATGGTCCAATATCCTCGCACCACGGTTATGGTCCAAGGTAGAAACATGGAAGAATAACACGAACACAAGAGTAGTAAATAACAAAGATATATTACAAAAGCATCCCCAGAACATTATACTGAACGGATGCTTGACAGTACTTACTGCTAAATTCAAAGAGCTTTCAAAGCTTCTTCTTCGGATTTTAGATCGATTATCCTTTGAATTTAGCTCAACTTTCGTTTCATCGGAAATTAGTAAAAAAAATCAGGTGAGTCACTTTTATCGAACAGCACTGTATATCCGCTATGGTTATTACAAATTAAAATAAAATAAGAGGTTGAAGCCTTTTATTGTAATAACTGAGGATTTCCCAACAATATGCTGTACGTGGATGGAAAAATTACGAATATAAAATGACTCAAATATACATTAGCTTATTTATTACTGTTTCTCGCGGAATCCTAGGGTTTAATGTAATCTTTCCTGACTGGGATTCCGTAAGTGCGTGGTATAGATCCTGAAAAAGAAACTGAACAAACTTGTATGTAAAAATAAATAAAACCTGATTAGTGCGGTTCATTAAGTAGTGAATATGAGTTGTTTTTTTTCTAGGCCTGTCTTCACCACCCCGACATCAACCCTCGGGTTCCCCAGATTATCACTGCTTAGCGAGAACCATTCAACAGATAAATGACCTAGAATAATATAGAAATATAGATTATTGTGTTTCCTTGAGAGATGAAAATTATTTCAACGGTCCCCCCAGGGTAAAATGTTTAAGGAAGCTTCGTCTAATGTTTTTAAAACAGTCAGAGCTTGTTTCCTTTCTTTCTTTCTTTCTTTCTTTCTTTCTTTCTTTCTTTCTTTCTTTCTTTCTTTCTTTGTTTTTTTTTTGTTTTTTTGAGGTTTGCTCATATTTCCTTTATAGGAATATTTGCAATGTTTTATAATGGTATATTGGCCGGCCAACCCACAAACAATTTAGAACGTCCAATATTACTAGTGCATTCAACCGTGCATTTTTCTACAATTCATGACCTTATTAGATATATATTTACACACACACACACGCGCACACACACACACACACACACACACACACACACACACACACACACACACACACACACACACATACATATATATATATATATATATACTGAAACAGTTTTCCCTCTTTTCAAGTGACTACGATTGTATTAGCAGGATTATTAAATTTTCATTCATGCACATTTCTTTTTACCTACATGATTATTCATTTGGGATGTATACATACATACGTATACAGATAGATAGATAGATAGATAGATAGATAGATAGATAGATAGATAGATAATGCAGAGACATAGATAGATAGATAGTTGGATAGATAGATAGATAGATAGATAGATAGATAGATAGATAGATAGATAGATAGATAGATAGATAGATAATGCAGAGACATAGATAGATAGATAGTTGGATAGATAGATAGATAGATAGATAGATAGATAGATAGATAGATAGATAGATAGATAGATAGATAGATAGATAATGCAGAGACATAGATAGATAGATAGATGATGCAGAGACATAGATAGATAGATAGATGATGCAGAGACATAGATAGATAGATAGATAGATAGATAGATAGATAATGCAGAGACATAGATAGATAGATAGTTGGATAGATAGATAGATAGATAGATAGATAGATAGATAGATAGATAGATGATGCAGAGACATAGATAGATAGATAGATGATGCAGAGACATAGATAGATAGATAGATAGATAGATAGATAGATAGATAGATAGATAGATAATGCAGAGGCATAGATAGATAGATAATAGATAGATGGATAGATAATGCAGAGGCATAGATAGATAGATAGATAGATAGATAGATAGATAGATAGATAATGCAGAGGATATATATATATATATATATATATATAGAGAGAGAGAGAGAGAGAGATAGATAGATAATGCAGAGGCATAGATAGATAGATAGATAGATAATGCAGAGGATATATATATATATATATATATATATATATATATATATAGAGAGAGAGAGAGAGAGAGAGAGAGAGTGAGAGAGAGAGATAGATAGATAGATAGATAATGCAGAGGCATAGATAGATAGATAGATAGATAGATAGATAGATAATGCAGAGGCATAGATTGATAGGTAGATAATGAATAGACAAAGATAGATAGATAGATCATGTCGAATTTTATAATACATTTTAATGCTTTCACAATAGAATTCTTATTAATCAAACGATGCTGGTAAATATTTTGGTATATACATATATTAGATATTATTTTGCAAGCAAGCTAAATACAACATAATATTTGTTCTATTTATACATAATAGTTTTTGATTGATTCATTTATTTTCTGCGGTTTATCAACCCTATGTAGGTTATTTAAAGCCAGAAAATATTTTAGATTGTTAGAATTTGGGGTGGTCAGGATTAGAGATAATAATGTTTAGTGATACCAGTTTTACTAATTAACCCATAGCTGGGGGTGGAGAATGGTATTTTCACGTAAATGAATATAACGAACCTTACAGGAATTGGAAATCCGCTCTCCGAATAATAATTTGAAGCTATTACGCTATCCGCAAATCCAAGCTTACAGTACGTGGTATTCCCAAGTAGTCACTCCTCAAAGTACTGACCAGACTCGACGTTGCTTAACTTCGGTGATAGTACGGGAACTGTTTATTTTTTATCAGCATAATGTCTCTTTAAGTCAATGTTTTTACAATACAATTGTTATTAATCAAACAATGTTGGTACAAATCCTTTCAAGATATGCGAGCAATACATCACGTCCTGAGTATGACGACAGTCTACATCCGCGTCCTGGGTAAGACGATAAACTACATCCGCGTCCTGGGTAAGACGATAAACTACATCTTCGTCTTGGGTAAGACGATAAACTACATCTTCGTCTTGGGTAAGACGATAAACTACGTCCAACAAAAAGACCTCTGATCGGGTTTTGAGGAGCGTGGATCAACATCTTAATTGCCGGTGTTCGCAGGTCCATCCTGGCCCAGGGTAGTAACACCTGTTAGGGTCTCAGCTATGGGTAAATAGTTAACCCCCAAACTGGGGTCACAACACTATGAAAGTGTAAAAATAGGTTTTAATATCAGAAATACTTTGTAAAAAATTACCAGCAATAAATTCTTGAAGAAAAATTAACACCAGCAATACATTTTCGAAAAAAAAAAAAAATATCAGCAATAAAAATCTTGTCGGCATTAAATAACCCATTGAGGTGTTGATATGCCGTAAAACAAAACAAAACAAACAAAAACAAAAAAAAAGATAACGTTTGTGTGGAGGCAGAAATAAAATTTTAAATAATCCCAAAACAACGAATATATTAACATTTTGCCCAAAAGAGCAATAAAAGTAGACATGACTGAGTAGAGGCAGTGAGTCAGCGGGAACTGTGCAAACGACTTGGGATTATATCTGAAAACAATCCAAAAAATTATTACCATCAATACATTTATGGCAAAAAATATTACCAGCAATACAATTTTGAACTAAAAAATATTACCATCAATACATTTTTGAAGGAAAAAATATTACCATCAATACATTTTTGAAGTAAAAAACACTACCAGCAATACATTTTTGAAGGAAAAAACATTACCATCAATACATTTACGGCAAAAAATATTACCAACAATAAACCAATATATACTGAGATAGATAGAGAGATAGATAGATAGATAGATAGATAGATAGATAGATAGATAGATATAAAATATTACCAGCAATAAAAATTTTGTCGGCATTAAATAACCCATTGAGGTTGATATGCCGTAAAACAAAACAAAGCAAATTCGAATTTCATCTTATAATATCTATCCTCTTCAAAAGACATTGAATAAAACTGGTTTTGTGAGCCTCAGACTTTATGACACAAACTGAAAAATTACAAGATTCACACTTCGACATA